>OX608079.1:9977792-10067792 GCA_951509765.1 Sphenella marginata | reverse complement strand
GTTGGAATTTTCTAACAGCCGCTTTGGTGCAGACACGAGTTCGAATCCGTGTCCGAAAAGGTATCTGATGATGAGCCTGGAAACTCTGAAACATGTAATCCTATCCATCGCTGTTGATTTTTCCTTTGTAATTTTTCTCCAACTATCAATTTTTCCCAAAAAACTGACAATTAAATTCATTACGAATTATTGTTTATTTGGTCTCGAGCTTGCAAAAACTTACAAATATGTAAACAAAATAGACCGCAAAAATCCAACAACAAAATAAAATAAAATAAAATAAAATAAAATAAGATAAAATAAAATAAAATAAAATAAAATAAAATAAAATAAAATAAAATTAAATTAAATAAAATAAAATAAAATTAAATTAAATTAAATTAAATTAAATTAAATTAAATTAAATAGAATAAAATAAAATAAAATAAAATAAAATAAAATAAAATAAAATAAAATAAAATAAAATAAAATAAAATAAAATAAAATAAAATAAGATAAAATAAAATAAAATAAAATAAAATAAAATTAAATAAAATTAAATAAAATAAAATAAAATAAAATAAAATAAAATAAAATAAAAAAATGGAATAAATTTCTATTAATTCTAATTTTTAATTTTTCGAAATTGTCGATATCGGAAGTACTCTAATTATTACCTAGGCATACAAAAGGGGAAAACTTAGACGTTTCAACCAAATTATTTAAAAAAGTGTATTTAATTATTTTCATTTTTCCAAAAAATTAATTATAGCCTAAGTTGAAAACGTTTATTTCACCTGTCAACACAAAAACAAAAACCAAAGTGCGTTAGTTAAAACAATGTAAACATGCTTGGCCTGAAAATGTGTATAATAACAACAAAAACAAAACCACAACATAGTTATGTCATAAAGAGCACAAGCAACAACAAACAAATTTTCAATAAATACAGCGTAACCAAGCGCATGGCAGCGCAGTTGCATAAGACGAATAATCGGAAAAGCAAGCAAAGCAGCAAAAACAACAAAATAAGTAGCTTAAAATACAACAAAGTCAACTGCAACAATAACAAAAGCAATAACATAAACAAAAAATGTCAATGCAACATTGTTGTTAAAATAGTTAAAAACAACAATAACATAACAAGTTGTGACACAAGCGGCGACAATCAAATGAACGGCCGTTGTAAAAATAATAATAACAACAGCAACAATAAAAACAAAAACAACCAGTGCAGTTATAGTTTTTATAAGAGCAATTTTAAGCTTTAGTTGTGACCTTTAAAGCGAGTTATAATAACAAAAAAAAAACTAACAAGTGCAACTGTCGAATTAATATTTCATACGAATTTGCCTACTGGCTAAACAAAAATAATAACTTTTAACAAAATTAAAAAAAAATTTTTTTTTTTTTTTCTGTTGCATTAGTGTGGTGTTTATAAAAAAAATTTTGTGAAATAAATCTTAAAAAAAAAACAAAATAGAAAGTCTAAAAATACACCAAAAACAATAAAAAAATTATTAGAAAATGATAAGCTCAAGTAAACAATAACAAAAAAACAGAACAAATAAGGAAACGAATCAGTATTCCAAAACATATCTATTTGTTTTTGTTGTAAACGCGTTTGCATTCGCAATCCCCCCTCATCATACAGACACACATACTTTTATGTGCTTCGTCACAACACAATTTGCATACAAAATGCCTGAGATCAGACGGAATCTGAGTCGTCTGTCAATGTTGATGTTTCGACCGACGCATTCCAGTGAGCCAGGGTGGCGCGCGGAGTTACTAAGGTACATACGTAGACACATACATACATATGCATGTATGTATATAGAAAGACGTATCAGAAATATATTTATATGCAAATAAGTTATCAACAAATAATTAAGTACGTACATTTGTTTATTACCTTGTTCGGTCGAATTTGCAATTGCAAGTGTAAACAATTTATATTTGTTGTTGCTATGTGTTAGGAATGTTACGAAAGTGAGTACGAAATCGAATTCCTAAAAATTTGGACAATTTTAATTGTGTAGAGATTAAGCCTACGATTCTGTGTTCGTGATAAATTGTGAAAAGCAAAAAGAATTTTAGTACCACGCCCCTTTTTCCTTTATTTTTGCTTTCTTGTAAGCATGGTATTGAAATCGTATATCTATGTACATACCAATCAGGTCCTTACTTCCTTTCACTTTCTTAGAAATATTCAGTTTGTAAAATTGAGTTTGTATCGGAGGTGCCACGCCCCCCTTTTCCGATAACTCCCATTTTTTTCCGTGAGTATGTTATTGCTATTGTTTATCTCTATACCAATTTTCATGTCCCTCCCATTAACCAGTTGGGAGACATTAGGCCTGAAAAATTGAATTTGTATGGGAGGTGCCACGCCCCCTTTTCCAAAAACTCCCACTTTTTTCCTAGAGTATGGTACTGATATTATATATCTCTATACCAATTTGCAGATCCCTACCATGAACTCTTTTAGAGATATTCAGCCTGCAAAATTAAGCTAGTATGCCTCGCCTTCTTTTCCAACAACTCCCATTTTTTTCCTGTAGTAAGGTAGTGATATCGAATACCTCCGTACTAACTTTCAGATCCCCGCCATCATCTCTTTTGGGGATATTCAGCCTGTAAAATCAAGCTAGTATGGGAGGTGCCACATCCCCTATATATTTTCGTTTCTTTTTTGTTCCTTAACTTTTTGTTTGTATCGAACATGTAGGGATACTAAATGCATTTCTCGCTGTGAATGAATCTTTGGCCATTTGCGTGCCCGGCGAGTTTGGTGCGTAAGCATTTTATTGGCCATGCGGTAGCACTTCAGAATAAGCTATATACAAAAAGTTGATTGAGAAAGCATGTTTTGTTGCTTTTTTTGCATTTAAATCGAAGGTCAATACTTTGGCAATTGCCACTGCAGTTGAAAGTATTAACCCTGTAATAGCCAGCGTGATTTTTGCTAGATAAAATTTGATTTTGAAATAAAATATTCTAGCTGTCCCACAAGCACTCTTCTCTGTCATGTCATTTACTTGTTTTAGTTAAAATTTGTTCCAAGAAAGTGTCAGCACAATACAATTTTATAAAGCAATTTCATAGCTTTCGAATTGAGATATTAGTATACATTATCAAACTTCAAACTTAGGTTCTCTCTAACTTTTGTGACGCTTTGAAGGTTAATAATTTTTTTTTACTCACGCTATTTATGAATTTAGCGAACGTCAATGCTCCTAAAACAACTGATCAAAGTCAAATGCCTTAAGGTAATACAATCAACTGGAAATTGAAGAAAAGTAAACAAAAGCTCTGGCTTTGAAAATTGTCTACTGAAATAGTAAATTTAAATCATAGAAAAAATAAATTATTAAATTTTATAGCTTTGTTTTAAAAAAATATAAAAATCAATCGTACTGTTGGCTAAATACTGGGAGTATGAGAACACTTCGAAAATTATATATGGACTGTTGTGGGGCCATGTCGACACAGATGTGCCCTGACCTAAAAATTTCTGAAAAATTGTTGAAATGGTTACCAAAAATTTTGGGTTTTGAAATGTTTTGTGAGTTTTCTGTAAGTTTCAAGGTTTTCTTTTACCTGATCGAAATTATTATTTTTTTCTAAAGTTTTCAGGCCTATAATTAGCTCAAGACCAAGTTATTGTTATGATTTTAAATTGTTTTATTTATATTTATCTAATTTTTATCCACGTCTTTTTCTAACTGTGAAGATAGCACGTGTCTTACGAAAATTGTTATTGTTTTTGACAAGCAATACTCGTGTCGCAAAACTCTAGAGTATGGTAAACGATAATTCGAACATATGTATATATAAACATATTTGTTTTTTTTTTTTAATTTTATCATATGTTTTGGCACATGTTTTCGCTCTTAATAATTGGAAATTTTCAAAGAAAGTAAGAAAAAATATACGTTGCACCGATAAGTCTTTTTTTAAATATCGAAAAAGTGGATTACGATGAATATCGTTAATTTTGCGATACGATAATTCTGGTTTCGTTAAGACGATTAGACGATTTTCGTTTCGCTTTAATTTGGTGACATGGTAACTCGATTCACTAACCGTTTTGTTTTAACGGCGTCTTGAAAACTTGATAAAATAATTTCGATTTCAATTTTAACTAAGCTGAAGGTGTGAGCTTGACGACAATCGCTAGACGGCTTTCTGGTAGTTCTGTCACATTTAATTACAACTGTCATAAATAGCTGTCAACTGCATGAAATTGCTGTTTTTGTAATGTTTTAATAATCACAATTCTCTCGTTGTTGTTGTTGTTGTTGTTGTTGTTCTATAGTAAACTATTTTATGGCAACATATGTTGAAATATGAGTCAGTTCGAAATACCAACCTTTGTTCGATGTTACTAAGCATATTATTTGTTTATGATTGTTGTTTATTCATATATCGCGCACGCAAAGCTGCTTAAATAACAATTAATTTTGCTATAATGGTCTGAAGACAATTTAAAAATTATATAATGAAAGGCGGTATTATTATTACTAAGCAGTATTAAGTGTTGACTCAATATTCGTTTAATATAAATTCCATAGTCATAAATAAAAAATTAGACTTGGTGAGACCAATGAGGATTAAGTTGCGTTTATCTTGAAAGCACGCTGTAAGGAATATTTTGAAATAATTTTTTATAAATTTTTTTCGCATGTTTTAATTTGTTTTTTATTTAATAAAAAGTTTTTTTTTTAGCTTTGAAAGAGTTTTTTTTTAGAAAATGTTATTTTAAATTTGCAAAAGAATCGGTATCTTGCCCTTTTTCGATAATATAAAAAATCAGCGCCGAAACAAAGAACAAGTAAGCCAGTAAAAGCCACAATTTTATAAAAAATAAAAATAAAATTAAAAAAAATATTATATCACATTTAAAATTATTAAAATATTGTTCAATAATTTAAACGAAAAAAAACTCGCTGAGGATCTTGTACTGGACACAGATTACATAGAACAGTTCAACTCAGGAACTTCAAAAAAAAAAAAATTTAAATTTCAACCAATTCTCGAGAGTTCTAATAAAATATTTTCCGAAATTGTTCCTGAACCCTGAAAGGAATATTATACAAAAGTAAAACTTAAACTGTTCCAAAAATAAGCAATAATCGCACATTTCTTTTAACAATTCTGAAACAATAACTCGCAAACTGAATCGAAAATGTTCCATAAAACCAAAATTCTTCAGTAATTAATAATTGTTATTCTAAATAGTTTTAGAATTGTTTTGCAATTAGAAAAAATTAAAAATTATAAAAAAAAAGTTTAAAAAATTCAAATCGACTTTCGCACTTTTTGTAAAATTTTTTTTTTAAATTCTCAACTTAATAATAATAAATAATAATAAAAAATTTTTTTTATTTATTTTTAAGAAAAATTAGAAGCCCCCCACCACAATTTAATAGACAAGCCGAGCCTTAATCTCTATCGAAGCTATATCGCACCAGTTGTTTATTTATTTTTCGTTTGTTATTTAACAAAACAATTTATTTATAAAACTTCATATGCAGCTGCACTTTTGAACAAAACAAAATTTGCATTCATGTATGCTCAAATTTTGCACAGCTGATTTATTAAAAACATGGCTAATGAAATATGTATTTTTAAACACATTTGACGCCTAAGTTGATCTATTCGTTATACAAAGCAATAAATGTGTTGCCAACTCGATTTGCATTTTTGTCGACGTGACTAGCACAATTCTTAAGCAAAAACAAATTTGTTGCAATTTTGGATAAATTGCCGCTGTTGACGACAATCAACAAAATCAACTTTAACACCGGCCAAAAGGACTTTGAAATGCATCATTTTTTGTTTGTTGTTTTTCTATTGAAATGTGCAATTGGTTCTTGTAAAATCACTAACACAACTTTAGCTTCTATGAATAGAGAAAATATGAAATGTAATGTGTGTAAGTATTAGGGTTGCTGATTTCGGGATTTATTTTTTTACATTGAGAGGACTTTCGGGATTGGAAATATTTTACGGAAAACTGAGTTTGTGTGATTTATTTTGGGATGGAAATTATTTTGATTATCTTTGATAATAGACAAACATGCTGCAGAGATGAAAAGGAACCTATTTTATCATGATAATCAATTTTCCAAAATGGAAAAAAGCGCCTCTTAATAATTCCAAAAAATCGTTTCCGGAATTTTAAGAAAAAAAAACACAAATTTGTATTTATTTGGAAACACTTTTTTTTGTTAAATTCAGATATTTATATAAACAGTGGCAGATCCAGGATTTTGGGAAGGGGAGGCTAAAAGTTTTTAATAAAATTTCGAGGACATCTGATTAGAAACATCGAAAGGTCCTCAAACTATTTCCTTCAATGTTTTCAACTAAAATTTTCATTAAATTTTAAAATTTAATCCCGAAAAAATTTACATCACTAGTTGATATAGATATGTGAGATGCATTTACATAAGAATAAGTCTTTGAATTACATACATATGAGTAAAAACATGCACATTAGGCCTTTGGAACTTCTATTTGGCGTCCCAAGAAAATTGTTTAGAGTTGCTGGGAGAGTGTGCCTTCGTCTTAAATCTTTGAAACTACTTGGCACTCAGTGAGTACGCACGGAGAACAAGGATTTCATGATTCCATTCCATACATAAGAAAATGTATGAAACCGTCAGTCATACAAACAGCTCAAAATTTATCTCACCTTTTTCGAGTCGGTCTAGCGTTCATACATACCTTTTTATAAAACTCAGTGCGCTTGTTGACGATAATATTTCCAACACCTTCTGACGTCAATTACCAGCAGTTTGAAAACATACTCGGTTTATGTATGTATGTATGTATGTATATTAGGGTGGGTCAATTTGTATGGAGCAAAAAAAATGCACCAAGCGGTTGTCAAAATCGTAAACTACGATGAATTCTAAGAAAATTTGCCCAAGAAACCATGGGTCTAAAATCCAAATGGAGCTTCCGGTATTTAACGAGAAACATTTTTGCTTTTTTTTGTTTTTTTAATAATATAATAAAGTTTCTCGTTAAAAACCGGAAGCTCGATTTTCATTTTAGAGCCATGGTTTCTTGGGAAAATTTTCTTAGAATTCATCGTAGCTTACGATTTTGATAACCGCTTTGTCAAGAAAAAAATTGACCGACTCTAATGTATATATTCACCTCGTTAAGTAGCATTGTTTGTACTTAGTATGCATTTCATACTAAATCTTAAGCTAGTTGAATGAATTTGTTAATTAAGAAGTTGTTGTTTTTGATTTAATATTTTGTGTATTCTTGGCTTTTCCACGTTATCTTTGTGTTACACATTTTATTCCTAAATGACGCTTAATCCTGTAGATTATTTTGGAAAACATGGTAGTCACTTCAGTTGGTGCCAATTAGAAACAATTTATTTGAAAAGAGTGGTTTCTTAGCATAAAAAAGTTAAAAAAAGTAATGGAAGTACCCAAATCCCATTTATCGGAACAATGGATTGTATGGGAGCTACATATGTATATGTATTTTGTGAAGGTCCGAACTGGTTAATTTTCACTACACACACTACATATCTAGATATTAAGTACCAAACCTACAAAATTTAACCCATTTATCGGAACAATGGATTGTATATGAGCTATGGATGTGTTGTATTGGTCCGTTCTTATTGGTTACGGCAAATACATTATATAATAACAAATAGCTGTCAAAAGCTTTAATACCATTTGTGTACCTGATCAAAAGTCAAATTATTCTCTGTTTTCGCAAAATCTGACATTTGGTGAGCATTTTTTTTGTGCTCCCATTAATTACACATACATAATAATAATAATAATAACACATACATACACGTCCAGCATTTTGTGAATCTTCGCAATAAATTTATTCGAATGACAACAAAAACATCTCAAGATTTATAATCATTAAGCTCTGGAAAGCATTAATAAAGACGACATGAAAAATGTTTTCAACAAGTCCGGAAGGTATTTGAAGATGTATAACCATTAAGCTGTAGGAAGTATTAAAAACACAACGTCATGAGAAATGTTTTCAACGAGTCCTCAATACTAATGATAATATATTATACATCACATTAAACTGATTATTCAGATATGAGAACTTACAAAGTAACTCCCTAAAGTAGATAGCTAAAACATAAGTTTTTGCTTGTACGATCTTCGTGTTCTCGATGCGTCGATACTTACTTAGATAGCATAAAAGTTTGATTGGCTTTGCTTTGCGTAAAACTCACCCAAGTAAAGTTTATCTCAATTCATTGATTTTCTTCAGTAACCCTGTATCTATCGGCATGTTGGCATGCAGTCAGGCAAACATTCCATGCTTATAAATGCAGCAACATTTCATGCATCGCTAATGTCACTTAAGTATTTAGCTATTAAATATGCTTCATTTCTTTCGCTTATACATATGCCAATTACCGGTTTTTGTGTATGTTTTGTTTTGTAGTTTATATAATTAATTACAGCATAAATATGTTGATTTAACTTTAAATTGAAAATATGTAGTTTAGTTATTTATTGCAGTTTGCAATTTATTTGAAAAAGCCATCGAGTCCAATTTGCCAAGTCATAGAAACGACAATACGTGACAATACGATAGCATACCCAATTGGAATAATTTGTAAATTTTAATAATTTAAATATTTTCCAAGAATACATTTAAAGTATTAATTTAAATATTAAATTAAACAATAATTTTCAAAATTAACTTTGATTGGGTGTGGTATTTCAAGTTTTTTGTAGTAGATGGTCCCGTTTAAGTGTTGTTAAGGATAGCAGTAAAGTTTAATTTTATGTAGCCTATTTTTAGGAACCTTTTTAAAATTTAACTTCATATATTATATATAATATTTTTTTAGATAGAATTGAGCAAGAAATATCAAGTTTTTGTAGTAGATGTATACCATTAAGTGTTGTGACGGGAGTAGTAAATTGTAGAGGGTTTAATTTAAAATTTCATTTTATGTACATAGCCTATTTTTAGGAACCTTTACATGTATCTTTTAACATATATTATAATTTATATTTTTTTTTGATTAGATTGAGCATGAAATATCAAGTTTTTCTGCTAGATCGACAGCAGAAAATTGTAGCAGAGTAAATTTAAAATTTCATTTTATGTAGCCTACTCTTAGGAACCTTTTTAAAAATGATTTAACTTTATATATTATGTATAATATTTTTTTAAATTAGATTGAGCATGAAATATTAAGTTCTTGTAGTAGAGGAATACGTTTAAGTGTTGTTAGGATAACAGAAAATTGTAGCAGAGTGAATTAAAAAATTTAATTTTATGTAGTATACTTTTAGGAGCCTTTACATTTATCCTTTAACTTTATAGAAATATTTTTATACAAATCTTTTAACTTTAAACGGATCAATCGATTTCGATAAAATGTATTTTATCGATACTGTACTATATACTTACTACTAAAAAAAAAATGAAGAACTCAAAAATTGTATGGAAATGTTATTTTTAAAAGCTGGTGGATAAGACTTTCTATCGCTTTTTAAAACTTACATAGCTTGCATACACATAGTTGCCACCCATTTGAAATCAAATCTCATACTTACATAGGTGCTGCCAAATACTTTGTTTTTACAGCGTTACAGGTTATCTAGATTTTTTTTAAATCATACTAGGTATACCGATATTGGCATCAGCGAAAGGTATTTTAGCAAAAATGTTCTATTTAGGGTATTATTTAAATATCCGCTTTTAGCTCGAGCTTAAGTGTTGCCACTATGAATGCTTTTGCTAGACTGTCAACTATTTCAAAGAATTTTTAAATGAGAAATTTTAATGAGGCAACACTGTATCAAACGAAAGCTACCTTACGTTGCATCTCAAAAAAAACGGAAAAAAGAGATTTATAAGTTGGGTTATCACCTAAGGTTGCCACCTTATCCTATCGAATGTACAATACTCCCTCACATACATTTTTGAAATATTTCAATGACATTAACATGTAAATTTTTTAACTATAAATAGTAAATTTCTTAATTAATTAAAAAAAACTGTGTAAATACATATAAAGCCTACGCTCTCTGTGCTTTCATTTTGTGCCGCACTGTATGTTTGTACATACCAATGTATTATATGTAAGCTCAGTATAGCCACGTAGTTTTTTTTAAGGTATTCCCTCGTTTATGTCGTCATTTAACGATAACAAATAAAGACGACTCAATTGATTAATGGTTTGATTGCATTTGTTGGCAGTGAATATGAATGAAAAAGGCGTTTGAGAAAGTGATTTGCTTTGTTTGGGGTTGGATTTTGTTATTGCGGTTGATATTTATTTATAAAAAAAGTAAAAAGGAAAAGTTTGTGCTTTTACATACATATAAGTTTGCTCGCAAAATTTCCGCTGTACCGTACGCCCGCGAGTGACCTTCAACACCTCAAAAGACACCTCAAAACGAGAACCCCTTAGATATAAAATTTATTTTTCGTATTATGCATTTTTTATATTTTTCTTATCTTATATTGCTGCTTTGAAAAACAAAATATACAGATACATACGTACATATACAAATAATCGACTGAACCTAAAAAAAAAAGAAAAAAAAATTTGCTTGGCCATTTTTTTTAATATTTTCAGGTGTCTAGGACTAAATATTTTTTTCAGCCAACCTACTTTAACTTTTCTCACCGAATTTCTCACATATTTATTTTTGAGGTTAAACATATTTTTTTAATTTATTAAAATCGCCACTAAACAATTAGATTCTTATAAGACCTTACTATAGAACAAAATCCTTTACTCCTCGACAACACTTTCCTAAACATTCGTACAATGTTTTCTTAGTTGGTCCTTAATAGAACTTGATCGAAAGCTATCCAGCTTGACTCTAGATCATATACTAGTCACACAATTGTTTATGTTGCAGGTTTTTCGTAGTGAGTTTGTAGCTGCTTCGCAGAAATTTTGGCACATATTTTTTTTCTTTGGTTTTTTTAATTTTTGCACATACATATGCACAGCTGCAAGTATGGGTATATTTGTATATAATATTTTTTTTTGATTTTTCATTTATGATTGAAATATTCTTTGCACATTTTCTTTTAGAAATTTTAGTAAATAAAAGCCTAGGTATGTAAATATGTATATTGTTTTATGTACCGGCACGTTTTGTTGGCGTGATTCAACAAAATTCACACATCTTCGTACCTTCGTTTTAACAATTTTAAATCTTATTGTTTACTTATTATATATTGTATTATGTTTTTACATAAGAACTACATTAATTTGTTGTCTCAGTCTACACAATTTTTGTTTTTTTTTTATTTTTTTAAGAAAAGCATAAATAGTCTCAAAAGAAATTAAAAAACTTTGGACCTACTTTACTAGCCATTAATAAGAAAATGTCGCAGTGATGGAATCATGTCTTTTCTTATTAAATAATAACTGTTTTCAAATAAAAGTAAGAAACTGCTAGAGTAACTTTATAGGAATTCAATTCAATACCCGGTTTTTCAGTGCTAAGAGGACACCCAAACAATATTAAGAAATTTATTGACAGAAGTTAAATTAAATATCTAGAACTCGATGTCGTATGCTTGCTCCCTTTATTGTTGTTGTCGTTGTTGTTGGTTTTAGAGACAAAACATTCCGATTTCTTTTGCATTTAGGACTTGTTAATTGTATTCGGGAACATCTAGGTACCTTTTTGGGATTAGTCCGGTGTAACTTCGCTACTTTTTGGAGACCATTTCCGGCTTACTCCAGAACTTTTTATGGACTTATTTTGAAATAATTTCGCAAACAATTCAGAATGTGTTTGTGATAATTTCGGGACTTTTTCGCCACCATTTTGTAATAATTTCGGGAATTTTTCGCTACCATTTTGTAATGATGTCGGGACATGTTAGGGATAGCTTCAAAAAGTTTTCGAGACCATTTCGGAATTATTTCGACACATTTTCGTGATAGTTTCAGCAAATTTCCGGCGTCTTTTCGTGTGCCGTTTGGTAATCCCAATTATTTGAAGAAAACTTTTATGGTATAACATATGTATGTTTATATACAACAGTCAAAGAAAATGAAATCATATTTATAAATGAGTAATTCCAAAGCTTTGTGCTAAAATATGAATCATCAACGAAAATTCCATGAGACAATCCAATATTAATAAAAAAACAAACAAACAAAATATATTTATAAATCAAATCAAATAAACGCATTAACAAGTTTTCTGCACATTTATTTATGGCAAACATTTGAAGTGAGGCACGTTTCGCTAATTCACACAGTTTATATTTGACAAATACATAATAATATTATGAGTAAACACTTACTCCCATATCCGTATTAAAGACACACCCACATGCAGATAAATAATAGTTAGTACAAATAGAAAAAATATTGACCAATTTTGAAAGCGGTGTGAAAAAAGGCATTCTTTGTCATTGTCACGAACGCGATTAAATTTCAAAATTGCAATAACAACAAAATACATACATACAAAAAAAAACGAACACACTTATTTCTCATTCTTCTAGGTATGTCAATCACTTCTGTTGACCATTTCTATTATGGCTTTTCGTGGAAGACAAAAAAAATTTACATTTATTTATATATATTTAGACATCTTGTCTAAGCCATCTTATGTCACTCGAAAAGTTGTATTTCAAGCTTTTGTTTGTTTACTTTTAAAATTCAGTTTAGGCTTTACAAATAAATTTCTCAAAAATAGACAATGACTATGTGTCAAATTTGGGTCGCTTACTCGCTGACACAACCATTGTTTGATAACATTCGGCTTTCTGCAAATGACGCCAAAATTTTGTTTTTTTAGTTATGACTTCATTTCAATGTTATGGGCATGCTGCATATTAGTGATGTAGCGAATATTAGTACATATTGCAACGCTGAAAGCGGAATTTTGAGGTGGTGGTATTAAAAAACTGAATGAAAAGTGGAAAAATATTACAAAAAAATTGGAAACTACTTTCACATTATCATTTTCAAAAAACAGTGGAAAATATATGGGAGGGAGAGGGGGTAGATATTGATTTTGAAATTTGGTCCCTAGAAATTGTAAACAATTTATGAGAGTTGAATACAAATTTTAAGTAAATATTACAAGTTTCGGGTCTCTAACTAATTACACAAAATAAATTGATAGATTCTACCGTTTCTAAAGGCTTTTTTTTAACTCGCTAAACGAGCCATCTAGCGACAGATAATTTTTTACAGATTGCATTTTCACCGAGCTCTTTGAAATGTTAATATTAGTTTGGATAACACAACAACCGAAGAAAATTAAAATATTTATAAATATTGCACATCTACAAAAAAATGAAAATATTTTGCATAAATGAGATTAAGTTTTAAGTACACATTTTCAAATCCGAAAAACCCAGAAAAATAATAGAAATTCTATAATTTTAGTTCAAACTAAATTTTTTATGTCGGTGTTAAATTGTTTTTATGAAATTTATATAAAATCCCAGGAATGTTATACAGAAATCACATAATTTTCGGTACCAAAAAAAAAAAAAACAAAAAGGCGGAAAAAAGCACGGGTTCTCGGGACTGTCATCCCAACTACCCCCGCAATACTATAACTCCTCCTCCCACGACGAAAAACTTATTTTATCTACTCGTATTGGAAAATCAAAACAAACATAACTGAGCGGAACTGATTAGAGATTATACGTAATTCGCGATTGTGAACGTTTGAAAAAGGGCATAGGGAACAACACACCACTTCAAAGTGAAAATAGAAGATTACAAGGCCATAGAATGCACGAGTAACAAATTAAAGAAATTAAAAAAATAATCTAAGAAAATTTAGAAAACAAAGAGAATGAGAAAATAGCAGCTTAGAAGAAAATACAAACAAATCGAATGTAAAGCATTGACAAGCAAGTACAGAGAGAGAAACTATGCAGCATTCAGCGCATTTCAAATGCAAATTGAACGACGACAACAAAAACAAAAGCCGAAATTGATAACAAGAACAATAACTCGTGCTAAACGAACAGGTTTAGAACTAACGAGGGAAAAAATAGTAGTAAGCGACAAAATAAATAGTAGTAAACACCAAAAGTACTAGAGGTTATGGTTACAATCGATTACCCGGTTAATCGATTAGTCGAACAGCAACTATTGTGCTGCTTGGCAATGAAATAGCAAATTTTTGATTTGAGTAAACGATTAGCTTTTATTGATTAAATAAAATTTTAAAATTAATAAAGAAAAAAAAATGTTCTCTAGTTTCGGATTGAGTGTAGCGAGCTGACTGAACGGAGTTCCTTGCGAATAACGCAACCATTGTAATTTTCATTTATGTACATTAAAAACAAAAAAAGAGATATAAAAAATAAGTAAAATAATGATTGAATTCATGATGAGTAGATTACTGATAATCGATTATTTTTTGAAGCAATTACATTAAGTCGATTATAAGTAGAATTTTTTGAGGTTTATTTTTTTTCTACAGAATTCATCATAAATTTTGAAAATAAAAAGTAGTAGTAAAAAGTGAAATATATTTTAGCGTAGTAAATTTCTCAAAAACCCTACTAAATCTACTACGATCTTGGTAACATTACAACACTGTACACGTTTAATTTTTGTAATCAGTAAAGTCAGCCGTGAAAGAGCGTGTTAAACTCAACACTTGCTTGAATCGGTCAGCATCACAAGCGCACGGCGGGTGTGCCCTTTCTTTTTTCCCCCTTAGTTGTTAATCTATACAAAAAACAAAATAGTTATTTTTAATCTTTGTTGTATTTGTTAGACAAATACTAGCTCTCTGGCTCTACAAGTGAGTAAAATCATTGACAGTTATTGAAATGTCGGCTTCGTTTAATTAGTTTGTTGTTAGTTTTGAAATCGTGAGCTAGCGATGCTGCTGCACCTCGTTGACAGCGGTGGCGGTGGTGAAAAAAAACAAACGTACAATTCGAGTCGCAAGGCTGCGCGGGTTTTTAAAAGTTGTCCATTTGTTTAATAACTCACAGCTGAGTATATAATGTTCCGTAGACTTTCTCACTTGTTTTGTTTTGATTTTTTGCTACTTAACTGTTATTTTTGATATGCTTTGTAAATGGCATTAGAGACCTAGAGGTTTTTATAATTTCATCATGAGAACTAACTTTTGTTGAACAAATGTTTTATTAATATTAGCGTTTAATAAAAATAAAAAAAATAATTTATAGTGATCTCAATACTATAAGAAAAAAACAAAAATTAGTTAATGACAAAATAAAAATTCAACAGTTATTTAAGCAATAAAAAGTGTAAAAATTACATTAAAACTACGCACCGAAATGAAGTAAAAATCGTACAAAAAAAAAACAAAAAAAAAAAAACAAAATAAAAAAAATACAGAAAAAAATTATATTTATCTACCACATAATTCGGAAAGCATAAAAAAATAAGCTTTTAACTTATTCTTGTTTTTGCGTTGATGCCGCCTATGTGTAAAATGTTTGCAAATCTCTCTCTAACCTCAATGTGATTATGATCTCTTTATAAACGAATATCCTTCTTATTTGACATGCATATTTTGTGGCATTGTTTACATTGTTTTATATTAAAAATGTGGATTCTTTTGATGTGTTTAGTGTTTTTCACTTGCTTTCCATTTCAAGGCTGGCAATGGTAAATAAATAAGATTTAGTTTATTAAATTTTAGAATAAGTAATGATTGATTATATATTGATGATTGAAAGATAATACAGTTTTCTTTGGAAAATTGGGTTTATAAAAGTTCTTTGTTTGTAGAAGTAGCAATCTTTGGCAATTCAATTGCAATTGTATTTTTACGAGTACATATTTACTCACGGAGCAGTATAGAGCGGCAACCGAAACCAGAGTAGTAGTAGTGATGTGAATTTGTGATAATCGATTTTGTTTTTTTGTAGCTAAATCGATTCGTAAGCAATCGATTTTTAATTAAAATAATCAGTTTTTTATTCATGAATTAGTTAAAATATCGAGCCCTAACAGAAATTTTGGTGTAACCTACAACATTTTGATAATTCGTATGGCTGTCAGAGCAAGCTTATTATGAATTATTAATCTAGGTGAAATTCATTTAAGATAATAGATAAATATGGCAATTTTACCAGAGTGATGATTTTCAGGTTTTCTTAATTCAGTTTCGGAAATCGATTTTTACCGTTAATGAAATCGATCAAAAAATCGATAACTAAAAAATAATCAATAAAATCAAATTTTTTTTGAGTAAAACATAATCACTATTAGCCGATGACAGAAAATACGATCAGTGATTGCGAACGAAAGCTCAGACGAAAGATTTCGTCTCCTAACGATTTCGTCTAGCAAGCGTATTCTCTATCATTTTCGTTTGCCTATGAGTTTTTGACAACTAATTTATTTTATATATTTTCTAAAAAAATTGTTTTTTGTTGCTTCGATCGTCTTACATATTGCAAACAGGCGAACGATTCGTCTCTGAAGCGAAACGAAAGTTCGTTTCGTGATAGAGAATGAGGCTCAAAATTTTTTTTTATTTTATGAAGGGAAAGAAATGTTCATGAACAATAAGGTTAATTCAAAATGGCCAAACTTGGGTAAATCCCACAAAACTGTTTTCTGCAATTAACAACGCAGAACAAAGCGAAAATCGATAACTGACGTGAGAGTTCGATACCGAGCGTACTCGATAACTGTACCTACTTGCTATGCTGGTTCCAACAAATTATTAATATAATAAAAAAAAATTAAAACACTCAGCTCATCACCCTGATCATTTTGGTTTACTTAATAGTGGGTCTATAACTTCTTCTCAACGAACCAAAGTTTGAATACCATTTCATATTAATGAAAGGAATACAAATACAAATTGTTGTCAAATAATTAAAAAAAAAACAAACAAACAACTTGGGAACAAAGTATACAATTGTTGTTGTCTTTTTGCCCAACCTCCCCCCTTTGTTTTTAAACAAAACAATTTTCTTCTCTTTTGAAAATCAAGTCAAGTGTTCCGTTCCTCCTCCGATAGATAAAAGACAAAATTATTGTTATGCTAATCTAGTTGACATTTAAAGGCTTTGTACAAATTTATTTACATTTGTAGGTATGGACTTACTTGAGTGTGTACTACTTAAGCGCTTATTATTTAGAGTTTTCATTTATCTTACTCATGCGCTTCAATGTTTTTTTTTTTTTTTTAATTTTATTCTTTGATTTGTTTCATTGCAGGTATAGACAGACACGCTTCAGTTCTCGACGTGTACGCAAACGTGTTATCTTCAAGCATGGCGAGTGTAATGTGGTTCAAGGTAATGTGGCAAAGCGGCGACGCAGATATCTGCAGGTGAGTGGAATACAAAAATAAAAAAGAACAAAAAAGAACAAAATAGAATTATTTAGTGTACTAAAAACGATATGTGTAGATGGTAGAGATGGCAAATTATCGATAGTGTTGCCAATCGATAGTTCATGTTTGGTTTGAATCATGAGCCAATAATATTTAGACACACTCTCCTTCTATTTTACTTTCGTAATTCATTGGTTTAATGTCAAAATGGCACTGATAAATAATTCAAATTGTCAAAATTCGTAGAAAAAGTAGCAATCAGCTGATCTAATAATGTTTGCTACGCTGTTGTTATTGTTATTTTTGCGTCTTTTACAGTGCCAGCCAATGTGCTGCCTTTGAGCGTGTATACTGCGCCCTTACTCTGTAGTTCTATTCGAATGAAAATCTGTTCACTTTCGAGTGATTCGTACTCTCTAAGAAATTTTCGAGTAGAAACATTCGTTGTTCGATCTTCATTCTGTTCACTTCGGTTTTAAGTTATCTTCCTTTTTTTGAAGAAAATTTGGTGCTCACTATTTCGAAAAATATGCTTAAATGGTCGAAAGTTAGAAATTTCTATTCGACAACACGAAAGACTATTTTTTCATGGTAATAAAAAAGTATTTATCTTTTTCATCAAGCAATAAAAACAGTTAAGTAATCACTATTAACAGAAAATAATTAAAGAATGTTGGGTAAAAAATTGGATAATTAAAAAAAAAAAATTATAAGTCCTTTTTATTGCTTTATAAAGGCTCTCAAATCAAATGAAGCACTTGGATTCGGGTAACGAGTAGATTGTAGCGAGTGCACTAAAACGATTAAAATGCAACTCTGTGAATTTCACATCCAAATTTTAGAAATTGAAAAGTTTATTTTATAGTTAATTATTTTACACTCTAATCAACATACCAAGTAATTCTCTTTCATTTGCTTTCTCTCTCTCTCTCTTTTATTTCACAAAGGACATTTTCACCACACTGGTCGATGCCCAATGGCGTTGGACGATGGGAGTTTTTGCGCTCAGCTTCATCATTTCGTGGGCGTTATTCGCATTCGTGTGGTGGGTGATCGCCTATGCGCATGGTGACTTCGAATATATTTACAATCGTGATTATTTTCCCGAACGCAATGAGAATGTAACACATCGTATGTGTGTCACAGAAGTGCGTAGCTTCGTTTCAGCCTTTTTATATTCCGTCGAAACACAAACAACGATAGGCTATGGTAATCGTTATGTCACAGAGGAATGTCCAGAAGCGATATTTATTATGTGTCTCCAATGTATTTTGGGTGTATTCATACAAGCATTTATGGTTGGTATTGTATTTGCCAAACTATCACGTCCCAAGAAACGTGCACAAACTTTACTCTTCTCGCGTAATGCTGTGATTTGTCATCGTGATGGTGTGCCCTGTCTAATGTTTCGAGTGGGTGATATGCGTAAGAGTCATATAATTGAAGCGCATGTGAGAGCACAAATTATAAGAAAGAAGGTGAGTGCATTAGTACGAGACGAGAGTTCATTTCATTCATTTTGGTTGCATTCACAAAATTTAGGTCACAAAAGAAGGTGAAATATTACCATTCTATCAACAAGAGCTAACTGTGGGTGCTGATGGTGGTGAGGATCGTTTGATGTTTATTTGGCCAACAACAATTGTGCATAAAATTGACCGCAATAGTCCATTGTATATGCTATCGGCATCGGATATGTTGAAGGAGCGCTTTGAAGTCGTTTGTATGTTGGGTAAGTGTGTCACTTGGTCGCTTTGATTTCTCATTTAACATCTCCCCGTTCTTATTTATTACAGAGGGCGTTATCGAGTCCACTGGCATGACGACGCAAGCGCGCAGTAGTTATTTGCCATCGGAGATACTTTGGGGTCATCGTTTTGTTAATGTGGTCTCGTTTCGTAAAGAGACTGGCGAATATGAAGTGGATTACACGTTGTTCAATAATACCTACGATGTGGATACGCCACTGTGTAGTGCCAAACAGCTTGATGATGTGAAGGCTGAATATGCGAAGAACTCTAAATTAGGGTTAGGTGAGTCCAAAAAAAAAAATTTAATAAATGACCCGGAAGACTGAAAATGAATCCAACCTGAGCTATCTAGCATCATAGACGTATGAAGATTTCTTTAAAACTCGACTGACTCTTAGGGACATTTGCTTCATAGGCGGGAGTTCACGTCGCTCAAATCTCCTTACTTTATGACAACGATTCCACTTAGGTTCTTTCCAATTTATAAATAGGATGAACGTTAGTTTTTCATCCCCCTCAGAGGAAGTCTGAGGAAACGATCAGTTTCAATGGAGTGGGATCAGAGTGATATTGTTGTTGGAAAAGTAGGTTCAATAGAACAACTAAATGGTATCATGAAAGACGCACACCTCTTCAGCTATTTCAGAGATCCGCCTGAAAGTCATTTGGAGCCCTCCTATGGTTACTCAGATTAAAAAGCAGGGTAATGTAGGATCAGATCTCATCAACGTGCTTGCGGAGACGCTTCCTTATGTATCCAGGAGGCGGAGCTTGAGATCTTGTTGCGGCTCTGTACCTTTGGGCCTATTGCGGAGGGGTCATTGACAATAGGTGGAGTTACTCCATCTATGTGGACGTTAAACTCTTGCCTCATCTGCCCATTCCACGTCTACGTGAAGGCTTAACTCATGACTCATCTGTGCATTGCACATCGTGAAGAGAGTAGCCGTCGATTTGGTCGACGAAAGGGTTAGATTTTGCTCACTGAAGAAGCTGGAACGATCTGGGAGATAGTAATTGATGTCAGTACAGAGTTCGTTAATCGAGCTTACGAGTTAATGGAGACTCCCGCTGGTGAAAAAGGAATCCCCGAAATATAGAAATTAAACCGAATGAGGAATAGAACACCAGCCTCTGGCACCCACTAATAAATCTTACTGAACTTACACCTACTGACCGTTGAGTTAGTGGTGGTCCACCTTGTCAGACCATTTATAGTCCCTATATTCGCTGGTTGGGAGCTGAAAAACGGAATAGCAGTCTCTGTATGGCCATCTGAGGACTAAGAATTGGTCACACCTCCTAGATGTGTTTGCACTAACTACAACAACAACAATGACGCAGAGATGTTATAGAGATTTCTATTAATCAGTTGATGACTTTTAAAAATTAAGAAATAATATTCCTTGACTCTTTCTAATACATTCTAATTGCTACATTTACTCACTCTCTCTACTTCCAGAACGCGCTTTCTCCGCCGGTCTCACACACATACCGTCCACCATATCCGTGGATCGCTTAGATCCAAATAGCGATGAGTCGCTTGACTCACGTTTACATACACGCAACAATTCCATCCCCAATGGTGTGCTAGCCGAAGAATTGCAACCGTTAAATATTGGCAGTGGTAGCTATCATTATGTGCCACCCTCATTCACAGTAGGCGGTTCAGCGATACAAATACCATCGTTGGCACTCTCCACAAATCTTCATAGTATTAATGAGAAAACAAATTCCGGCAGCAGCAGTAGCAGCAGCACAAATAATCTCAGCATTAATCCATCCACACCAAATACACTCTCACCAGCGGCAGCGAATGCAACAACTAATAATAATAATAATCACAACAATAATAATAATTTCGCACACGATAAGAGTAATGGCGGTAGTAATGGTAGTGGCTCATCTGTCAGGAGAACACCATCAAATGGGCGACGTTTATCGATAAAACAAGATCAATTATCGGTTGATTCGCTCTGCTGATATTTGCAGAAATATATTTTGATGGATAGTTACAAAATAAATGAGCATTAATTAAGTGATTGATGACATTTGAGAAGTGATTAATGTTTGTTGTAGCAACACAAAAAAAAGGAGCGATAATGTATCTATGCCATGCAAGAGTATGACTGAGTATTATGTTTTGGTTTTTTTTTTCATATCTGCCGGGTTTACCGCTTCCAATGTAAATAGTTAAATAAATTCTTTTTTTTTTGTTTTTGTTTGCTTTAATTTAAGTTACAAAAAAAAAACAACAACTAATTAATATTTAATTAGATTAATTGTATAAGAGTGAAATCATTGTATTTAAAAGTCATATGCGCAATTAGTTGTAATTTATCATTTATATATATTTTTTATTTTTTTTTGTAGTATTAGTCAATTTAAGTCAAAATAAAAGTGAATAATCGCATAGTCAATTGGCTGTAAGGATTAGTGTGCAGACAGCATAATGTTGCCGAAAGATAAATAGTTTAGCGTATAAAAAGAAAAATCGATAGCTTTCCATAATTATTAGTAATTGTAAATGATTAATTGTTTTTTCAATTAGCAATTAGCAATTTAATTTATTATTTTTTTATATACATACATAAGTATTTAATCGCTTTAAAAATCATAATTGTATGATGAATTGAGCGAATCATTTGTATGCACGAGTATCCAATTTATTCAACTATCAGTATGTACATCATTAGTCATTAAGTCAATAATAAATCGTCAATTAAATATGTAATCATTAAATTTTGTTTTATAAATTTGAAATTTGAACAAAATCAGCATGCGAGGACTTAAAGTGTGAACGAACCAAACTCACGAAAATCAGTGTAATCGATATATGGTACTCCTATCATACGATAAATGAAGTTTTTATTTCCTATTGCCTATTTTTATACCTTTCATGTTAATTAATGTTTATTAAAATATTGATTCAATGTTTGTAAGTATGAGAAGATGAAGAGATAGTCCCACCAATAAGTATGCCGAATTGATCAAGGCGATGTGCTGAGTTGATTTAGCCACGTCTCACTGATCCCTCAGTTTTAGAGATATCTCGATGAAATTTGGGAAGGGGGCCGCCATTTTGTATTATATTAATCATGTGAAGAAACCAACAAGATCGGACAAATACATACAACGCATAGCTCCCATATAATCGTTCCATATAATTGTTCCGATCGCCAGCCCTCTCCTTACTTGTTTTAAGCTAACTTATTTACTCAACGAATGTGTTCTCAAAAATTACAATTAAATAAAAATTCTAATTTCCCACAAAGAACCTTCTTCATTTCCCATGGAATAGTTTTTTTCGCCATTGTCGAATTTACAGTGGTGGCCAGTGAAAAATCACGCATTTATAGCTAAATACCAAGCAAAAACAATTTGATGTGTTGCATAGTTTTAGGCGCAACACACAACGGTTCTAAAAATAAATACGTTATAGCAATGCATGTATGAGGGGCAATAACAACCAAAGTAAATTTTTACAATGTATTAAGCGGGTATGTAAGAGGGAGGCGGATATTTTTAATTCAATTTGGAATTATTACATGCGATCGAAATGTTTTTTTTTTAGGTTAGTTCGTTATTGTGGTTATACAAATTTCATGTTTCAAATTAAATTCTAGTTTGGTTGTTATTATAAATTGAAACTAAAATAACTGTGAAATAAGCCTCGACTATTTGGGTATAATACGGTTAGGTATAAGAAGGGAGTGATAATAGTAGTGACTCCTTGAATCATTTGCCAATTATTAGTTTGTACAACAAATAGATTAAAAATAGAAGTGCAATAAACATGTTGATGAGAATAGTAACTGGATAAACAACAACAAAGTACAAAGTAACAAAAGTAAATTAAAATATATTTTAGTAGGAATTAACACCAATTAAGCAACGCTGAAGTTGCTAAAAGTCAGTATTGTTGGGTGGCATTGGACAAATACATATTTAAACATGGCAACGGGCGTCAAGAAGTTTGATCACGACACATCTAGTAGAGAAGAAAAGTTAAAAGGAGATCACTAAAATATTAGAAAATTAACTCTTTTGGTGTCATTTCGGTAATACGATACGGTATCGTATAGTAATCATTACAAAATGATTTCGAAAATTTTTCGGCATGTTTTCAGGATCATTTCATGCCTGATCCTTTTCGGAACCATTTTGGAGTTTTTTCGCAATCAGTTTGGCATTGTTGTCCAATTATATCAGCATTATTTCGGAGCCTTCTTGAACCTCCTGAAGTTGTCGGATTGTTGTAACATCATTAAAGAACTGTTTTAAAGACATTTTCGGCATCATTTTGGGGGTCATTTTGGGTTAACTTCACCATCATGTCGGGATTGATTACTGCACTTACAAATTTGGGATCGTTCTTAGTCCCTTTTTAGGGTAAATTCGGGTTTGTTGGCGTAATATTTCCGGAAACATTTGGATGCCCCCGAAAAAATTACAAAGTGATGCCAAAAAAAATGTCTCGAAATGGTACCGAAATGATGAAATCAAACAGCCACACTAATATTTAAAACTTAGCGCCTCAACTTTCGTTTCGCCTCAGAGACGAATCGTTGGCCTGTTTGTAATATGTAAGACGATCGAAGCAACAGCAAACAATTTTTTCAGAAAAATAAAATAAATTAGTCGTCAAAAACTCATAGACAAAAGAAAATGATAGAGAATACGCTTGCTAGACGAAACCGTTAGGAGACGAATCGTTCGTCTGAGCTTTCGTTCGCAATACAGAACGAGGCCCTTAATTGCTCTGGAAATTGGTCGGAATTTTTTTTTTTTACTTTTTTTATATTTTTTTTTTTATTTTTTTTTAAATTTTTTTTTAGTTTTAAGGTGCGATCACAAAATTCATATTAAGGTCTAAAATATGTGCAGCATTTGCTCCACCAATTTTTATAAATTCAATATAATGTGAAATTTTTGTATGCCCAGTCAAATGTTCATGTAGGGGATCGTCAGGATAAAAACCGGGAATAATCAGCTCAAAACAAAGCATAACCGAAGCGCAGGAATATCACTACCTGTGCAATATCAAAAGGTCGCGTAAAATGAAAAGATGACAAAGAGTCTCCTAAGCAGATCCAGATCCGATACCCGTTAAAGTGCAGCTATCCGTCAGGTCCATGCGGAAGAGATGGATATTCCCCACTATGAACGCTGCAAGGCTATAACTTCCATAACCGTTGACCACCGGGGTCGATGTCATTCCAACTAACCAACATCAAAACATAGCGCCACAGCTTCCGAGTACGAGTTCATGCGCGAAAGTTCATTATGTCACAAAAAAAAAATATTGTTATTGTTGTTGCGATCATAAATTTCTATTCACATTTGTATATGCTGTCACATTTCTTTTGTGTTGAAAATGCTATAAAATTCATCACCCCCTACTGTTGTTATTGTGACATATTTCGTTTGTTCAGTCGTGCGCTGATTATTCAATTATCACAGCTACCATTTAATGGAAGCGCTCTTCACTTGACGCGGATATCATTTGACGAGTAGCACCCACCGTCAGCGCGCTGTCTAACAGACACATATGAAGGTATGTATGTATGTTTTATGTTGCGCTACAGATTGGATACAATTTTTGAGTGAAATTTTTGAATTAAGTTTAAAACTAAACTGAGTTTAATGCTAATCTATTGGTTGTTTAATATTAGATTGACTTTTTTAAATGGTCTAAGGTATAGATTGAACTAAATTAACTACATTTCAGCTATTCTCCAATCAAGTAAACTAGTTGTGAACTAATCTAAAACTAGTATGAGCACTGTCTAATCCTTGAGGGGGCTAGTAGTTTTTTTTATTATTATTTTAATTTGAGATTTTATTTATTTAGAGTAGATCAGGGGTGTGCGGAGCACGTGTTATTGGGGACGATCTATTTGAAAAATTATTATTTTATTCAATTTATTTGTTCTACGTATAAAGAACTATATCTTCTGAATATTTCATAAGCTGGTTGCGAATTATAATAAGGGTGCGCAAATGAAAAAAAAACTAAAGAAGTTGCATAACCAAACATCTAGCGGAACTAGTCAGACAATTGTCTTTCATTCATATGTGATTTTGAAATGTTAATTGACAGGTTTTGAACGGAACTATAAAATTCTGAAACTAATTCTAAAAAAATTAAAGTTTAATTTTGTTGATAATTTGTTGCGTGTAAATAATTTAAATGCCTCCGAACATGATTTGTTATTAATTTACCCACATGGGGGAGGTCAAAAGTTTGCGCTCTGGTGCTGGGAATACCAATTTCGCATAAAAAAATTTCACTGGACAAATATATAATTTTTCTTTGGTACAAATTTAGTAGCTTTCGAACTAGTTTGGGTTGAACTAGTTGAAAACTAGTAATTTTTCTGACCAGTTTGGTGTTTCATATGTGTATGCATAATAATTAATATCGACTGATTTTGAGTTCGTTAAACTTCCCAAATTTGTTAAAAGGAGTGACCGTAGAATCGAAAAAAAACAAAATTTGCTGATCTGAACGGTTAAAAATTGTTCTCCCAAAAGCTAAGCTACATAACAGTAAGGACTTAATTGTTGGCAGTTATTTCATTAAAACTCTCTCGAACATAAAATGGTATTATAACTTTGGCTTGATGTTTTTAAGTATGAAGAAAAGAAGAAGAGAAAGACACACCAAAAGATAACTGATGAGGGCGATGTGCTGAGTCGATTAAGTCACGTTTGTCTGTTCCTTCAGTTTTACAGATATCTCAATGAAATTTGGTATTGGACCGCCATTTTGTATTACATTAAACATACGTCGGATCCAGCAAGATCGCACTAATACAATACATAGCTCCCATACAATTGATTGTTTCAAAAAACGTATCCCTAAAACTAAAATTTCTATTTTCTAAAAAATAATTTTTGCTTTCAAGCAGCTTTAACAGCAAACACATCAAAACTAGTTTAAAAGTATAAATATATTTACTAATTTAAATAAGCGTCTGTATAATAGATGACTGCAAGTTTGCATTTCACTCTCTCTCATCCCGATCGTTTACACCCGCGCATTTTGTGAAATTTTCTTACATTTTCAACTAGATATCTTTCTAACTATGCAAGTTTGCATGTGTGCTTTCTCATTTTCACTCTATGCATACAAAAATATCCATAGCTCAAACATACACACACACACGCACACATATATATAAAATGTATGTAAATATATATATATTTATGAAAGTTTATTTGTAATTTCGCGTCTGTCAAGTGTTTGTCATTTTTGTTTCCATATAATTCAATATTAGTATTGTTGTTTTTGCTGTTGTTATTTGCTGATGATATTCTCAACAAGGCATAGAATCATATATTCAGCCCGACTTTCAAGTACATTACAACCAAAACAATCATTCAGCCACTCATTTAATTCAGTCTGCATCAGTTTGGCCCTCAGTTTACGCTTGTCCAGTTCGATGAATGGACGTAATCTCGACTTGCTTCAAAAGTAGATGCGCGTTATTAAGTTTTAAGTAGTTGGCGCTTAAAGGGTTAAAGAATTTAGTGCATAAAAAAGGATCATTGAAATGGTTGAAAATTCTGTTCCTATAAAGGAAAGTGAGGAAATAAAAGAAAAAGTAAAAATTTAAAATCTAAAAGCATTTTTGATGATGGTGAAGTTTTTTCAAAGTTGCTCAATCGTTGTGATATTAAAGATATGAATGTTTGAAGTGCCTTTAATAATTTCGCAAAGTTTACATACTTGCAGTTATCGCTTCGAAGTGTGCAGTATTATCTTTGAATTCGCTTTGAGATTTAAGTATTTACAAGTAAGTTGTGTAAAATTCAAGTGCAACAGATTATTTATGGTTGTTCTATAGAATACTTACTACTGGAAATTGAAATGATAAGCTTCCAAAAGGTAATTAAAACGAATGTATGTTACCAAAAGCAGACTGGTTTCTAGAAGTGTAAATAATAGATGAAGGTATAAAATAAAATAAAATAAAATAAAATAAAAATAAAATAAAATAAAATAAAATAAAATAAAATAAAATAAAATAAAATAAAATAAAGTAAAATAAAATAAAATAAATTAAAATAAAATAAAATAAAATAAAATAAAATAAAATAAAATAAAATAAAATAAAATAAAATAAAATAAAATAAAATAAAATAAAATAAAATAAAATAAAATAAAATAAAATAAAATGAAATGAAATAAACTAAAATAAATTAAAATAAAATAAAATAAAATAAAATAAAATAAAATAAAATAAAATAAAATAAAATAAAATAAAATAAACTAAAATAAAATAAAATAAAATAAAATAAAATAAAATAAAATAAAATAAAATAAAATAAAATAAAATAAAATAAAATATAATAAAATAAAATAAAATAAAATAAAATAAAATAAAATAAAATAAAATAAAATAAAATAAAATAAAATAAAATAAAATAAAATAAAATAAAATAAAATAAAATAAAATAAAATAAAATAAAATAAAATAAAATAAAATAAAATAAAATGAAATGAAATAAACTAAAATAAATTAAAATAAAATAAAATAAAATAAAATAAAATAAAATAAAATAAAATAAAATAAAATTAATTGAAATAAAATAAAATAAAATAAAATAAAATAAAATATTTTGTTGTTGGTTTTTTGCGATCTTTCTTGTTTTTACATATTTGTAAGTTTTGCAAGCTTGAGATCAGAGAAACAATAATTCGTAATGAATTTTAATTGTCAGTTTTTGGGAAAACAAACAAACAAAAGGGAATTAATTGAAGTGGAGATAAGTGCATTGTGACGTCACAGGGCATCATAGCTTAGATGTTAGAATTTTCTAACAGCGGCTTTGGTGCAGACACTGGTTTGCATCCCAGTGTCCGAAAAGGGATCTGATGATGAGCTTGGAAACTCTGAAACATGTAATCCTATCCATCGCTGTGATTTAACAAATGTAATTTTTCTCCAATTATAAATTTTTCCCAAAAACTGACAATTAAAATTCATTACGAATTATTGTTTCTCTGATCTCAAGCTTGCAAAACTTACAAATATGTAAAAACAAGAAAGATCGCAAAAAACCAACAATAAAATAAAATAAAATAAAATAAAATAAAATAAAATAAAATAAAATAAAATAAAATAAAATAAAATAAAATAAAATAAAGTAAAATAAAATAAAATAAATTAAAATAAAATAAAATAAAATAAAATAAAATAAAATAAAATAAAATAAAATAAAACAAAATAAAATAAAATAAAATAAAATAAAATAAAATAAAATAAAATAAAATAAAATAAAATAAAATAAAATAAAATAAAATAAAATAAAATAAAATAAAATAAAATAAAATAAAATAAAATAAAATAAAATAAAATAAAATAAAATAAAATAAAATAAAATAAAATAAAATAAAATAAAATAAAATAAAATAAAATAAAATAAAATAAAATAAAATAAAATAAAATAAAATAAAATAAAATAAAATAAAATAAAATAAAATAAAATAAAATATAATAAAATAAAATAAAATATAATGAAATAAAATAAAATAAAATAAATAAATATAATAATTTTTCCCGATTATAAGAAAATTTTCTCACATACATACATACATATATACGAAGAAGAAGTATGGCTTGCGTGTGTATTTATCACATGAGAGACTGGGTAGCCTAATAGATTGAACAGCAGATGAGCAGAGGATGAACTTCATATGTAAATTAAAAAGTACTTAAAATGTGTGAAATGAATCTAAAATGGGTATTATTATATTAATATTTATTGCTATTAGCATATGGCTATTTAAATATGCAACGATTTGTTCAATATATGTATGTAAAGCTACATTTTGTAAATATTTAAGTTACTGTTGTTTGAAGTGTTGCTATTTTTCACGTTATAAATAATTCAAAGGCTAAGTAAAATAATACTTGGGCGTAGATTAAGGCATATTCTCAAATCATTATAGTCCGTTTATTTAGTTTTTTTTGTGAGATGCCATTATTTTAAAGCGAAAAGAAGTGGGTGGAAATAACAATAAAGCTTTTTTACAATAACTTTCCACACTCGTACTAAAAATATCTTATTTCATAAATTTTACAGGCTATCCCATACATCAGTTGTCTCTATGCAAATATGTTCAACCGCTTATAAAAGATTTGCTTTCAACGATTTGTGCAAAACTTTCACTTGAAAAATGCGTTTCAATCTATTTAACACCTTACAACCCACATTGGGTGAGAAAACTTCTACACCATGTTTGGATCAGTCTTCAGCGATAGCACCGTTACGTTCATCAATAAAACGTTCGCCACGCATACAACGTCAAGTGACCATTGAGGCGGATCCTGATTCGTTAGATAGCGTCATCAGTAATCCGCAATCATATCCAATAACAATTGTACCAAATCGTCCAGCAAGCTTCTATGGCTATCCAACAAATGGTGTTAGTAGTTTTAATAGACAGTCAAGTACGAGGTGAGTATATCTAATGGGGTTTTGGTAAAACAATATGGGTATTTGCGGTTTTCTAGTAAAATTTTGAGGTATAGTAGATAGATATAGATTTGTTGGGGAATATTGCTCAAGTTATTCGGTGTTGAGTCGAATGGACGAACAATAGACAGAATAGACAATTTTTAGTTAGTTAGAGTAGAGAGGTATGTTTCGAAGACCTGAAAAATCGTTGGATCACTTTTTCTTTTTACTTTTTTTAGGATCACCTACACCACCTCTCGTTTTGCTTCAGAGTAATTATTGAAAATATTTTTTTTTTTTTAATTTTTGGAAAGTATTTTGTCCGTAGCTCTTGCTTGAAGTACTCAGAAGCAAAGAGGTAGATAATTTAATACTGTCATAGCACACCAGAATATAGCACTATACCTTCAAAACTATTAAAAAGAAAAATATAAAAAATTAAACAGTGTAATTTCTTATCAGTAGGACCCAGACATGACTCTTAAGAACTAATATAAAGCGTCATATGACCCCAAAAACTATTCAAAACCATGAAAATGGTCTCAGAACGTGCCTGAAAGTGTGAAAAAATACTTCAAAAAAGTTTTAGAAAAGCTTCAATTAAGGTGTGCAATGAGTCCAAAAAGACTTTCACTTAAAACGAGTCATAACACATTGCAAATTTCTCGGATTATGAGTAATTTTGGACTCTATTTTGTAACTACTACGTGCTGGTTAAAAGCTCCATCTAAGCGAAAGTGGGAAAAGAACCATAAACGCACATTTGTAGAGGAACTTTATCCTCAGAAATCAACTCTTTTCTAATCAAAAATCATTTTATGCAGGCACCCTAAAAGGAGTCATAAAAATGTATGCAAAATGACTCGAATTTTGGTGACTTGGAGCGTTTTATCACATTTTTGAAATGTGCTTAAAGTTTTTTTTGGAGCTTTTGATGCTATTCTAAAGCTTTTTTTTGTAGTATTTTTTGACTATTTTTAGAAAATTTTTTTCAACTTTTAGTGGAGTTCCGCTGAAATTGTTGATCGACTTCTATATCTAGTTCGTTTATTTTTTCTGTTTCGTTGTTTTTGTCCAAATACCTATGTTTTCTACGTTTCACACAATTTTGTAATAGTTCTGAAGACTCCAAAACTTTGTGGAACACATTGTTCTTTTCTACGTAGAATTTTCTGACGGTTAGAGTAATCAAAAAAATGAGTCGGAACGCATTAGCTTAAACTCACATCTTTATGGAGTGTTCAGAACTATTACAGAATAAAGTGGTTCGTACTATATATGGTCTAACCTCTAAGATATTTTTGGTAAAGTGTAAATTAAAAACTCAAATTAAAATAGAAAATAGCTTTGCTCAAAAGATATTTAAAGGCAAGTACCCGAACGATAGTTCTTAATCACACTTTTTATTGATTTCAAAAATACTGACACACGAGCCACGCTTTTTTACAAATACTTCGTATTCTTAACTGATTTTAATATATACAGTGGAACTTCTTTATAGTGAACTTCCCTACAATGAAGCTCTCCCTATAATGAAGTCATTTTGAAGACACAGCTTTTTGGTTCTACTTTAGGTGCATTTTTGTCTCCTTATAATGAATTTCTATAAAGTGAAGTTTTCTATATAATGAACAAATTTTACTGCTTCAAAATCAAGCTTCATACGTTTTTGTCTCCGTATAGTGAATTTTTTTAAAAATGTTTTCGGTTACACTCAATTATTTGTAACTGCGTATTCTCAGAAATAAACGAAATGTAGAAATGTAATACGGGGAATCCCAAAATGAAAATACATACATGCATAATATGCATATTATGTACATTGTAGTAGGAGTTCAGTTGTGTTAAGAAATTGAAGTAAAAATGACGTTTCTATATAATGAAGTCTCCATATAGTGAAGCGATTTTCAGGTCCCCTGCGAATTCACTATAAGGAAGTTCCACTGTATATTGAAACCTTTTTTTCAACTTAATCGTTTCCATTATATTCCGCTGCTAGTTTAATGAGTTCAAAGTAATATTTCTCATAAATTTTAACACCAAAATAATCAATTCAACAAATATGTTATTAAGAAGCGTTTTAACATACTTTTAGCAAGTACATAACTAAGTACATATTACATGCAAATATACATATGTACATATATAAATAAGTAAGTATGAATTTAGTTGCGAAAAAACAACTACAATACCAATTATGTGCATCCCAATGTTTCATATTAAACGATCCGTGAGTTGGGAGTTAGTTGTCTAATAGCGCTTTGGGTGTTACTACGCTTACGCGGCTCACGTTTATATCAGAAGGAGTTGTTAAAGTTTTATATTACTTACTTGCACTTCATGTGCCACTATTTAGTGTAACTTTTTTTCGTAACTTTTCGCGTTTTTTCAAAAACCTTACCGATGTTGAACGAAGCCGAAGAGGTAGCAGCTGAGAAAGAGGATCCGAATCCCTTATCATTTCAATGGAAACGTCAATATATGCGCGGTATATCGGCGACTCCTTCACAAGCTGGCGTTTATTATGAAGCGTTGAAGGGATCGAGCGCTTCGTTGGGTAAAGGGTATGTGAGAAGAATGTGTAGAGCAATAAAAGTCGAAATGATTTTCTGGCGATTTAGCTGGTGGATCCAAAAGTAGTAATAATACACAATTTTTTTTAGAGAAAGTGTTATTATCGAGCCCTGGTACTGCGCGATCACGCGTCGAGTGTATCTCAATAAGGAAAATATGAATTTCATACCCAAACCGATATGCATTGAAGACGACCCTCTCAGATTTTGATGAAATTTCGCACTGAGCTACATTTTACCTCTACAAAAAAAAATCGTTTTTAGAAGAAATTTTTGAAAAATTGTGGGTGTGTCAAGGCGCCCAATTTCCTGAAAAATTACGTAAAAGATATAGGTGATCAATGTGTTTACTATAGAACGGATCTACTGATTTCAAATATCTTCGTTTCATTAGTAAAGTATTTCAATCAACTTTCTATAATAGAAACAATTTTTTTTTTCAAAAAATAAGAATTTTAAACTGCGAAAATACTTAAAACTTTTTCTGCTTAACTTTTTTTTTGTGTTCCAAATAAATTTTTTTAGTAGGTCTATTTAATATATAAAGTTTTCTAAAGAACTACATATTTTTTTTTTTTTTTATAAAAGGAAAAAACGGCATTTTCGTTTTTTTGATATATATGTATTAAATAGACCTTTCTAAAAAAATTTATTTTTAAAACAAAAAAAAATTTTGCTAAAAAAATTTTTTCAGTGTACTAAAAAATTTTCTCAAAAAATTGTATTCAGTGTAATATAAAATTTTCACAGCATATATTTTCGAAATATTATTTAAACACCTTACAACATTCCGTAATAATCACGGCTTAAAAGTACCGTTTGCTGTAACTTAAAAGGAAAAATATTTTTTCATTTGATATATGTAGGTACTCTAAAAAAATTTATTTTGAACAAAAAAAAAAATTTTTCAAACTAATTTTTTTCAGTGTAACATAAAGTTTTCACAAACATTTTTTTTCAGTGTAATAAAAAATTTCCACAATATATATATTCGCAATATTATTAAATACCTTGCTTATCGTACAACGTCCCCTCGTAATCACGGCTTAAAAGTAAAAGTAAATTATTTCAGTTTTTAAATATGTTATATTTCTAAAAATTCTTTGTTTTTAACGCTTGGCTTTTGAATAATTTTCTTAGTTCAAAATTTTATTTTATGAAAAAAAAAAAATAATGTTTTCAGTGTAACATTTTTACAGTGTATATTTTCGAAATCCCAATCAGACTAACTGTAATAGATAACTCAAGTTTGTCAATATTGTAAACAATAAATAAAAATTTAAATTTAGTCAGACAATTCATGCTTAATAACTCCACACGGCTGTCTGTGTAATTAAGTCTGAATTGTTCATCTAAATTTATTATAACTACCTCGAGACCATTTTGTGCATCCGTATTTTTCTTTATTTGAAGAGTTTATTGTCGTGGAATAATAGCACATTCGCAATTTTTACAGCTGGGCAACGCAATTAGTGCAATTCTAATATTTATATTATTTACACTAGACAGCTAAAGAAGAGCTTGTTTGGATGTGTTTTTCTAGAGAGAATTTTAACTGTTATGCAGTGAGTTCGGTCTAACAACAACAATTTGTTCCCCTGGTCCAACCTTATTCAAACCATCAGATTTCTGGAACTTCCGCTAGAAGATGTAGATGACAATGCTGGGAAGGAAAGTGATGGCTAGGAAGGGTCAATTATTCTTACAACAAGAAAAAAAGCCCCCCGTTCTATTTTGCCAAGAAATTTCCCTCAAGAAGAGATATGCCAAGAGATATAGCTTGCCTTTCCTCTATACCAATTAATGAAAAATGTCCGGTGGTGTGGGAGCTTTTGCTAGTATTAGAAATGTATTTATCACAAAAGTGTTGTAGTTTTATGGGAACTGATAATATTTTTAGCTTCTTATATATGTATATATAAAATTTTACAATTAGTTTTTATTTATTTGAGCATCCATAAATGATAAATGAGATACAGTGCAACTAGTTAAATAAAAACAATTAGTAACCATTTAAATTATTGCTTTTAAATGAGCTCATAATCTTACGATTGCTGTAAATCTTCGTTCTTTTATGCATTTGGCTTGTATGAGTGGGTGGATAGACTGCAGTCAAACGAACTAGTTGCAAACGAACACGAAACACGTAGGCGGTGATCTATGAGATGTCAATTGTCAGATTTCGAACAGAATTATACCAGTCTCAAACTAGTTCAAAATACACTAAAAAAATTTCATCAGACATGGTTAGCGAAAATTATTCAAATTCCGTCGAACTCAGTGGATAAGTACTCGAGGTAAACATTCAAATTCAAAGAGCTTTATTCGAATTTTTTGAACTCCAACCATGGTCTGCATAACTGCATTTTTACTGGTGCTCGGTTCGGCCTTTTTCGGACTGTTTCGGTAGCAGTCAGAAAATTGTTTAATACATATACATACATGACATTACTTCGAAATATTTGTCTTCGAATTCAATGTAACATACTATTCATTTGATATTCTCATCGGCCTATTTTGGCAGATTTTTTTTTTAATTTGAGTCAAATGGCAACTCTTTCAAAATGCCGTAATTGTCAATATTATTGTAAGAGAGTAGAGAGCTTAAATTGATGCAGATTTGTAAAACATTTCATTAAAAAAAATTGGAGAAGTCTTTTTAGAGTTAATAGATAATGTTCCAAAAATACTAAAATTTGATTAGGTGGCAACTCTCTTTGGGTCATGTGCCTTTAAAAGGAAATACATACTACGTTGTTAAATATCTTTGTTTGATAGCTATACTAGGATAATTTAATTAATTTTTTTAAATTTCGAAGAGGTGGCAGCCCTGAAAGCCTACGCGTGGTAACACTTAAGAATAAGAACTTTAAATGTAACATTGGAAATTAATCTCAACCTTTATTGCAGCAATCACTAACACCTTTTGTTTGATACCCATTTTTTACTAACATATTTTGGGCCCCTCTGGTCCACATATTGGTCAATAACTACAAAATCGGTTGAGTTATCCCAGTAAGCTTCACCTTAAATTCCAAACTAGATATCTAGTAATGAAACGCTTAACGTTGCATTTAATTATATTCAGCAGTTTTCCAGTGATACGCCCACAAATATACATACAGACATAGAGACAAAAAATTCTAAAATTTATACCTTCACTCCGACTACTCGCTAACTCGCTGTGCTCTATTTGTGCTCTGATTCTGCCATGTATGTATGTATGTATGTATATCGAACTTGCGCGTTACAGGTATGGGTATCCATATCAAACTCTTGTGGTCGGCCACAAATGCATATCATAGCATTTACGTTGATTTGACATTCAACTTGAACTTGTGGGAATTACATACTTAATTGCAAATAGCGATGATAACGATCACTTAGAGACATATGTATGTATGTGTGGCTTTGGTTGCGGCGCTCTTGTTCTAGTGTCTAGTCTAATCGACTACATATCTATGCTCATATCTCTATATATGCATGTTGTTTCATGTTTTAATGTTTGTTACTGAGTGTGGGCGTGTGTGTTACCTTTGCATTTGCTTCCTTTCGTTGATTAGCTTCAATGTTGTAATGTGTTTGTTGTTTTAGAGCAATTCACACCATCAGCGTCAGACATATTGCATTACAAAAACAATCTGAACTACATAAAATAGTGGAAATTACATTTAATCGTGTTGAATGAACTAGAGCTAAACGCTTATAGCATATTTTTCTGAGGTCAAAACATGACCTTTATATTTATTTTGATTAATATGCGGAAGAATTATCACCTGAATGAGTGATATACATAAAAAAAGGTCTTAAATTAAGAGTAAGATGTTGTTGTTGTTAGCAGTGCTTGTCATCGGGCTCTTCTAACGGAAGTTCAAGGAAACGCGCTGTTTCAGCAGGGTTGGACCAAAGTGATAGGGGTGTTAGAAGAGTGTGTTCCGAAGAAAAGGAAAAGAGATGTTGCCTGTCATGGGGGACCATACCGCATACAGGGCATGTGTTGGGTATGGTGGGGTTCAGTCTGGACAGATAGGAGTTCAGCCTATTGCAATATCCAGACCCAAGTTGTGCCAGCATGACTCTAGTTTCCCTCGGAAGGACACGTTCTTCCTCAGCAAGAACGGGTGGTTGGGCACCAACAACGGGGTTCACAGGCCGGGATCTGAGGGATCTGTCCATTGATCCCTAAGAGTAAGATCATCGATTCGAATTCGAATCGCAGAATACTGGAAATTCCTCCGAAGTGAGTTATTTCGAATCTAGACCTCAGCAATTCGTGGACGGTACCACTGAAATCACACAACTGGTATCTATCTTACTCTATCGCCATATCTCTATCTCTATTTCTATCTCTCTCTTTATCTCTATCTCTATCTCTATATCTATCTCTACCTCTATCTCTATCTCTATCTCTATCTCTATCTCTATCTCTATCTCTATTTCTACCTATCTCAACCTCCCTCTAGCGCCAAAATAATTTATTATCATTTTAATGCTACATAACTCATCACTATAACTGACGCTATCAGTTGTCAACATAAATTAAATTTATTATCTAATTCTGATTCAAACTATGCGTTAATTCCATAGAACAATATAGACATACAAATGCGCAACTAATTGAAATCGCTCCCACCCACCACCACTCATCCCCAAACATTGAACAAGCTGGGGAAATTGAATTTGCTTAGTGTTTAATTTTTTAATTAATTGACACCGCAGTCATAAAGCAATCGAATGAGCACAATTAAAATCAAACAAAAGTGGCGTAGATGAATGGGCGAACGAACAGCGACAAGTATGAATGTAAGAGTGCGAAAGCATAAAACGAGAGTGATAAATTTAGCAGGTCGCTTAAGTCTAAGCTGGAGGTTAATTAAACGGTTAATTTTAGAAGAGACAATTTTTAATTTGTTTTGTAAAAATATGAAAACCTCTTTGGGAATGCCGACTGGCTTTTCAGATAATAGAGAATTGACGCTAAAATACAATTTTAGAATGCTGTGCTGATTTTTTAGCTATTTTTATTTGCAAATCACTTAGCTATATATGAATAAAAAAAAGCATTTTTTAAAATTTTTTCGAAAGTTGGTTAATTCCCTTGAAAGTTGCATTCACATAAAAAGTTTAAAAAATAATAAAAAAAAAAATTTTTTTTACTGCTTTTAAGATATACGAAGGCTAGTAATACCCTTCTCAAGCTACAAGGTGACCTTTTAAAACTCTACAATATACATCATAGCTTCAACTTTTTTTTGAAGTTGTTTATAAATATATGTTTTCCGTTTAACTTTAGCTTAAATCTACTTGATCTTGGCGATTCTAGAGCAGCAAAGGTTTTAATTTTTATGAGTCATTACATTCTGGGCCATAGTGTTTGAATTAAATGACCGCTAGACTATGGTTTTTATGGAATTAAAGCAGTCTTATAATGTTTCTCAAACTTGTTTGGCATAATTTAGCGCAAATTTGAGAAATCGTTTTCTAATAAACTTTGTTGCTACAACTAAGGCCGTTTCTTATACGTCATTTAGCATAGAAATGATGAATAAAGAACTTTAATTAATTTCAAAAAAAAAATTCAAAAATTTCCAAATTTGAAAAATATTAACATGGAAGTGAAGAATAAAAAACTGATATTATTATTTTCAAAAAATTTTTAAATTTTAGAATTAAAAAAAAATTTTCCTAGCATAGAAATGATGAATAAAAAACTGCTATTGTTATTTTAAAAATTTTTTCAAAATTTCAAAATTTGAAAAAATAATTTTCTAGCATAGAAATAATGAATAAAAAACTGATACTATTATTTAAAAAAAAAAAAATTTAAAAATTTGAAAAATATTACATATACATATGTAGAAGTGAAGAATAAAAAAAGCCATTATTATTTAAAAAAAAAATTCAAAATTTTAAAAAATATTAACCTAGCATAGAAGTGAAGAATAAAAAACTGCTATTATGATTTTACAAAATATTTCAAAATTTTAAAATTTGAAAAAATATATCCTTGAATAGAAATGATGAATAAAAAAGTGCCATTATTTCAAAAAAAAAAAAAAAAAAAAATTAAAAATTACAAAGTTTGAAAAATATATACCTACCTAAAAAACTGCTTTTATTATTTGAAGAAATATTTTTCAAAATTTTAAAATTTGAAACAATATTTTCCTAGCATAGAAATGATGAACAAAAAATTGACATTATTTAAAAAAAAATTATACAAAACAAGTTTTTGTAAGTACAATAAGCAAGCACTCTAACCACTACAACAATGCAGCCTATTCCATCACTTATAATTTCAATTTAGAAAGTGATTAGCTAAGCTTAAACGATATAATAAATCAATTGTCTATTTCCTTTTTAGCTAACTACTTATTTTCAGATATTCTATCAAATGCTACTCATTTAAGCTCAATCAATTTATCTGAGTATGCAATTGCTTGAATACGTTTCATAATCAGACAATTGAAAATGAGACTAACTTTATACAAAAGAATAAAAATCAGCAGGCATCGATGCCTAAATAAAAAACGAAATCTTGACGGTTTTAGATTTTTGCAATTGAGTGATAGTGAAATTGAACAAAAGAGCTTTTTTTCATTGACCTTAAATTCATTTCATTTTTTTTTATCAAGAAATATTAAACACACTTTCAAATTATTTAAAAGTATTACCCTAATATAAAATTTTTGTATCGCCCAATCAGAATTTATAAAAAAAAAATATACTAAACAATTGAATTGAGGCATTCCCAAAAATAAAGCTTTGTGAGCTTTTGCTGAAAAGTTCAACTTAAAGACTTAGTATCTATTGATTATACTCTGTGAAGGCTTGCCTATCATCTAAATATTTCCATTACGCCACCGTTGCATTACTTAGATAATCAACAACAAATTATACAACAACAATGCGCCAATAAATTTCAAGTCTGTCTGCCATTTGCGTAGTATTTTCATATGCAAATTTTAATATTGAATTGAGAAAAGTGAGCTGAGCAGACAATATTACAGACGTTTTTGTTTGACGGTGCTAATTAGTGATATTTCATACGGCCTACAGTTTATATTAGGTCGTTACACTGAGAGAAAAATTTGAACAAGCGTGGGCATGTGAGAGTAATGAGAAGCAATAAATTAACATAAATAATTCTTGGATAGCAAATGACTAACAAAAGTTCATTTTTAAATGAGAGGAGGAGGAAAGCCGATTTTCTCTTCGATTTTTAGAAACCAATATCGGTGTCAGGTAAATTAAAAAAAAAAAAATTAAAAAAAATTGCCACACCCTAATGTATAAACAAACCGAATGCTGTCATACAAAAATATGTATTCCACAAAATGTGAGTACATACAAATATATATGTATTTGATAGATTTGTATAAACTTGACCTATGACTATATTTATTAAATGTGTCGTCGAACCCCCCTGCAAAAATGCGATTAGTCTGTTCTGATCACTTTGTATGGGCTGAACTGTTCACAGTTGTTTGGGCATGTCCTATGGAGAGACTAATTGTACCCGTACTTGTACATACTTTCCACCCAAATAAGTATTTTAACTCCTATAAGTATGCTACAAAAACGAAAATTTAATTACAGCCAACTGTAGACTAAAGGGTTTAATCGCGGATCGCTCTCTTCAGTGATTAGTCACACGATTTTATGTAGGGTAGTGCGTTGTTATCGTTGACATCGATCTGATCTGCACGTACGTGATGCAAATACAATGCAGTTTGCTATAAAGTTACGGTAAAACCACAAGCAAAGAATGCATATTTTTAGGCACAGCGAACTTTAAACAAATTCCAAAAAGTTATTTTCAGTCGGATGAATGGCGGACTATATCCGCTCTGTTGAGCAGTTGTTGAGTAAATCGTATCTATCTAGTTTTAGGCGGACTATTCACAGAGATCTGATATGGATAAATTTAATATACATAACTGTGAAAAAAAAGCTGAAAAGAATTAAAATAACATAAAATAAAATAAAATGAAATAAAATAAAATAAAATTAAAATTAAAAAAAATAAAATCAAATATAGAAAATAAAATAAAATAAAATAAAATAAAATAAAATAAAATAAAGTAAAATAAAATAAAATAAAATAAAATAAAATAAAATAAAATAAAATAAAATAAAGTAAAATAAAATAAAATAAAATAAAATAAAATAAAATAAAATAAAATAAAATAAAGTAAAACTGACAATTAAAATTCATTACGAATTAAATTTCTCTGTGTCTCGAGCTTGCAAAACTTACAAATAAATAAAATAAAACAGAATAAAATAAAATACAATAAAATAGAATAAAATAAAATAAAATAAAATAAAATAAAATAAAATAAAATAAAGTAAAATAAAATAAAATAAAATAAAATAAAATAAAATAAAATAAAATAAAATAAAATAAAATAAAATAAAATAAAATAAAATAAAATAAAATAAAATAAAATAAAATAAAATAAAATAAAATAAAATAAAATAAAATAAAATAAAATAAAATAAAATAAAATAAAATAAAATAAAATAAAATAAAATAAAATAAAATAAAATAACATAGAATAAAATAAAATGAAATGAAATGAAATAAAATAAAATAAAATAAAATAAAAAAAAATAAAATAACATAAAATAAAATAAAATAAAATAAAATAATAAAATATTTTTTTTTTTTAAATTTTGTAAGAACCAATTAATTTCTTTTATATATTTTTTGCAGTTAACATCATCTATATTAATATAAAACTAATTATAAAACCTTATCTCCAACAGATCTCGTAACTTTCGTCCAGGTAGCATGCGTAAAGTTCGTCGACGTGCTGTGTTCAAAAATGGCGACTGCAATGTTTTGCAAAAGAATTTGATGCGACGTCGTTTGCGCTTCATGCAGGATCTCTATACAACGCTGGTCGATTCACAATGGCGTTGGACGTTGCTCGTATTTGCGCTCTCTTTCATACTCTCTTGGTTATTCTTTGCGTTGCTGTGGTGGCTAATCATGTTTACACATGGCGATTTAGAAGAGCTGCATTTACCACAACATCAAGGTAGCTGTTTAATAGAAATTGCTTCAAAATTAATATTAATGTGTTTTTTTGTTTTTGTTTTTTTTTTGTTTTTTTTTGTTAATTAATTTACAGAGGAATCCGGTTGGACACCCTGCGTCTCAGCCATACATGGTTTCACCTCTTGTTTTCTTTTCTCGATTGAGACTCAACACACTATCGGCTATGGTGTACGCACAACCTCCGAAGAATGTCCCGAAGCTATATTTATGATGTGCTTCCAATCGATATTTGGTGTTATGTCTTCGGCTTTCATGGGTGGCATTGTTTTTGCTAAAATGACACGCGCCAAACAGCGTGCACAAACATTGCTCTTCTCCAAATATGCCGTGATTTGTCAACGCGATGGTGGTCTGTCGTTGATGTTTCGTGTTGGTGATATGCGTAAGTCACTCATTATTGGCGCTACGGTACGCGCTCAACTCATACGTACGCGCACAACCAAGGAGGGTGAGGTGATGTCGCAACATTTTACCGAGTTGGAAATTGGTGCTGATGAGTCTGGTTCAGATTTGTTCTTCATTTGGCCTATGATTATTGAGCATAAAATTGATGAGAATTCACCATTTTTCAATATGTCTGCTACGGATATATTGCAGGATAAATTTGAATTGGTTGTCATATTGGAGGGCACTGTCGAATCGACGGGCCAGTCCACACAAGCGCGTTCGAGTTATGTTAATACGGAAATATTATGGGGTCATCGTTTTGATCCAGTTGTTTTATATAATAAGGATCGTCAAGCTTATGAAATTGATTATGGTCGATTCAACGAAACTACGCAAGTGGATACGCCGCTGTGTAGTGCGCGTGAGTTGAATGAAATTTATAAAATTCAGGAGGGCTTTAGGACACCAGGTAAGTCTTGTGCGTTTATGATTGGGTAGATAGTTATGTAGTAAGTGTGCATAGCTAGAAATATTAATATGTGATAGTAATTTTTTATTCGTAAGCACTTAGCTATTTGTGAATAAAACAAAAAATTTGTTTTTTCTTCAAAATTCGATAATTTCTGCTACAAATTAAAGGCTCAGCGCTAGCATGAAAATTCTGGACGCTTGAAAATTTTGTCTTAATAGCTGTCTCTTTCCCTCCGACACATATGTGCTCATATAGCTGTCATTATCTCTGTTGCCGTTGTTTTTGTAATAGTAGCAATTATTATTGATGTGAAATATCATTGCACTTAGGATATATGTATATGTAAAACTCACATTAGACTGGGCTTAAAAAAAAATTTTTTTTTGACAATTTAAAAAATTATTGTAAAAGTTTCAACGTGCTTTGATTTTCTGAGATTAGGGCCGTACCGAACCTCTTCATTAAATTCTGCATCCATTTCGATATTGTTTTTGGTACTTTTTCGAAATTATTTCAGCATAATTTCGTTACAGCTTTCATTCATTTTCGGACACATTTTGGAGTATTTTCCAGGACCAATTCGGAATTGTTTTTCAAATCGGTTTGGGGACTTTTTCGGCATCATTTATGGATAATTTTTGAATTACTTCGGGATAATTTTCATGACTATTTCAAAATGTTTTCGAGATTTTTCGGGGATAATTTCTGAATTTTTTTTTAGACACTTTCGTTATCATTTCGGAATCATCACTTCCATCATTTTGTTATTGTTTGCGGAACTTTTTTCATTTAATTTCGGGACTATTTATCAGCAATTTTCGGCATCATTTCAGGACTTTTAGGGTAATATTTTGGGACTTTTTTTTAACTATTTCGGGATCGGTTGTGGATAGTTTTCGAAGCTTTAAAGGGCCATTTTTGGATTTTTTGGGTATTGTTTTGTATAAGGGAATATTTCTTGAAGAGCCAGATCATAAAAATGTCTTTCAGAAGTTGTTGCTATTTTTCTTATTTTGCTTTAAAAGTGCCGCAATTTCGAAATAAACAATGATATCAATCTCAAAATTTTAAGGTTTGAAACTCTCACAGTATTTTAGTATTAAGAGAAATTATTTTTTCTTAGTCACAAATGCGTAATAACAAATGATTTCAGTTAATCTAATAATAATTCTTAATATTGTTTATATTTTTTTTCCACATTTAGAAACCACATTCACAGCTCGTCAATTGTCCATGAATCAATCAGATAACTAAAAACAAACAATCAATGTCCTCAAAACATCTCTACGTGCACTTCATATTGTCATCAATCCACTTGTAAATGTAGAAAAATTTTGCATAAATATATCTGCGAATTGTTGTATAATTTTGTGCTCTAGTTGTATTTGTTATATATGTATGTAAGATAATTGTTTAAAATTGTTTTTAAATATATTCATTGCACATTGTTAAATTGTTTTTTTGTTTTTTTTTTTTGTAATTCAAATATGTTTTGCGTTAAAGTATTTTAAAAATTAATAAATCTTGTCAACCGCCGTATTTGTAGTTAGCTGTTATAATCCTGCTTAAATGTTATCCTGCTGTTGTATCATTCAAGTGCTGTAAGTCCTCGAATTTCAAAATCGATAAAATGTTTTTAATATGCCTTCTAAATCTCAACTTTATCAAACCACAAAAATACTTCTCATTTCCAGTGCTACGCAATCCTTTAATGCGTTGTGCCTCATGCGAACCACCACGACGGCACATGAAGAATTTATCAAGAGAAGCTAGATCTTATAAGCATTTATCATTGCCATTACCATACAGCGCAAAAACTATGGCAATAACCAATGATGCCACAACAAAAGCAAAACCACCATCCACGCCTGCATCGCCGGTGAGTGATCGTAGCTCAGGATTTTCGTCGATTGGTTCAAGCGCAGCTGAGGCCACAATGCGAAAAAGTTAAAAAAAAATTTTTAATCGCAGTTTTTAATGTTATTTATTTTGAGTTTTAATTGTAAATAAAAAGTATGCTTCATTACAAATATTCAATTAAAATGAATTCTCCCGAAAAGTTGTTATCAAACGTATAGCCGGTGAACTGATGGCAGGTATGTATGTAAGTATTTTAATTTGAATTTGTACTTTAACAGCGTAGTTTAAGCACTTTGATTGTCTGCGTGTGCTTGTTGAACAGAACAAAACATTTATTTAAAAATTAAGAAACCTCATAACTACTTAAAACCAAGTTCGTGTCTTAAGTCTTTTGAATTGAAAGTCTATTGCAGTAAAGCTCTCTTGCAATTTGATTAATTAAAACGTCAACTAAAAAGGTGTCTAACGACAATTTTTTTACAAAAATTTTCTAATTAAACAAAAAAAAAAAAAAAATCTTTTAGCATGAATTTAATAAGCTCAGTATGCTTGAAATAATTGGATATTGACAGCAAATCGCCACTGTCAGCGTGCTCATAATATAAGCGCGTGTCTAGCGATAAATAAGCTGATTGAGAGTCATAAAAATCTTTCTTTATTTCGCACATAAATAAAAAATCGCAGTAACTAGGAATTTATGCAGTTCAATTCCATCAGCTGGAAATTGTTTCACCAAACAATTTATTCTATGTAAACATTTTTTAACTTTTATTGTATTTAAATAAGCTCACTTGCTTGTTAAAATTATTAATTTTATTACAATGATTTTCGGACATTTATGGTGGTAATGTTTTAACCAATAGACAGCGTAAAAACTCTAGTTGTTAATCACTAAAACAGAAAAATATGGATAGAGTTTTTCGTTTTACTTCCGATAGCTAAGGATTTTGGTTGAATTTAGCACATATCTAGCAAAGAGTAAGATACACTACTATATGCATTTGTTGTGTTAGAATAAATAATATTAACAGACAAAAAACCAAACAAACAACAAATAAAAAAATTAAAAAAAATTTAAGGAAAAATAGGAAAAAAATTCAAAAAGAAAAAAAATATATAAAAGTTTGTGCCTTAAGTCTTTTGTTGTGACAGCAATTAATTGTAATACGTAGCAAGTGTCTAGCTACATAACAAGTTACATGAAATTAAATTCTAAAATTTTTATGACAAACGAGTGGGTGTGTGCTTATGCGAGCTGATAGTCAATTTTATTAAGCTTGTTAAATGTTTTTCTCCTTTTTTTGTATTAAAGTATGTTCCGAAATGGTACTGAAAATGTTAAGGGAACCACTCGGAAATGATACTAAATATTTTCTAACTTCTATAAAACTGAAAAAAAAGCTCCAAAGTGGCAAAAGGAACTTAATTTTGGCGTGACAGCAGTGGATGTAGCAAAGCTCAAGACAAACCCACCTCATTTTCTTAAAAGCACATCTACACATATATGAGCACAAAAGTTCGTACTTTTCGTTGTACAACAAAAAAAAAAAAAAAAAATTCATTAAAAATAAATATAAAGAAATCGCTTTATAAATAAATGGCTAATATTTGAACCACTCAAATAATAAACATTTGAAAAATTATATTTAAGACCTGAACTGAAAAAGGAAACTTTTTTGTTTGCTTTTGATTACTGACAAAAAACCAAATTGTTTACTCACTCACATACGCATCTGAATGAATTAGTTTGCTAGAGTAAGAAGATCATTCTGTGATCGTTTCCGGGACTTTTTCGATACCGGATTATTTCAGGGATTTTTCGGGACCATTTCAGAATGTTTTTCGAGGATTTTTGGGACTTTTCTGTTTTCGAAAACAATCTCAAAATCATCCTGAAATTATGTTCCAACAATTATGTTCCGAAACGATTACTCAGGATTAAGTCAAATTTGTTTTTAAATCATTTGGGACTATTCGATCATTGAAAACAATCTTGAAACCATCTTGAAAGTATGCCCGCAAAATCCCGAAATGGTCTCACAGCAATCCAAAAATTATCGGAATTGTGTTTGGTTCATTTGAGGACTCTTTCTGGCATAAAAAAACAATCTCGAAATCATCCTGAAACTATGCCCCAACCCAATCGATCAATCGACAATACTGAAATGATTATTCAGAACTATTTCGGAATAGTTTTTGGATCATTTTGAGACTTTTAAATATTTTTTGAGACAATTTCGGAATTTTTTCTAGTACTAAAAAAATTTCGAAATAATGCTGCAAAAGGTCCTAAAACGATCTTGAAATGGTCCTTAAAGTAATGCCGATGTAATAACGAAATGGTCCCAAAATAATTCAAAATCCATTACAACACTCTGCTAGAATTTTTATTTCCGTTGCGTAAATAGAAAGTGTCGATCCATTCTCAAATAAAAACTTCAAATTTCACTTTTAATGCAGAACTGCTTGCCTAAGAATATAATAAATTTAAAAGAAAAAAAAGTCTAAAGCTAAAAATAAAATGAAAACGAGGTGGGGCGAAACCTGTAAGGGAACCGAAATTACAACCGAAATCAGAACAGAAAGTGTAAACGGATCAAGCATGGAATTGAAACAGGTAATAAAAATGAAATCGAAATTGGAACTATGTACATCTAAACCGAACCTTAATCGGAGCCGACAGCACAGCCAAACACTAAAACAAACAATTACTTACTTTCGCTTGATAATACCGAATATTTAAAAAATGATATTCGCAACATCTCTAGCTCACGTGCACAAAGCTATACCATATACTTGCAGTCGTATATCAAACGTATGCTTTTTTATCGATTAAAAACTCACAGATTTAGTGTCAGTATGAGCCCAATTAGTTAAGTAATATATTTCAGAAAAATCAAAGCTTACAAACCATTAAAATATTAACAACAACAAAAAAGAAAAGTTAAAATTTTATTTGAGTAAACTAATTACGTCGCATTCAGTTGATCAATTTAAATGCGAAAATATATGTATATAAAAACAAAAACAAACAAATCAAAATAATTGATAAAATATTGATCGAACTCCAGAGCTAAACGAAAAATGGAGTAGCCAAGTTGAAAAATAGCCAAGCAATCTTGATGTTCGATTACAATCTGTTAAATTTTAATCGCAGTCGCTGCTAAAATGCGTGCAATGGCAAAATTCAGGCAATAACTACGAGCATTGCCAACGATTGCTATTATGAATATTAGAGCTGGGGCTCTGGCAAATCGCATTCAAGTCAATGGAAATATTTTTATGTCAAAAAAAAAAAAATAAAAAAAAAACAGCAACAACAAATTTATATGGTAAAATACTAAAATATTAAGCGTAAAAAATTTTTGCTACCGCAGTTAATGTGTCATAGCATATTAAAACTGAACTCGTTTATGTGCCAGAAATTATGAATTTTTTGCAAAAATACACCAAGACAGTGGTCGCATTAATTTCTTAGATAAACATTGGAAATCATAAATTCGCACAAATATCATCAATAAAATTGACATTTATGCGTGCGCTTGTAAAAATTTTCTGTTATAGATACTTGAATATATGTATGTATGTGCATTAAGGATGCAAAATTTTCGGTTTTAACTATGACGGGATTTTCGGGATTTAGTTATAAAATAATGGAAACCCGATATTTACAAATTCTTTGATTTTCCAAGAAACAAGATTTAAAGTAGAGCAGAAATATTTTCAGAAACAAAATATTCCTCCGGCTCTGCGTGTACTACAAAAATTGGTTCCGCTAGGTGACGCGCAGGTCGAGTTGGTTGATTTGCCTTAGAAAAAATTTACTTGCTAGTTGGCGCTAGTGCCGAGGTATGGAGGAAAAATGTATATACCTATCGATTTGGGTCATATTTTGAATATTTTCAAATGACAGAAATAATAAATGAGAAATGAAACAGTGAAATTGAGGTGTATATTTAGATATTTAAAATTTTTTTTCAAAAAAATGCAGTGTGAAAGCAACGAAAATAAAGAATATTTAAAGTTTTTGACACAGACAGTGAAGGCTTCGACTCGTAGTTTCAGCTTTTATAATGATCTATCAGCCGATATTGATGAGCCTTCGAAGAAGTAATTTAAAACTAGTACAACTGGGTATAAACATTTTGTGTTAAGCGCTGCCAATGCCAACTTAATAGCCGACGTTATTTCGCAACCTCAGCCACAGCCGTTTGCCAATCAAGAAAACATGGACCATAACCCCAAAAAGGGTATTAATGTTTTTGTTTAAGGTTCTCTGACGTTCTGAATTGTTCCAACAGCAGAAGTTGAAAATTTACATTATTGAACCAAGATGTTTGTAAGCTGCGCTTTTGCCTATTCAGTACTTTTCCCTATAAAATATTTTTCAGCTTTACTTACAACAATAACAAAAAATATCAACAATAACTAGCAGGGTACCCGGCGTTGCTCGGGATGTAAGTAGTTAGGGGTCCTTTCAAAATCAATAATATACTTTAAGATTTCATATTTATATAATATTATTTCCTACTGAAGAATTTACCAAATTCGAATATTTTGAAAATTGAAAAAAAAGTATTGAAAACCGGTTTTTAAAAAATGTCTTTTGCGGTATTCGTTGGTAACGTTAGGGGGCCTTTCAAGAGATCAATTTTGACAAATTGTGCCAGGATGAATGCAAATTCAAATGTTGATTTGATACCATATTGCAGGGTAATATTAAGGTTTTTCGGCAATCGAATTTTGACCAATAACTCAGTTGTCGATAAATTTATCGAAATATATCGAAGTTTAAATGAAACCTGGGCCCATCCGCTTTCGTTTGATACTTCGATATAACTCAGTTATCGATAAATTTATCGAAATATATCGAAGTCCAAATGAAACCTGGGGCCATCCGCTTTCGTTTGATACTTCGATATACATAACTCAGTTATAGATAAATTTATCGAAATATGTCGAAGTACAAATGAAACCTGGGGCCTTCCTCTTTCGTTTTATACCCATATTATAGGGTAATGTTAAGTTTTTTGGGCAATCACCGATAACTCAGTTATCGATAAATTTATCGAAATATATCGAAATCCAAATGAAACCTGGAGCTATCCCCTTTCGTTTGATACCCATATTGTAATGTAATATAGAGGTTTTCGGTCAATCGCATTTTGACCGATAACTCAGTTATCGATCAATTCATCGAAATATATCGAAGCCAAAATGAAACCTGGGACCTTCCCCTTTCGTTTGATTATAGGGTAATGTTAAGTTTTTTGGGCAATCACCGATAACTCAGTTATCGATAAATTTATCGAAATATATCGAAGTCCAAATGAAACCTGGAGCTATCCCCTTTCGTGTGATACCCATATTGTAGGGCAATTTTAAGGTTTTTGTGCAATAACATTTTCATCGATAACTCAGTTATCGATAAATTTATCGAAATATATCGAAGTCCAAATGAAACCTGGAGCTATCCCCTTTCGTTTGATACCCATATTGTAGGGCAATTTTAAGGTTTTTGTGCAATAACATTTTCACCGATAACTCAGTTATCGATAAATTTATCGAAATATATCGAAGTCCAAATGAAACCTGGGGCCATCCCCTTTCGTTTGATACCCATATTGTAGGGTAGTATTAAGGTTTTCGGGCAATCGAATGTTGTTGGTCGGAACCCCCAAAATTAAAAAAAAATATAGCCTATAGCTCCTTCCAGACTACATATAACCTGTAGGCGTGCCAAATTTCAACAAAATCCGTCTAGCCATTCTCACGTTTTAGGGAACAAAAGCAAACGTCTGGACATCCAAACATCCAAACATCGCTACATTCACATTTATAATCTATAGTATCTATAGTATTATTCTAAAACAAGGCGCTTAGCTAGACTAAACTCCAATACGTACATAAATGAAATGTGTATCAAATGAAAGCTTATCATGAGCATGTTTGCACAAAATTACAAAAATTTCAATTGGTTAATTTGTTCATAAGATATTAGCGTTTAAAGTTTGCTTTAATTTTTTTCTAAAAAAAACCCACGCGATTATCGGGAGTTACATACTAGTTTATAATATTAGTAGGATTTATTCCAAGCAATACTCTCACAAAAGTTCTGGTAACATTTATTTGGTTATTTTATTCTTTCAGCAAAATATGATACATTTCAGTTTATAACTTAAGAATTGACCACTTTTTTCTTCAAATAAATGAAAGCTTCTCGTATTTTCTGCCAAAAAACTTCGAACACAAAGCAACAAGCACACAAAACCCACAAAAAGCTTATGCCGATGAATACAAAACGTAGATCATTTAATTTTAATGGCACGAAAGCGGGTTGCTTATTTCGGTCTATCAAATAAATCATATCACCCTCTAACATTTCTACATAACTATGAGCTCGCCAATAACCAATAAGTCCACTCTCACGAAGTTTTAAGGCGAAGTAACTAAAGCTTTCATAATGAATAGAGTTTTCGGCTATTGGTAATATGCGTTGGTTGTGTCTTGCCGTACAGATGTCGGAAAATTGGTAAATTGGTTTCGTAAAATGTTTTTGTTGTTCATCAATTAAGAACCAAGAATCAGAAAAGAGAAAAAAGGCATAACGTCTATCGAAATTGTCGCGTAGAGAAATAAACTCAGTTCTATTATCGAAAAGTGTGAAATTCGGAACGCTTTTAGCTATAATTTCGTTTCGTATTAGAAAAGGCACAGACTTAGCCTCCAAAGCTATTTGAATACCACTTTTTAAAACGTCATCGAGAGTCTCTGATTTGCGCTCTCTTGGTGCATCAACGATGAAAGTCTGCAAGTAAGCAACATAGGCCGTACAAATTATAACACCAGCAAATGAGATGATGACGGCAATAACCTTTTGTGTCCTTACAATGCGCTTCTCAGGAAACAGTGCTGATCCCATAAGTGTTTGAAATACATACAAATTGCAGAAATAATTTATAAACTTAACTTTCTTGTAACCATTGCTACGATATATAATAGACCAAATGCAAGAAATAATTACTAGACTGACACCGAATAAGATCACAAACGATTTATGCATCATTGTATAATAATACGAGTACTTCGGTAGAGGTCGCTCCATTGGTACCATTAAACAATAATATTCTTCATTTATCACAGGCAATATAGGCAATTTGCCATCCATTAAAGATATCGATACACTTGTGCCCACATCTGCTTTATAAGTTTGTAATCCGTATGCTTTTTCCTTATCAAACAGATCTATAGAATTATCTGCAACCAGAAAATCCAATGTGGCATTATGATGACGTGCATATTCCTTGCTGGTTTTAGGCACAATTCCGCTGATCACTGGTGTACCGCTTTTGGAAACGTAGCTAAATACTTCAGGTGCCGATGTAAATCCAAGTGCTCGAAATTTATAGCCATGCATGTTATCGATTTGGTTATGATATAAAATGCGATATTGTTCTACAAATTTCCTCCTAATTATTTGCACATTCGGAAAAAGTTGAAAAGTCCAATAGCTTCGTTCCCGCACTACCATATTTGGTTGCAATACAACAACATTTATTGCCTTTTCTTTAGCACAGAATTTTAGTATTTTTGTGACATATTCCTCATTGGCGTTGTCGTCAAATAGCAGCATAAGAAAGCTTTGTCTGTTCCAGTGTAAACGTTCCCATAATCTTAGTAGCATGCTCTGATCTTTCTTCCAGTTTTGCGTGAGTTGAAGAATGCTTAGTAAATTGCGATTAAATTTGTTAGAATAATTTTGTACGGGAGCATTATCGTAAATGTTTATAACAGCAATGGGGTCTTTCGTTTGTAGATTTTGCAATGTGAGCGCCATGTTTATAAAAGAATCTTGGTTAGATTTAGTGTTTTGTTCGGCATTTTCATTTGCGGGCAAAACGTAAATGAAAGTTCTAATGGAATACTCCTTTGAGGTTTCTTCACAAATTTTTTTGAAAACTTGAGCGAATTGTTGATCAATAGTGGTTAGCCCTAATATATGTACTAAAGTAGTCAGATTGCGTAGGAATTTCATTTTAAGTCCAACCGAGACTGCTGCTTTTTCTTAACTAAAAATACAAAAAAATGTCCCTTCAGTTTGAACTCGCATTTCATTGTTTATTATTTTTAACGAGCAGAGCAGTGAGGTGTTGCGTTGAATAAACTACCCAGTGTATGTTTCGACCAAGCAATTTATTAAATCTTTTTTGTTGGAACGCATATCAATTTTTGTCGAAAGGAAGCCAAAACAGGTAAAACCCGGATTTATAAATTAAATAATAACAAAACAAAAAAGGTCAGCATATTCTGATCCAAGCAAACTACACTCGCATTTACTCGCTGACTTTTGTCACTAAAATAAAAGTTTTTTCATGTCTGGTGAAGACTGTGTAAAATTAGTATCCTTAATAGCTCTGAGAGCGCAAACCAGAGAATTTTGATGACGTTTTAAAAGAGTGGTATTCAAATAGCTTTGGAGGCTAAGTCTTTGCCTTTTCTAATACAATACGAAGTTATATCTAACTAGTAAGGAAGTCTAAGTTCGGGTGTAACCGAACATTAAATACCTAGTAGTGATCTGTTTTGGTATCCTAATTTACTCAGGTCTATTTTAATACATACCTGAAAATTTGTTATAAAGGCAACTAATTGTTTTCGATAAAAACACTTCTGTTGTGAGTGGTAAATTAAATTATTACTAAATAACAAAATATAAATACCTTTCCTCATGTTCATGAAAGGTATGAAAATAAAAAAAATTAATAAAAAAAAGGCAGTAGGGTGTTAACTACTTGCCCGTAAATCTTGCTTGTTTGTTATTCGATTTGCGTAATTTTTGGCAGGAGTATACTACATACTATTGGGAAGCATCTCACAAAATTTCATTGAAATACATTCTTGAAATTTCAAGCAATCGCTTTTGAAAATAGCAGAGCTTTTATGCTAAAAAGTGGGCGGCGCCACGCCTACTTCACCAAAATCCACAAAATTTTTGTACAGTTCAGTTTTGCTTAAAAGGCTTATTATGTGTGTAAAATCTTATTTATATAACTTATACAATTATTGAAATATCGCGATTTAAAGTTTACGAAGAAATATTTTAGAACTATGTTCAAAAAGTGGGCGTGTCCGTTCTCCGATTTTGTTTATTTTTACAGAAAAGAGTTAGCTTTATATGTTGAACACTTTCTCTAAATATCGTTTCAATAAGTAAATTTTTACTGGAGTTATGGCATCGAAAGTTTTGTGGAATAATCCCCCATAAAGGGGCGGGGCCACTCCCATTTTCCAAAAATTTTGTGCATTCGACTTTCTTTGCCCACGAACACTTTAGAGGTGAAATAGAAATGATATACAGCTAGTTTAAGCAAAGTTATAACATATTCAATATATCCATGATCCTTTTCGAAATCTTTCGTATAAAATTGGGCGTGGACCTAATCCGATTTCGCTAATTTTTTTTCGAAATATTGCCTGTATTAATAGAAATATGTGTGCTGAATTTTATTTTGCTATCTTGAGCGGTGTTTGATTTATGATTAATAATATTTCCAAATTTGACTTAATCAAAAGTGGGCGTGCCACGCCCTTTTTTTTAAAATTTCTTCAGAAATTTATTTTTTGCCTTAACGCTAAGGTACACACCAAATTTTATCCTTATAGGTGTATTATGTACTGAATAATCACTCTTTTTGTATTTTCGAAAATATTATATATATAGAAAGTGGGCGTGGCTATTAACCGATTTTGCCTATTTTCAATAGCGTTCAGAGATATGTAAAAAGGAACTTGCATACCAGGTTTCATTGAGATATCTCAAGATTTACTCAAGTTATCGTGTTCACAGACGGACGGACGGACGGACGGACGGACATGGCTCAATCAATTTCTCATTTCCTCCTGAACATTTTGATATACATAAGTCAATATCTATCTCGATTCGTTTATGCCGTTACATACTACCGTTAGGCGAATGAAGTTAATATACCTTGTGTGCGAAGCACTACTAGGTATAAAAATATTTAAAAATGTATTTGTAGGGAAGTCACAGGTCAGGCAGAACAACGTCTGCCGGGTCTGCTAGTATACAAATATAGAAATATACAAGTATAAGTCGTTTAAAGTTATAAGATAATGATCTATCAGCCGATATTGATGAGTCTTCGAAGAAGTAATTTAAAACTAGTACAACTGGGTATAAACATTTTGTGTTAAGCGCTGCCAATGCCAACTTAATTGCCGACGTTATTTCGCAACCTCAGCCACAGCCGTTTGACGATCATGAAAACATGGACCATAACCCCAAAAAGGTTAATAATGTTTTTGTTTAAGGTTCTCTGACGTCCTGAATTGTTCCAACAGCAGAAGTTGAAAATTTACATTATTGAACCAAGATGTTTGTAAGCTGCGCTTTTGCCTATTCAGTACTATTCCGTATAAAATATTTTTCAGCTTTGCTTGCAACAATAACAAAAAATATCAAAAGTTTTTTTTTTTTTTTGAACAATGCAATTTATACATAAATTTATTTCAAGCAATACTCTCACAAAAATTCTGATAACATTTATTTGGTTATTTTATTCTTTCAGCAAAATATAATACATTTCAGTTTATAACTTAAGAATTGACCACTTTTTTCTTCAAATAAATGAAAGCTTCTTGTATTTTCTGCCAAAAAACTTCGCACACAAAGCAACAAGCACACAAAACCCACAAAAAGCTTATGCCGATGAATACAAAACGCAGATCATTTAATTTTAATGGCACGAAAGCGGGTTGCTTATTTCGGTCTATCAAATAAATCATATCACCCTCTAACATTTCTACATAACTATCAGCGTGCCAATGATCAATAAGTCCACTCTCACGAACTTTTAAGACGAAGTAACTAAAGCTTTCATAATGAATAGAATTGTCGGCTATTGGTAATAGGAGTTGCTGGTGTCTTGACATACAGATGTCGGAAAAGTGGTAAATTGGTTTCGTAAAATGTTTCTGTTGTTCATCAAATAACAACCACAAATCAGAAAAGAGCAAAAAGGCATAACGTCTATCGAAATTGTCGCGTAGAGAAACAAACTCAGTTCTATTATCGAAAAGTGTGAAATCCTGAATGTTTTTAGATAAAATTTCGTATTGTATTATAAAAGGCACAGACCTAGCATCCTCAGCTATTTGAATACCACTTTTTAAAACGTCCTCGATCGTTTCTGGCTTGCGCTCTCTTGGTGCGTCAACAATGAAAGTCTGCAAGTAAGCAACATAGGCCGTCAAAATTATAACACCAGCAAATGAGATGATGACGGCAATAACCTTTTGTGTCCTTACAATGCGCTTCTCAGGAAACAGTGCTGATCCCATAAGTGTTTGAAATACATACAAATTGCAGAAATAATTTATAAACTTAACTTTCTTGTAACCATTGCTACGATATATAATAGACCAAATGCAAGAAATAATTACTAGACTGACACCGAATAAGATCACAAACGATTTATGCAGCATTGTATAATAATACGAGTACTTCGGTAGAGGTCGCTCCAATGGTATCATTAAACAATAATCTTCTTCATTTATCACAGGCGATATAGGCAATTTGCCATCCGTTAAATGTGTCGATATAATTGTGCCCACATCTGCTTCATTAGTTTGTAATCCGTATGCTTTTTCCTTATCAAACAGATCTTTAGAATTATCTTCAACAAGAAAATCCAATGTGGCATTATGAAGACGTGCATATTCCTTGCTGGTTTTTTGCACATATCCACTGAGCACTGGTGTACCGCTTTTAGAAACGTAGCTATATACTTCAGGTGGCCATGTAGCTCCAAAAGCTCGAAACTTATAGCCATACATGTTTTGGATTTGGTTATAATATAAAATGCGATATTGTTCTATAAATTTCCTCCTAATTATTTGCACATTCGGAAAAAGTTGAAAAGTCCAATAGCTTCGTTCTCGCACTACCATTTTTGGTTGCAATACAACAACATTTATCGCCTTTTCTTTAGCACAGAATTTTAGTATTTTTGTGACATATTCCTCATTGGCGTGGTCGTCAAATAGCAGCATAAGAAAGCTTTGTCTGTTCCAGTGTAGACGTTCCCATAATCTTAGTAGCATGCTCTGATCTTTCTTCCAGTTTTGCGTGAGTTGAAGAATGCTTAGTAAATTGCGATTAAATTTGTTAGAATAATTTTGTACGGGAGCATTATCGTAAATGTTTATAACAGCAATGGGGTCTTTCGTTTGTAGATTTTGCAATGTGAGCGCCATGTTTATAAAAGAATCTTGGTTAGATTTAGTGTTTTGTTCGGCATTTTCATTTGCGGGCAAAACGTAAATGAAAGTTCTAATGGAATACTCCTTTGAGGTTTCTTCACAAATTTTTTTGAAAACTTGAGCGAATTGTTGATCAATAGTGGTTAGCCCTAATATATGTACTAAAGTAGTCAGATTGCGTAGGAATTTCATTTTAAGTCCAACCGAGACTGCTGCTTTTTCTTAACTAAAAATACAAAAAAATGTCCCTTCAGTTTGAACTCGCATTTCATTGTTTATTATTTTTAACGAGCAGAGCAGTGAGGTGTTGCGTTGAATAAACTACCCAGTGTATGTTTCGACTAAGCAATTTATTAAATCTTTTTTGTTGGAACGCATATCAATTTTTGTCGAAAGGAAGCCAAAACAGGTAAAACCCGGATTTATAAATTAAATAATAACAAAACAAAAAAGGTCAGCATATTCTGATCCAAGCAAACTACACTCGCATTTACTCGCTGACTTTTGTCACTAAAATAAAAGTTTTTTCATGTCTGGTGAAGACTGTGTAAAATTAGTATCCTTAATAGCTCTGAGAGCGCAAACCAGAGAATTTTGATGACGTTTTAAAAGAGTGGTATTCAAATAGCTTTGGAGGCTAAGTCTTTGCCTTTTCTAATACAATACGAAGTTATATCTAACTAGTAAGGAAGTCTAAGTTCGGGTGTAACCGAACATTAAATACCTAGTAGTGATCTGTTTTGGTATCCTAATTTACTCAGGTCTATTTTAATACATACCTGAAAATTTGTTATAAAGGCAACTAATTGTTTTCGATAAAAACACTTCTGTTGTGAGTGGTAAATTAAATTATTACTAAATAACAAAATATAAATACCTTTCCTCATGTTCATGAAAGGTATGAAAATAAAAAAAATTAATAAAAAAAAGGCAGTAGGGTGTTAACTACTTGCCCGTAAATCTTGCTTGTTTGTTATTCGATTTGCGTAATTTTTGGCAGGAGTATACTACATACTATTGGGAAGCATCTCACAAAATTTCATTGAAATACATTCTTGAAATTTCAAGCAATCGCTTTTGAAAATAGCAGAGCTTTTATGCTAAAAAGTGGGCGGCGCCACGCCTACTTCACCAAAATCCACAAACTTTTTGTACAGTTCAGTTTTGCTTAAAAGGCTTATTATGTGTGTAAAATCTTATTTATATAACTTATACAATTATTGAAATATCGCGATTTAAAGTTTACGAAGAAATATTTTAGAACTATGTTCAAAAAGTGGGCGTGTCCGTTCTCCGATTTTGTTTATTTTTACAGAAAAGAGTTAGCTTTATATGTTGAACACTTTCTCTAAATATCGTTTCAATAAGTAAATTTTTACTGGAGTTATGGCATCGAAAGTTTTGTGGAATAATCCCCCATAAAGGGGCGGGGCCACTCCCATTTTCCAAAAATTTTGTGCATTCGACTTTCTTTGCCCACGAACACTTTAGAGGTGAAATAGAAATGATATACAGCTAGTTTAAGCAAAGTTATAACATATTCAATATATCCATGATCCTTTTCGAAATCTTTCGTATAAAATTGGGCGTGGACCTAATCCGATTTCGCTAATTTTTTTTCGAAATATTGCCTGTATTAATAGAAATATGTGTGCTGAATTTTATTTTGCTATCTTGAGCGGTGTTTGATTTATGATTAATAATATTTCCAAATTTGACTTAATCAAAAGTGGGCGTGCCACGCCCTTTTTTTTAAAATTTCTTCAGAAATTTATTTTTTGCCTTAACGCTAAGGTACACACCAAATTTTATCCTTATAGGTGTATTATGTACTGAATAATCACTCTTTTTGTATTTTCGAAAATATTATATATATAGAAAGTGGGCGTGGCTATTAACCGATTTTGCCTATTTTCAATAGCGTTCAGAGATATGTAAAAAGGAACTTGCATACCAGGTTTCATTGAGATATCTCAAGATTTACTCAAGTTATCGTGTTCACAGACGGACGGACGGACGGACGGACGGACATGGCTCAATCAATTTCTCATTTCCTCCTGAACATTTTGATATACATAAGTCAATATCTATCTCGATTCGTTTATGCCGTTACATACTACCGTTAGGCGAATGAAGTTAATATACCTTGTGTGCGAAGCACTACTAGGTATAAAAATATTTAAAAATGTATTTGTAGGGAAGTCACAGGTCAGGCAGAACAACGTCTGCCGGGTCTGCTAGTATACAAATATAGAAATATACAAGTATAAGTCGTTTAAAGTTATAAGATAATGATCTATCAGCCGATATTGATGAGTCTTCGAAGAAGTAATTTAAAACTAGTACAACTGGGTATAAACATTTTGTGTTAAGCGCTGCCAATGCCAACTTAATTGCCGACGTTATTTCGCAACCTCAGCCACAGCCGTTTGACGATCATGAAAACATGGACCATAACCCCAAAAAGGTTAATAATGTTTTTGTTTAAGGTTCTCTGACGTCCTGAATTGTTCCAACAGCAGAAGTTGAAAATTTACATTATTGAACCAAGATGTTTGTAAGCTGCGCTTTTGCCTATTCAGTACTATTCCGTATAAAATATTTTTCAGCTTTGCTTGCAACAATAACAAAAAATATCAAAAGTTTTTTTTTTTTTTTGAACAATGCAATTTATACATAAATTTATTTCAAGCAATACTCTCACAAAAATTCTGATAACATTTATTTGGTTATTTTATTCTTTCAGCAAAATATAATACATTTCAGTTTATAACTTAAGAATTGACCACTTTTTTCTTCAAATAAATGAAAGCTTCTTGTATTTTCTGCCAAAAAACTTCGCACACAAAGCAACAAGCACACAAAACCCACAAAAAGCTTATGCCGATGAATACAAAACGCAGATCATTTAATTTTAATGGCACGAAAGCGGGTTGCTTATTTCGGTCTATCAAATAAATCATATCACCCTCTAACATTTCTACATAACTATCAGCGTGCCAATGATCAATAAGTCCACTCTCACGAACTTTTAAGACGAAGTAACTAAAGCTTTCATAATGAATAGAATTGTCGGCTATTGGTAATAGGAGTTGCTGGTGTCTTGACATACAGATGTCGGAAAAGTGGTAAATTGGTTTCGTAAAATGTTTCTGTTGTTCATCAAATAACAACCACAAATCAGAAAAGAGCAAAAAGGCATAACGTCTATCGAAATTGTCGCGTAGAGAAACAAACTCAGTTCTATTATCGAAAAGTGTGAAATCCTGAATGTTTTTAGATAAAATTTCGTATTGTATTATAAAAGGCACAGACCTAGCATCCTCAGCTATTTGAATACCACTTTTTAAAACGTCCTCGATCGTTTCTGGCTTGCGCTCTCTTGGTGCGTCAACAATGAAAGTCTGCAAGTAAGCAACATAGGCCGTCAAAATTATAACACCAGCAAATGAGATGATGACGGCAATAACCTTTTGTGTCCTTACAATGCGCTTCTCAGGAAACAGTGCTGATCCCATAAGTGTTTGAAATACATACAAATTGCAGAAATAATTTATAAACTTAACTTTCTTGTAACCATTGCTACGATATATAATAGACCAAATGCAAGAAATAATTACTAGACTGACACCGAATAAGATCACAAACGATTTATGCAGCATTGTATAATAATACGAGTACTTCGGTAGAGGTCGCTCCATTGGTACCATTAAACAATAATATTCTTCATTTATCACAGGCGATATAGGAAATTTGCCATCCGTTAAATATATCGATATAATTGTGCCCACATCTGCTTCATTAGTTTGTAATCCGTATGCTTTTTCCTTATCAAACAGATCCATAGAATTATCTGCAAGCAGAAAATCCAATGTGGCATTATGAAGACGTGCATATTCCTTGCTGGTTTTTTGCACATATCCACTGATCACTGGTGTACCGCTTTTGGAGACGTAGCTAAATACTTCAGGTGCCGATGTAAATCCAAGTGCTCGAAATTTATAGCCATGCATGTTTTGGATTTGGTTATAATATAAAATGCGATACTGTTCTACAAATTTCCTCCTAATTATTTGCACATTCGGAAAAAGTTGAAAAGTCCAATAGCTTCGTTCCCGCACTACCATATTTGGTTGCAATACAACAACATTTATTGCCTTTTCTTTAGCACAGAATTTGAGTATTTTTGTGACATATTCCTCATTGGCGTGGTCGTCAAATAGCAGCATAAGAAAGCTTTGTCTGTTCCAGTGTAAACGTTCCCATAATCTTAGTAGCATGCTCTGATCTTTCTTCCAGTTTTGCGTGAGTTGAAGAATGCTTAGTAAATTGCGATTAAATTTGTTAGAATAATTTTGTACGGGAGCATTATCGTAAATGTTTATAACAGCAATGGGGTCTTTCGTTTGTAGATTTTGCAATGTGAGCGCCATGTTTATAAAAGAATCTTGGTTAGATTTAGTGTTTTGTTCGGCATTTTCATTTGCGGGCAAAACGTAAATGAAAGTTCTAATGGAATACTCCTTTGAGGTTTCGTCACAAATTTGTTTGAAAACTTGAGCGAATTGTTGATCAATAGTGGTTAGCCCTAGTATGTGTACTAAAGTAGTCAGATTGCGTAGGTATTTCATTTTAAGTCCAACCGAGACTGCTGCCTTTTCTTAACTAAAAATTGAGAGCTTCACAACTCGCATAATGTTCATATTTCCAAAAGGGATTTTTCTCATTCCACCATAATTTAACAAATTAAATAGAATATAAATAAATTCCTATCTTTTAACATACTCTCCTCTTTTTCCTTTTCTTTACTTGCTCAGCTTTTTTTTCCATTTTTTCCATTATAGAAAATCGAATTTTTCAATTATTGGATCTAACAACTCAGCTATGATGCCCTGTGACGTCACGTCCAAAGGAAAAATTGAAGTGGGGATGAATGCATCGTGACGTCACAGGGCATCATAGCTGAGTTGTTAGATTTCTAACAGCGGCGTTGGTGCAGACACGGGTTCATATCCGTGTCCGAAAAGGGATCTGATGATAAGTGGGGACACTTTGAAACATGTAATCCTATCCATCGCTGTGACTAGCTTTTGTAATTTTTTCTCCAAATATCAATTTTTCCACAAAATCGAATATAATAATTGAAACCAATTATTATTGTTCACTGGGTCTCGAGCTTGCAAATGTTACAAATATATGTAAATAGAAAGACCGTAAAAACCAAAAACAAAAAAAACTTTTATTTTAGTGACAAAAGTTAACGAGTAAATACGATTGTAGTTTGCTTTGATCAGAATATGCTGACCTTTTTTATACCCAGCGTACTAGTACTAGTACAAGGGTATTATAATTTTGTCCACATAACGGTACTATGTAACGGCACAAAATAATCGAGTTAGATATAGAGTTCCATATATGAAAGTTCTTAGGTTGAAAAGAGGAATTGATTAAGGCATGCCCGTCCGTCTGTCCGTCTGTCCGTCCGTGTACACGATAACTTGAGTAAAAATTGAGATAATTGCATACATTTTTTCATACAGGTTACTTTCTGGCCAAGGTATGTTGCTATTGAAAATGGGCGAAATCGGATGATAACCACGCCCCCTTTTTCGATATCGAAAATTTCGAAAATCACATAAATTGACATAACTTGCGTAAAAACTGAGATATTTGCATGGAATTTGTTCTGCAGGCTACTTTCTGGCTAAGGTGAGCTGCTGTGAAAATTGTCGAAATCGGATGATAACCACGTCCACTTTTTCGATATCGAAAATCACATAAATTAACACAAGTTGAGTAAAACTTGAGATATTCGCATGGAATTTGGTACACAGGTTACTTTCCGGCCAAAGCAGGTTGGTGTTTAAAATGGGCGAAATCTGATGATAACCACACCCCCTTCTTTGATATAGAAAATTTCAAATAAGATTCTAGGGCCTATATCATTGCCAAGTCATGGTATTTGTATCTCGTTCTGAAAACTAACGCTGGGTATTTAATGTTCGGTTCACTCGAACTTAGACTTCCTTACTTGTTTTTGTTATTGTTGAGTCGCCGTGTTGTGGTGACATTCCGCTATCCTTCATTTTCCTTCCTTTCCTCTGTTTATTTAACGTTTCTGTATTTACATGATTTTTGCAACGAAGCTATTTTGGAAAGTTCGAGAAAACGTCAATTTGGATTTAAGAAAAAGGCGCAAAAACACACCAATATAATTTGAGACGCCGGATACCAAGCGAAAGGAGTAGTAGTGTATCATCCTTCGAAAGCACCATGGCCGAGACAGACGAGTCGGTAGGGGCTGGGGCCGCCAACATAAACGATATCTTGGCGTCACTAAATACATTACGAGAGTTGGTAGAAGCGCTGAGAAATTCTACCAGTGAGAATCAACGTGACTTGACTCGATTGCGCGGCCATATTCAGCTTCAGGAAGCTGTTAGCTGCAATGAAGTTCAGGGAGCGCACGTTGTGCAAGGGCGAGCCACGCCATTACCAGATGAAACGCTAGAAGGGCGGAGCAATGGGGGGCAGGTAGTGCCAATACGGGTGGAGGCTGAACAGGTCGTGCCGGCTACGGATGCCAAAGTCAAGTTGTATGACTTACCAACGTTCAATGGCAACGTGGAAGAGTGGCCACTATTTCGCGCTAATTTTGACGATACAACTGCGATGTTCAAGTACAGCAATAGGCAAATCGCCTAGATAAAACGAAATATTTGTTGAAAGATGTCTTCACGGTAAAAGATCTGAACCTGCCGAAGCAGTCGTTGAAAAAGGAAGACTTTCAACATTTGAAACATTTGCCGCTTATGAATTATTTTGAATCGAAACCAGTTTTGCTAGTTGGGTTAAAGCATGCCTATTTGGGTGCCACATCGAAGGCGGTAAAAGCGGACGTCGAGAGTCCGTTGGCAATCAAAACTCCATTAGGATGGGTCGCTTATGGTCCAATTCAGTCGCCTTCAACAGGGAGTCGGATTTTGTTGGTCAAAGAAGATCAACAATAACATAATTTGGTCGAAGAATATTACGCATCCGACAGCTTTGGGACCAATCCAGCTCCCTCAAAATAGAGTCCGAACAAGACAAACGTGCACGTTCAATATTAGCACGAACTACCAAAAGAGTTGGTGAGCAATTCGAATGTGGGTTACTATGGAAAACGTATCCACCAAGTTTGCCTAGTAGTAGGGCAATGGCTGTAAAGCGCCTAATATCAGTCGAGAATCGAATAAAACGAGACAAAGAATTTGGCAAGCGATATACGCAAGAAATGAAAAAATATGTAGATAAAGGATACGCTAGAAAATTGGGCAACCACAAGGTCGGCTCGCCACATCCGCACATCTCGTACTTGCCCCACTTCGCCGTCCTAAATCCGAACAAACCCGAAAAATTGAGAATTGTTTTTGATGCCGCAGCTACAGTGGAGAATGTATCGCTGAATTCAGTTCTCTTAAAAGGACCAGAACAGGCACATCCGTTATTAAGAATCCTCTTTCAATTTCGCCAGGGGCAAATTGGAGTGTCCGGCCGACATACGCGAAATGTTCTCACAAATTAAGATACGCGGCCCTGATCAGCTCAGCACAGCGCTACCTGCGGCCAGATGGTGACAGCACCAAGCCAATTGTAGAATACGTAATGACTTCGCTAATATTTGGTGCTGTGTGTTCACCATGTATTGCCGAGCACGTTAAAAATAAAAACGCCAAAGACTTCTTAACGAATTTCCCTGATGCCTCTTCAACAATAATCAACAAGCACTATGTGGACGATTTAGTCGCCAGTTTAAACACGCCAAAAAAACCATAAAGATTTACCAAGATATTGTTAACATCAACCAGAAAGCAGGATTCGAGCTTAGGAACTTCACCTCCAACAGCGTCAAAGTAGAGATAGCCATGAACCATACGCCGCCAACGACCAGAGGAGCAATCGATATGGAGCGCAGTTGCTTAGACAAAGTGCTTGGTTTATTCTGGAACACGAATGACGACACGTTCATATTTCATACGAAATTCCATCGGGTTCCCTCAGATGTGCTAGACGGAATGCGTGCGTCAACGAAACGAGAGTTGCTACGGATAGTGATGGCAGTGTTCGATCCATTCGGTATGTTGGTTGATTATTTAGTATTCATTAAACTTCTTATTCAGGAAACCTGGAAACGCGAGATTGGTTGGGATGACGAACTGCCTCAGGAGCTAAGCAATAAGTGGTTTCGCTGGTGGCAAGAATTTCGAAACGTAAGAGAATTTAGTGTGCCACGATGCTATTCCCCGTACATTGCCAATGGCGGGCAAGTGGAGATACACATTTTCGTTGACGCAAGCCAGGTAGCGTTCGGCAGCAGTAGGGTATGTCCGTGTAACGTATGACAGCAAAATCTACGTCAGCTTCATGATGGGTAAAACTCGTACCGCACCATTGAAACTGCTCTCCATGCCGAGGCTTGACGGCATTACTCCGTTTGTACGCTCGTTCACGTACACGGGTGTGGATCTGTTCGGCCCTTTTAATGTTTCTATCGGTAGACGTCGTGAGAAAAGATGGGCAGTCATATTCACCTGTCTAACGGTTAGAGCTGCACATATTGAGCTGGCTGAGAACCTATCAACCGACGCATTCATCTTGTGCTTACGAAATTTTATAAACCGTAGAGGCACGCCGTTGAGAATGAGAAGTGACAACGGCACAAATTTTATAGGAGCTCAAAAGGAGCTCAAAACGAATGAGAATTTGCTGGACACCGATCGTATACATATGGAAGCAGCGAAACGTAACATTCAATGGATTTTTAACTGCCCATCCAATCCCAGCTCAGGCGGCTGTTGGGAGAGATTAATACGAATAATCAAAGCGCTTTTGGGTAAAACGCTGCGAGCAGTTGCACCGAAGGATGTACCGGTGTCGCACGAAGACGATGAGCCGCTCACACCCAACCATTTCTTAATTGGGTGTGTCAATTCCACTCAAACGCCGCAACCAGTCGATGAACATATATGTCTGCGTAAACAAAGGACCGCCTATGGAAGCGTTGGACAACTGAATACTTGCCCCAACTCCAACAGCGCACCAAGTGGCAAGAGGAAACATCGGCGTTGCAAGTAAACGATTTGGTACTGATTTGTGATCCCGAACAACCACGCAACCAGTGGCAGAGAGGTAAAATCATTAAGGTTTTCCCTACTGATGACGGCCGCAGTAAAGACAAGCATAAACGCATTTATTACAATATATTGGTTTACGCCTCAACAGTTATTATTTAATTTAAAAATCCGGATTTTACCTGTTTTGGCTTCCTTTCGACAAAAATCGATATGCGTTCCAACAAAAAAGATTTAATAAATTGCTTAGTCGAAACATACACTGGGTAGTTTATTCAACGCAACACCTCACTGCTCTGCTCGTTAAAAATAATAAACAATGAAATGCGAGTTCAAACTGAAGGTACATTTTTTTGTATTTTTAGTTAAGAAAAAGCAGCAGTCTCGGTTGGACTTAAAATGAAATTCCTACGCAATCTGACTACTTTAGTACATATATTAGGGCTAACCACTATTGATCAACAATTCGCTCAAGTTTTCAAACAAATTTGTGAAGAAATCTCAAAGGAGTATTCCATTAGAACTTTCATTTACGTTTTGCCCGCAAATGAAAATGCCGAACAAAACACTAAATCTAACCAAGATTCTTTTATAAACATGGCGCTCACATTGCAAAATCTACAAACGAAAGACCCCATTGCTGTTATAAACATTTACGATAATGCTCCCGTACAAAATTATTCTAACAAATTTAATCGCAATTTACTAAGCATTCTTCAACTCACGCAAAACTGGAAGAAAGATCAGAGCATGCTACTAAGATTATGGGAACGTTTACACTGGAACAGACAAAGCTTTCTTATGCTGCTATTTGACGACCACGCCAATGAGGAATATGTCACAAAAATACTAAAATTCTGTGCTAAAGAAAAGGCAATAAATGTTGTTGTATTGCAACCAAATATGGTAGTGCGGGAACGAAGCTATTGGACTTTTCAACTTTTTCCGAATGTGCAAATAATTAGGAGGAAATTTATAGAACAATATCGCATTTTATATTATAACCAATTCCAAAACATGTATGGCTATAAGTTTCGAGCTCTTGGAGCTACATGGCCACCTGAAATATATAGCTACGTTTCTAAAAGTGGTACACCAGTGCTCAGTGGATATGTGCAAAAAAACAGCAAGGAATATGCACGTCTTCATAATGCCACATTGGATTTTCTTCTTGTAGACAATTCTTTAGATCTGTTTGATAAGGAAAAAGCATACGGATTACAAACTAATGAAGCAGATGTGGGCAACATTTTATCGACATATTTAACGGATGGCAAATTGCCTATATCGCCTGTGATACACGAAGAAGATTTTTGTTTAATGGTACCAATGGAGCGACCTCTACCGAAGTACTCGTATTATTATACAATGCTGCATAAATCGTTTGTGATCTTATTCGGTGTCAGTCTAGTAATTATTTCTTGCATTTGGTCTATTATATATCGTAGCAATGGTTACAAGAAAGTTAAGTTTATAAATTATTTCTGCAATTTGTATGTATTTCAAACACTTATGGGATCAGCACTGTTTCCTGAGAAGCGCATTGTAAGGACACAAAAGGTTATTGCCGTCATCATCTCATTTGCTGGTGTTATAATTTGTACGGCCTATGTTGCTTACTTGCAGACTTTCATTGTTGATGCACCAAGAGAGCGCAAACCAGAGACTCTAGATGACGTTTTAAAAAGTGGTATTCAAATAGCTTTGAGGACTGACGCTGCGCCTTTTCTAATGCAATACGAAATTATAGCTAAAAACGTTCAGAATTTCACACTTTTCGATAATAGAACTGATTATATTACTCTACTCGACAATTTCGATAGACGTTATGCGTTTTTTCTCTTTTCTGATTCTTGGTTCTTAATTGATGAACAACAAAAACATTTTACGAAACCAATTTACCAATTTTCCGACATCTGTTTGGCAAGACACAACCAACGCATATTACCAATAGCCGAAAATTCTATTCATTATGAAAGCTTTAGTTACTTCGCCTTAAAACTTCGTGAGAGTGGACTTATTGATCATTGGCACGCTCATAGTTATGTAGAAATGTTAGAGGGTGATATGATTTATTTGATAGACCGAAATAAGCAACCCGCTTTCGTGCCATTGAAATTAAATGATCTGCGTTTTATATTCATCGGCATAAGCTTTTTGTGGGTTTTGTGTGCTTGTTGCTTTGTGTGCGAAGTTTTTTGGCAGAAAATACAAGAAGCTTTCATTTATTTGAAGAAAAAAGTGGTCAATTATTAAGTTATGAACTGAAATGTATCGTATTTTGCTTGAAATAAATGAATGTATAAATCGAATTGTTCAAAAAAAAAAAATTGTTGATTATTTTTTGTTATTGTTGCAAGTAAGGCTGAAAAATTACTGAATAGGCAAAAGCACGGCTTACAAACATCTTGGTTCAATAATACAATTTTTCAACTTCTTCCTTCGACTTCAAGATTGCGCCGTAGTGCGCGACACAGCCTATTACCACCTGGGCATACGCACCAGTCCTTGACCCCCAGCATCAACTCTGCTCCCCCTTCACATTTCGGTATCCTGCAATTTAATTGCAACGGCCTAACCGGTAAAATTGTTGAAGTGATAAACTTAATGAAGCGACTAAAAATCAAGATCGCGGCGATTCAGGAGACAAAGCTCGGTGGAAGGTCGTCTCTTCAGACCTGCAACGGGTACAATGTATCAATCTGTGCAGTATCGTATATTTGAGCCTGACATCAACCCGAGGGACACCACCTTAGAACGTCAAGGTATGGTTGTCCGGTCAGGCGATGTCGACCTTGAAATCATAAACATTTACATACCTCCTGTCACCTGCTGTCCCAGGGATTACCACCCCGACATTCGTGCGTTACTCAGGGGCGAGAACCGCGTCATCCTTGGTGACTTCAACGCACACCACGACCAGTGGCACTCCAGCTTGCAGGCCGATGGTAGGGGACAGGAGCTGGCTGATCAAATAGATGATTCGACGTTCTGCACGGTGTCCATTCTTCCCCGCAGAGGCAGCGGCCCTGGCAAATTAACGTGACCATATTAGACGCCTTGACCCTACGGATCCTCAAATAAGGGATCTTAATACGGAAATCAGACGCTTAGTAGATACACACAAACGCGCTAAGTGGGAAGAGCACCTAAGGTCTTGCAACCTCTCGGCTGGAGTTGGCAAATTATGGTCGCCGGTGAAATCTTTGTCCAACCCGACTAAACCTAACGACAAAATATCCATCGCCTTCGGTGATAAGGTTCAGTCGAAGCCAAAAAGATGCGCGAGCGGCTTCTGCCGACAATTTGTAATGCATCCTCCGTTGAACAAAGAGATTCGCCGAGCCACCAGGGAAGCGCACAAACACGAGAATACGCCCCCCAGGAGCATAAGGAGCCATCTACGCAAACACTTCGATGAGATCCGGCACCTGATTTCCACGCCGTTTGATCCTAAGGTGCACCGGCAGGCCTTCACCCTCATCCATACGAATTCGGTAAACGCCTTTGTTGGCTCTCTCCCGGCAAACGTCGTTCTTCAGGCAACTACACCACCGGTTGCCGAAGAGGAGCGCGAGCTGCCTAGGGAGACTAGGGTGATGCTGGCTCAACTCCGGTCTCGATATTGTAATAGGTTAAACTCTTACCTATCCAGACTGAGCCCCGACTTGCCTAATGTTTGTCCGGCATGCGGCTTGTCCTCCCATAATACAAATCATCTTTTTGTCTGCTCAGCCGAGCCTACTCTTCTAACACCCATATCCCTCTGGTCCACCCCTGTCGAAGCCGCTAGGTTTCTAGGGCTTCCGTTAGAAGAGTTTGATGACAATATTGGGTAGATACTGACTACCTAGGCAGGGCAACGTAGTGCTACAACAACAACAACGTTCTGAATTTTTCGATCTGAATTTTGACTTTTAAATTTTGACTTTCTGAAAAAATGTGTTTCTGAATTTTTGTTTTCTCGACCCATTGCTGCTATTCTAAGCTAGCAGTAGTATCGTCATCGTATGATTTAGATCTGGATTAACTCTGAGCTAGTTAAATTTTCTGCTCGCTTGAGAGCTTCACAACTCGCATTATGTTCATGCCCTATGCGCATATATTTCCAATAGGGATTTTTCTCATTCCACCATAATTTAACAAATTAGAATATATGTAAATAATTTCCTATCTTTTAACATACTCTCCTCTTTTTCCTTTTCTTTACTTGCTCTGCTTTTTTTCCTTTTTTTCCATTATAAAAAATCGAATTTTTCAATTATTGGATTGATTTTGTTCATTTCTGAAATAATTAAATCTCCGAGGTGTACATTAATCATAGTTCGTCGTATTTAATTTTCAACACACAAAACGATTTTTAATTTTAATCTCAGAGCTATTAAGGATATTAATTTTACACAGTCTTCACCAGACACCGTTTTTCGCGTTGCTTCTGCTCGTGCAGGGCGGTTAATATTTGCGCCGTTTTCCTTCGCCACTGCTTTGCATTGGTGAGCGACAGAAGAATAAAGTGAGAAATAAACAAGATTAGGAATAAAATAAAGAGATCAGCTGTAGTGGTAGCGCTGCCACTACATTTTAGTTAAGGTTTATATATTTTAAGTAGAAATTATGAATAGAGTCGACTTTAAATTTTAGTCGGGTTACTTTTATATTATTACCTTATTGTTTAACGTGTATGTTTGTATTATTTATACAAGCTATATACATTAAAAATGCCGACTGAATGTAAAGAATGTACGGCTAAATTGGTCCAAGTAGACGAAATGATAGCATGCTCTGGTGGGTGTGGCTATAGCTTTTGCTTAACATGTAGCAATATTAAAAGAAACGAGGTTAAAATGATCAGCGAAAATTTGAATTTGAAATGGTTTTGTAATCAATGCATTTTGTCGGACACTAATACAAAGTTCATTGAGATAAAACACTTAATCAATAAAACCGAAGAAGCATAATTAAAATTGCCTGATGTCAAAGAAATTGTTGAACAAATATTCAACAATAAATTAAGTCAGTTAAAAGCTAGCATTACAACGGAGTTTAACAAGCTTGTGGAGCACAATATTGCAGTAAAAGTAACCGAAATGTTAAATGATATTTTGAAAGATATATCTAGTGAATTTAAAAAGAGTAATGAAATGGTCAGTAATTTGAATGTAGCGCCAAACGTGAGTAATGAAACGGCGACAACATATGCGCAAGCCGCTAAGACAAATGATTACAAGCTTGTTATTAAACCAAAAAACAAAACTAAGAAAGCAAAAGAAACTAAGGATGCATTAAAAAAAGTAGTTGAGCCAACTGATTGCCTTGTCAGAAAAGTCAAAGAAATAAATAAAGGAGCTATAATTGTTGAGTGCATAAACAAGGATGCTCGTGAGCAAGTGCAAAAGAAAGTATTAGAGTCCATAGGAGAAGATTATGAGGCAGAAAAAACTAAGAATAAAAGTGATATAAAAAGGATAGTTAAAATAGTAGGCATAACTGATAAAATCAGTAATGAGCGTCTGATAGAGTGTATAACGAAGCAAAACGATACATGTGCTGGTAAAGACTTCAAAGTTTTAAAGCTGTATGAAAATACCAATCGCAGGGAAGTAAGTTATATTGCCTTAGTTGAGACAGATGCATTGACATTCGAAAACATTATGCAACATAAAAAGTTATATATAGAATGGGATACTTGTGTCGCTTACGAGCATGTGAGCGTATTAAGATGTTTTAAATGCAAGGGATATAAACATAGAGCCAGTGAGTGACCAAATAGAGTAGCATGCAGCAAATGTGCTGAAGCCCACGAAACCAAGGATTGTAAATCAAATGTAATAAAATGTGTAAACTGTGAAGAGTTGGTAAAAAGGAAAGTCATAAATGTCGATATAAACCATTATGCTTTTAGTACAGATTGCCCAGCGTATAAGAAACATACGCAGTCAAAAAATAACACAAGGGTCTAGCAACGAATGGATAATGAATTAAACTGTATATACTTAAATATTAATAGTATTGTTGCAAATAAATTCGAACTGGAGCGTCTAATAGAAGTACAAAAACCAGACTTGGTCTTCTGTTCGGAGACGTGTGCGTGTGGAAATAAGTTTAAGCAAGAATTGTATAACTACTGCAGAACACTGCCAATATAGTGCTGAATAGGCATGTTTCCAGAGCATCAAAAACAGGGCATGCGTGACTTGTATCCTGTAATACAGCGCCGGTACTTCCAACGCACACGCTAAAGAAAAGTTGCCGAAGCGCATACTGAGACCCATCACTCGATTGAATCAGTGTACCGCCGTCCAGATGCTGCCTTCGCGCTTTACTTGCGTAAATGGCCTGTATCCTACAGATAACTCCTACCTTCCCTGTTGGGGATGATCTGGAAGTTTGTCACAGTCCAGCACTACACAGCAGTCCATAGATGTAAATAGATTAGATTAAATAGTCTAGTTAATAACTTTAATTGTATACATTTTAAATAGGCATAAGCTAGGCTAAGAATAAGCTGTAAGAAATAAATAAACTAAACTAAACAGACATGAAAAAACTTTTATTTTAGTGACAAAAGTCAGCGAGTAAATGCGATTGTAGTTTGCTTGGATCAGAATATGCTGACCTTTTTTGTTTTGTTATTATTTAATTTAAAAATCAGGGTTTTACCTGTTTTTGCTTCCTTTCGACAAAAATCGATATGCGTTCCAACAAAAAAGGATTTAATAAATTGCTTGGTCGAAACATACACTGGGTAGTTTATTCAACGCAACACCTCACTGCTCTGCTCGTTAAAAATAATAAACAATGAAATGCGAGTTTAAACTGAAGGGACATTTTTTTGAATTTTTAGTTAAGAAAAAGCAGCAGTCTCGGTTGGACTTAAAATGAAACTCCTACGCAATCTGACGACTTTAGTACATATACTAGGGCTAACCACTATTGATCAACAATTCGTTCAAGTTTTCAAACAAATTTGTGAAGAAATCTCAAAGGAGTATTCCATTAGAACTTTCATTTATGTTTTGCCCGCAAATGAAAATGCAGAACAAAACACTAAATCTAACCAAGATTCTTTTATAAACATGGCGCTCACATTGCAAAATCTACAAACGAAAGACCCCATTGCTGTTATAAACATTTACGATAATGCTCCCGTACAAAATTATTCTAACAAATTTAATCGCAATCTACTAAGCATTCTTCAACTTACACAAAACTGGAAGAAAGATCAGAGCATGCTACTAAGATTATGGGAACGTTTACACTGGAACAGACAAAGCTTTCTTATGCTGCTATTTGACGACAACGCCAATGAGGAATATGTCACAAAAATACTAAAATTCTGTGCTAAAGAAAAGGCAATAAATGTTGTTGTATTGCAACCAAATATGGTAGTGCGGGAACGAAGCTATTGGACTTTTCAACTTTTTCCGAATGTGCAAATAATTAGGAGGAAATTTGTAGAACAATATCGCATTTTATATCATAACCAAATCGATAACATGCATGGCTATACATTTCGAGCACTTGGATTTACATCGGCACCTGAAGTATTTAGCTACGTTTCCAAAAGCGGTACACCAGTGATCAGCGGAATTGTGCCTAAAACTAGCAAGGAATATGCACGTCTTCATAATGCCACATTGGATTTTCTGGTTGCAGATAATTCTATAGATCTGTTTGATAAGGAAAAAGCATACGGATTACAAACTTATAAAGCAGATGTGGGCACAAGTGTATCGATATCTTTAATGGATGGCAAATTGCCTATATTGCCTGTGATAAATGAAGAATATTATTGTTTAATGGTACCAATGGAGCGACCTCTACCGAAGTACTCGTATTATTATACAATGCTGCATAAATCGTTTGTGATCTTATTCGGTGTCAGTCTAGTAATTATTTCTTGCATTTGGTCTATTATATATCGTAGCAATGGTTACAAGAAAGTTAAGTTTATAAATTATTTCTGCAATTTGTATGTATTTCAAACACTTATGGGATCAGCACTGTTTCCTGAGAAGCGCATTGTAAGGACACAAAAGGTTATTGCCGTCATCATCTCATTTGCTGGTGTTATAATTTTGACGGCCTATGTTGCTTACTTGCAGACTTTCATTGTTGACGCACCAAGAGAGCGCAAGCCAGAAACGATCGAGGACGTTTTAAAAAGTGGTATTCAAATAGCTGAGGATGCTAGGTCTGTGCCTTTTATAATACAATACGAAATTTTATCTAAAAACATTCAGGATTTCACACTTTTCGATAATAGAACTGAGTTTGTTTCTCTACGCGACAATTTCGATAGACGTTATGCCTTTTTGCTCTTTTCTGATTTGTGGTTGTTATTTGATGAACAACAGAAACATTTTACGAAACCAATTTACCAATATTCCGACATCTGTATGTCAAGACACGACCAAATTCTATTACCAATAGCCGAAAATTCTATTCATTACGAAAGCTTTAGTTACTTCGCCTTAAAACTTCGTGAGAGTGGACTTATTAATCATTGGCACGCTCAAAGTTATGTAGAAATGTTAGAGGGTGATATGATTTATTTGATAGACCGAAATAAGCAACCCGCTTTCGTGCCATTGAAATTAAATGATCTGCGTTTTATATTCATCGGCATAAGCTTTTTGTGGGTTTTGTGTGCTTGTTGCTTTGTGTGCGAAGTTTTTTGGCAGAAAATACAAGAAGCTTTCATTTATTTGAAGAAAAAAGTGGTCAATTCTTAAGTTATAAACTGAAATGTATCATATTTTTGCTGAAAGAATAAAATAACCAAATAAATGTTACCAGAACTTTTGTGAGAGTATTGCTTGAAATAAATGAATGTATAAATTGCATTGTTCAAGAAAAAAAAAAATTGTTATTGTTGGAAGTAAGGCTGAAAAATTACTGAATAGGCAAAAGCACGGCTTACAAATAGCTTGGTTCAATAATGCAATTTTTCAACTTCTGCTGTGGAAACAATTCAGAACGTCCCATTTTTTCTCATTCCACCATAATTTAACAAATTAGAATATAAATAAATTCCTGTGTCCAGAGTGTTCTTGCAGTTTTTTTAATCTTAAATTTGCATCAAAGCTGAAACGACTAAAACTTGAATATAATTTTTTAATTTTTTTTTTAATTTTTCCTTTTCTTTTGTTGTTTTTGTTGTTGCGTAAATTTAGATAACAATCATGTGATTGAGTATACGCGCACTAGGTAAACAGTATTTATAGCAATTTCTTAAACTCACTGCCAACCAACAACGCAAATCGTTTGCTCTGCTCACATCAAATTAGAAACCATTTTTTATCAATTTTATCGCAATCGGCGCCAACGTTGCCAGTTAATATAATCACAGCAAACGCCATCTCTTTAACGCTGACATCGTCGTCACTCCAGTTTTGTAATCTCGTAGAGAAGCCATGGAACGTTGGGTACACGAACGTAATCACATGGATGTATGTATGCAACTACGTATGTTGTAGTATTGGGGTGTGCGCTTTTTTGTTTTGAAAACTTTTTTTTTCATGGTACATAATTTTGAGATGACTTTCGCGGATCACTTCAAAGCTTGTTCGGAATGATTGCGGAAATCTTTCGTGATCATTTTTTCAATCATTTGCCGGGTAGTTTCGAGATTCTTTTTAAGAAATTTTCTTGACAATTTTGGGACTTTTCGGGATCAATTCAGGATGGTTTTCGGGACTTGCTTGGGATAATTCATGGACCTTCCGACAACATTTTGGGATACTTTTCGGGAATATTTCGGGATTAGTTTCGGGACTACTTAAGGATAGTTTCGGGACTGCTTTCTTGACTTAGTTAGGACCATTTTTGTACTTTTTTGAATCAGTTCGTGACTTGCTGGGCATAGTTTCGTGAACCTGCCGACATCGTTTCGGGACACTTTCGACACCACTTCAGGATGATTTTGGGATTACCTCCAGATACATAGTTTCGGAACTGTTTGCTTGACTGTTTCAGGACCAGTTTTGTACTTTTTTCATATGTTCGAGATTGTTTCCGGGACTTTTGCGGTTTTGTGTTTTGACTTCCCCCCACTTTTTGAGGATAATTTCAAAATATGTTCGAGATGATTTCGGAAAGCTTTCGAGATCATTTTGTAACTGTTCACGGTAAATATTGAAATTTTTTTATTGAATGTTCTTGGCCATTTTGGGGCTTTTTGAAATCAATTCAGGATTGTTTTTTGGACTTGGTTGGGACAATTCATGCATCTCCCGACAACATTTTGGGATGGTTTTTGGAAATATGTATGTCGGTATCATTTCGGGATTGGTTTCGCGACTACTTCAGAAAAGTTTCGGGAACATTTTTTTCGAGACTTTTGTGGATTGTTTTTAGACCTATTTCGGCATTGTTTTGACATTTTTGTCGGTATATTTGCATTATCACTTGAAATTACTTTTGAAACATTTTCGGCACCATTTCCGAATCATGTTACACTTGCCTCAAAATGATAAAATTCCATCTACGACTACCCATTGACAATTTTTTTATTCCAAAAATCACGCATTCTTAAAACTGTTGCATATTTTTGTACGGATCACATCTAAAGAAGAAACCGCAAAGGGACGACTAAAACCAGGAGTCGATCAGTGAGATTGCAAGTCTTGGGCAGCACCTGCAACACCTGTTTTATTGTTGTTTCATGAAAAAAAAAAGCGGAGATTTAAGGGAAGAGAAAAACTTGCCGAATAATAAAAAAAAACAAAAATTTTAAACACTCAAGAAGCTGTCCAATTTTTTCATGCACTTCATTGGAAATTGACCGAAATTAACTTTTGAAGTAATGCAGTTGAGTAGCAATCAAAATAAATAAAAATAAAAAAAAAAAAACAAAATGGGTAATAAAATATCGCAACGGCATTGGCGAAAACCAAAAGAATCAAGCAAGCTCGTTGCTTTACTTTGATCGTTTGGCATTGCGTGCTTCATATTTGCTTTACCTTAATTGTGCGCGCTTGGAACAGGAATATATTTAAAGCAAATATTGACAGTTGGCAGATTTACGATTTGTTGATATTGCTATGGTCATTGGCGGTAACTACAGGATATTTGACACCCGTCGGCGTGTGCTGTGCGCATCTGTATTAAGTGCCGTGTAGAGTAGGGGATCATCTGTTATGAGTTTCACTTTCGAGAATATTAATTGGGTTTGCTTATTTCGAGTACCGCTGAACTAGTCGTAGATCTAATTTCTCATGATGGATGTAATATCCATAACAATTTATGCCTATGCACATTAGACGGTACCAAACATTTTTTTTCTTGTTTTCAATATGGTATACAATTTCTTTTAGTTTTTACAATTTTCTTTTTATTTTATATATTTTTAAACCTTAAAAATTGTATACCCTACAAAATGGTTCAATTTTTGCAAAAATTTTAAAATTAAAAGTCTGAAATTATAAAACCATACAATTGTTTAAGACTTGCTTACCTACTCGGGACGTTCCATCTGACTAAGAATTTGAGCCAAGAGATTATTATATTAAATTAGGAAGGAACTGGATTTTCAGAAATTTATATGAAATGATTTAATATCAGGCCAATTGATAACATTAAAATATTTGAAACGACATTTTACTATACAAATATGAGTATGGATATAACCCTTGTGCAACTAACCCATTGAAATATTATTTAGATAAATTTGTGTATGTACATATATATTTAGCTACCACATGAAATGCATGCAAACAGAAAAACATATTTTAAAATTTTGTTTACTTTATGCTATTCCCAATTCGCGCTCCAAAATAATATGTTAAATTGTGGTGGAATGAGAAAAATCCCCAGTCGGAAATATGCGCATAGGGAATGAATAGTGGAGTTGTGAAGCTCAGAGCTATCCCAGATCTAAATCATGCGATGACGATACTACTGCTAGCTTAGAATAGCAAAAATGGTGCCACTTTTACATGGCGATTACATTGGCTGTGGCATTTTGCGCCTAATCCAAAATCCAAATCTTGAATTTTTTTCCCAGAGTTCAGAATTTTTTTAAGTATTCAGTTTGTTAGTCCATTGAATATTTTTCTTTTTTTTACACTTGGAAGCCTGTGTTCGTCTTCAGGGGAACAAATGAAGTACATACATCACTGCAGATATAACGACCTGCGCGTCCCCTAGCGGGCCAATTTTTATGTCACACGCAGTGCTAGATCTACGGAGGGGTGTTCGATTTCAAACCCCAAACTATTAAATTTATAAATGAAAACAATTTTAACGTTAAGTAGAAGTTTCATTTATTATTTTCATTACACGTTATAAATCACATTTTGAGAAGTTTTGGTAAAAGATACCAATAAGTGGGGATGTACATATATCAAAAAAGTTTTCGCTTAGGCTTGCCTCTTAATTGCAAATTTGTATCTAAAGAGAGATACGTGCATCCTTGTAGCACGATTATTACATGCCAACTTCATACTTGAATTGCGATTTTTCGCCCAGCAAACCTCCAATGCAAAACAACAAAAACACAAAGTCCACAAACAACACATTCCCATAAAAATAAAACGAAGATCCTCGAAACGAAAGGGCACGAAACTGCTTTGCATATTACGATCTTTCAAAAATATCACATTGTCATCTAACAACTCTATAAACAAGTGACGTTGCCAATGGTCAATGAGTCCACCCTCACGTAGTCTCATTATTAAGTGACTAAAGCTTGCATGATGAATAGAATTTTCCAACATTGGTATAGCAAGATTTAGGCCCTTTGCAACACAGATGTCGGTTAAACGAAAGAGTGGTTTTGAAAAATAATTTTGTTGTTCTTCTATTAAAGACCACGCATTTCCCATAAAATAAGCATAGCGTGTATCAAAATTGTTGAGAAGTTCATAAAGGTCAATTTCATTATTAAAAAATGTCAAGTTGTGAAAGTTTTTATTTATCACTTCGTAGCGCGTTCTTAGAAACTGAAATGAAGATGGCACAGCTATCTCAATACCGCGTTGTAAGATATCTTCTATTGTTTCTGCATTCGACTCTGTAGGCGCATCAACAATGAAACTTTGCAAGTAAGCACCATAGGCCGTCAAAATTATAACACCAGCAAAAGAATTGAAGACGGTAAGGAGTTTTTGTGTCCTTACAATGCGCTTCTCAGGAAACATCACCGATCCCATCAGAGTTTGAAATACATACAAATTGCAGAAATAATCTGTAAACTTAATTTTCTTGTGACTATTGCTACGATATATAATAGACCAAATGCAAGATATAATTACTAGACTGACACCGAATAAGATCACAAACGATTTATGCAGCATTGTATAATAATACGAGTACTTCGGTAGAGGTCGCTCCATTGGTATCATAAGGCAAAAACTTTCATCTTTTATGATAGATGATATAGGCAATTTGGTATTCGCTAACACGATTGGAATAATTACACCCACATCTGTATTGTTAGTTTTTAAATAAATTGCTTGCCCATGAAAAAATACAGCTGTAGTATTATCTATAATTCGATAGTCCAATGTGGCATTAAGGCTACGTGTATACTCTCTGATAATTTTTGGCACATATCCACTTAGCACTGGAGTACCACGTTTAGATATATAAGGATATATTTGTGGTATCCACGGAACTCCAATTGAACGAATCGTATAACCATGCATGTTTTTCAATTGATTGGAATATAAATTGCGATAGTTTTGCATAAATTGCTGCCTGATGATTTTTATATTCGGAAAGAGTTGAAAAGTCCAATAGCTCTTATCGCGCACTACCATATTTGGTTGCAATACAACAACATTTATCGCCTTTTCTTTAGCACAGAATTTTAGTATTTTTGTGACATATTCCTCATTGGCGTTGTCGTCAAATAGCAGCATAAGAAAGCTTTGTCTGTTCCAGTGTAAACGTGCCCATAATCTTAGTAGCATGCTCTCATCCTGCTCCAAGTTTTGCGTGAGTTGAAGAATGCTTAGTAAATTGCGATTAAATTTTGCAGTATAATTTTGTAAGGGCGCATTGTCGTAAATGTTTATAATAGCAGCTGGATATTTTGTGTGCAGAAATTGCAATGTGTGTGGTATATTGCGTTCATATCTTTGGGCTGAATTTTCATGTTGAATGTATATAAAGGTTTCTATAGCGTGTTGCATTGAAGCGGCTTCACATATTTGCTTTAACACTTGAGTGAATCGTTCATCAATAGTGGCTAATCCAATCAAATTTACTAATGTCGTCAGATTGCGTAGGATGCGCATTTTGAACTCAAACGAGACTACTGCTTATGGCAAACTAGAAATTGTAAACTTTTTCATTTAGTTTTTATGCCACATTTCTTTGCTTTTACTTTTACTGGCCCAAGCAGTGGGATGTAGCTCAGCGTAAATTACGTAGTGTAAATATTGACTTCAGAAATTTAAAAGTTTGAAAGTCATTATATACACCAAATATTTGCTGAGCACTGTTTACTCACTGCGTCATACTCGGAAAATGAAAAAATTAGATTTTTAGTTTTGCAAAATTATTGTGACAAATTTAATCGCAATGTACTAAGCATTGTTCAACTCACTCGGAACTTGAAGGAAGATGAGTAGCATCTACTAAGATTATTGGCACGTTTACACTATAAAAGACAAAGCTTTATTTTTGTAAGATTTGGTAAGCTAGATTTGCTTATTTAGAAGAACAACAAAATTATTTTTCAAAACCACTCTTTCGTTTAAGCGACATCTGTCTTGCAAAGGGCATACATCTCGTTTTACCAATGTTGGAAAATTCTATTTATCATCAAAGCTTTAGTCACTTGCTAACAGAGATGTAAAAGAATGCATTCTTTTGCGTATAACTATTCATTTAATTTATCGCAAAATGATTGCAGCCATTTTTTGAGTTCTTTGACTGGGATTTAAAAAATGTAGTCTTAATTCAGACTTCATACTGCGACTTCCAATTCTTTTTTTCATTCATTTTTTGGTTATTCATGTATTGCATTCATTGAATAAAAAGTCTCATTGAAGTCATTTGGAGTCGTATGGAGTAATTTGAAAAAAAAAATTTTTTTTTTTTTTATTATTGACTTATGTAAACTATTTTGGTTGCAAATAGTTAGTAACATCACTCCAAAAATGAAGTCAGTAAGTGACTTTTTTAAATGACTTAAAGACTTCAGACTTAATTTTTTCATTCTTTAAGAAAATTTGAAGTCATTGAATAAGACTTCAACTGATTGCATTCGCATATGAATGCATTCTTTTACAACACTGCTTCCTGATGAGACGTCGTGAGAGTGGACTCATTGACCATTGCCAAAGTCACTTGTTTCTAGAGTTTTTAGATGAGAACGTGATTTACTTGAAAGATCGTAATAAGCAAAGCAGTTTCGTGCCCTTTTGTTTGGAGGATATTCGTTTTATATTTATGGGAATGTGTTGTTTGTGTGCTATGTGTTTTTGTTTGTATTGCATTGGAGGTTTCCTATCATCGTCTTACGTACGTTCGTTTAGTGTAGCCAGCGAGTGAGAACAGCGATAACAGCAGTTCATGTCGGTAATATCACTCAAATTGAGCCTCACTGCTTTCCCTTTAATTTTTTTTTTTTAATGTTTTCTTTCTTTAACGCAATTACTTAGACGTTGCCACATTATTTTGCATCGCTGAATTTTGCATGATTGATTGCTTTACTTTGCGCTTACACCAACTACATATGTACATACATCTTGCTCACAGTTGAGCAGCAACAACAGTGCACTGTAGTGATGAGAGTACGTGATTGTTTTTGTAACTTGTTGATGTATTTTTGAGTTTCTCATTTTGGAGTGCATTAATTTTAATTACCCTCCCTTGATTGCATTTCGTGTTGCTGTTTGAAGTGATAACTTAATTTTAGTCTTGGACAACATTGTTTGGGTAACGGGAAACTTTTTTTTTTTTTTTTGGTATTGAAAGTGTAACATATTTTTACGAAAAATTGAAAGTATAAACTTAAATGGTATAAAAACGTTAGTCAAGGCAACTATGGTAGTTACTTTAAAGTAGCTGCAACTTTGAAGTTGCATTGAAGTAACAACGATTAGTCGCCACTTTCATTATTTGCCACTTACAAGGTTTGACAACTTTTAGGTTGCCTGACCATTATCCACAACATTTCCAGCACTTATCTAAATAATTCAAAAGTAAGTAGCAATAGCGGTAGCAACTACCATGCAGCTACTGTGAATTGCTAAAATAAAATTATTTATTAATCGGTGTTACACATTTTGTGGCATTATGTTATCGTTACAATATCAAGTTGGGTCAAATTTCTCGCCCATTTTGAAAAATATTTTTTTTTTTTACAAAATTGCAAATACAAATTTTTTTTGGAAAAAATTTTTTATTTTTCCCGTAACGGTCTAATGCATTTTTTCATAAATAACAACAACAGGTAATTGCCCAAATTATAGCGAAATCAAGCGCAATTGAGGCGTGCCACAGTGACATGCCACACTGACACACATATCAAGTGTCACACTAAACTTCAAAACCGCATTTGAGCTGTCAAAGGAAACACTTTAATAACGATTTTCCATTAAAAGCTGTCAAAAATTAGTTTATGAAGTTGCAGAAAAAATTTCCAAAAAAAAAAAAAATTTTTTAAATATTAAATCTTAGTAATTAAAAAGAATGCATATAAATTCAGGTTGGTGCTAAAAATCGAACGACCACTCCTTTTGGGATTTGCAAAAGGTAGTTTCAGGGTCAAAGTCTCAGAGCAGTCTCGGAAGATGGTCGGATGATAATTTGATTCACAGACCGCGACTCAACGTAGAGATCTTTTTTAGGCCACAACCCATAAATGTATTTAGCTATGAACTATCGATAAACTCTATTGTGTTATCGATAATTTGTCACCACTATACAACAGCTTTGATAAATATTGCAATCTTACACTTAACCCTTTTCCGCCGCGCATAATTTATGATGTGCTCGTATGCAAATGTGTTGCACTGTTTTAACATTTCTTATTATTTTTGTTTGTTTTTATTGCTGTTGTTGTCGCCTGATTTGTCTACCAGCACTTTTTTTGCATTACCACTTCTGACTTGGCTGTTGAGTAGAAAATTGATTAATTATGGTTGGAATTTTTTTGTAAAGCCGCATGAGAAATAATCAAAAGGGTCGTGCAGCATACTCCGGGACTTACATGCTGCACACACACACATATATGCACATATACATAAGTGTATATAATTTTAAAAGTACGTAATATGCATACAAAAAATTCAGTGGTCGCCAAATTGAGATGGTTGTAAATGAGAATGCCAGACACCGCTTTTAAAATGGATTGATGAGTGTACCTCGCAATCTTCAAAGCAGCAACTTCGACTTAATGACAGAGTCTAGATGTAATAAATTTAAGAAAGTCATAAGATGCTTCTCAAGAAAGTGTTAGGCAATCACTGACATTTTGCTCGAAATAACAACCTCAACGAAATTCTCAAAAAAGAAAAAAAAAAATTATGTTAAACTTTATGCAAGATTACAGAAGAAGCAACAACAGTCAAAATTGATACTTATTAAGGTGCATAAAGAAATTATGTTGGCAATAAATTATACATTTACGCACTGGGTCACTGGGATGCTTCATGCTTTGCTTGCCTCTTCGCACTTAACATACTCACTCGATGTTCGGTATGCGAACCTTAGATCTGGTCGTGTAGCTCTTTTGGCTTGCTTTTCAATGGGAGTGTTATTTTATTTTTTTAAAATTTATTTCTTGTTCTTTGCGGCATTTTTGTTTTTAATCTTTAGTAGTAATTCAGCTCATTTTGTTGCTTTTGCTTTTGTTTTATACCCAATTGATTTAAGTTGCTTATAAATAAGCAAAGTTTTGGCATAATTTCCTGCTCTTCGGTTTACACGTAATAGGCCGGCATACATCAAATTCGCCGGCCGGCAGGAGATTGCAGAAAAGATTTTTTCGTAGTATTGCCTAAGTGCAGTCAGTTTTTAAAATAAAATGAAATGAAATAAAATAAAATAAAATAAAATAAAATAAAATAAAATAAAATTAAAATAAAATAAAATAAAATAAAATAAAATAAAATAAAATAAAATAAAATAAAATAAAATAAAATAAAATAAAATAAAATAAAATAAAATAAAATAAAATAAAATAAAATAAAATAAAATAAAATAAAATAAAATAAAATAAAATAAAATAAAATAAAATAAAATAAAATAAAATAAAATAAAATAAAATAAAATGAAGTAAAATAAAATCAAATAAAATAAAATAAAATAAAATAAAATAAAATAAAATAAAATAAAATAAAATAAAATAAAATAAAATAAAATAAAATGAAGTAAAATAAAATAAAATAAAATAAAATAAAATAAAATAAAATAAAATAAAATAAAATGAAGTAAAATAAAATAAAATAAAATAAAATAAAATAAAATAAAATAAAATAAAATAAAATAAAATAAAATAAAATAAAATAAAATAAAATAAAATAAAATAAAATAAAATAAAATAAAATAAAATAAAATGAAGTAAAATAAAATCAAATAAAATAAAATAAAATAAAATAAAATAAAATAAAATAAAATAAAATAAAATAAAATAAAATAAAATAAAATAAAATAAAATAAAATAAAATAAAATAAAGTAAAATAAAATAAAAAAGAAACAAAAATAAAATAAAATAATTTGCATTGCCAGGATCTTCCACTCGTGCTGGCTGCTTTCTTCATCTCAGTTAGCAGATTCTTCACGTTATCACGCAATTATTAATGGCTTCTGTGTATCATATTTCATTCTGTATTTTCAACGGCATTCTTCAACTCACAGCAGCATGTGAAGATACATTTAGCCTTGGGTCATTATTTTGCAATGAAATCCATGCTTAAAACAACAAAGCCCATTAAATGTTTACGCAAATTTGTTGTTCTTTTAATGGTTGCTGCTAGTGACATGCTAAATTTTTCGTGACTAAATTTTTCGTGAATATTTCGGTAGTCTACTTGTAGGCCAGTTTATTTTCCCTGGGGTTGTGCTGTCAACAGCGATTTTTGTATGGAACATGGTCTCTTGTAAATGATTGCTTGTTGTTGCATAGCTACCGGCATGCGTTTTATATGTAAAAATGATAGTGTTGCTGTTGTGTTTTTTTGGTAATTTTTAACGACTGTTATTTGCTTGTAAATCTTTTTTTATAAAATATATTAAAATTAATCAATTTTGTTGTAAAATATTAAGTAATTTTAAAGTAGCAACAATTATGTTGACAAACAAGTTCGTTGTTTAAGTCTTTTGTTTAGCTTTATACAAAGTGTTGTTGATTAATAAATAACAACATGCACTATGTAGTTAAGTATTGCATATAATGTTTTTTGAAGCGTGTTGTTCCTGTTTTTTATGGTGTCTTCTGTTTGCAGGACAGAAGAGCTGAAGCTAAATTCATTTTGAAGCTGAAAGAAATATGAATTTTGGAAAATCAGTGCTGAAATAAGCAAGTTCGTTATGTCAGCTGATTTTAACTGAACATTTCCGAGGACTGAATTGGACTCTGTCTATTTTAAATTCGTGAACGCCTATCAACGCAGTCATGATTAAATTTCTTCACTTGAAAAACTTTTCCTTCGTAATAATGCTGGCTGACTCTGAAATAATGACACCAAGCCACATGCCGCTACTAATTTGATTTAACTTGCTACACTTGTTTCAGCTTACATTAAAAGTTTAACTCAACACATATATAGAGCCATTAAATCAATGTCCTTGTGCTTACACACGAACTGGTATATCCATCTGCTGGCATATGAGTAAACCCAGTAAGCCTTTCGAAGTTCATTAAAGGACTTTTGACATGTATTGGAAGAATATTATTCTTAGCGAGTAAGCTCCGACGCTACCAAATTCGTACCAAAATAAATTTTTTTTGTTGAACTATCGATTTATAATTTCTGTTTTAACATTTCTGTGTAACAAATTTATTTATCTTTCAACACATTCGGCTTGCAGTAACAATTAAATATTCTCTTCGATTCGTATGCAAATTGCTGACTGGGTGTGAATATAATTATTTTTTATTGTTCGACTTATAAGCACTTGTTCAGTCATTGAGGTGTATAATTTGACAGTAACGCAAGGCTTGTAGGCATCATACAACTTCTCTTCAACTTCAACTTCATACAGCAAACCGACGCCAATCTCGTTCCATCAGTCTAAATAAAACTGACACCGTCCAATTATTTTTTGCTAAAAAAAATGTTATTTTCCTTTGAATTCATATACACATGTGTCGGAATTTATAAAATAATCAGTGCATACTAAAATATGTAAATAACTGAATATATACATTGGGCATACTTACGTTGGACCGAACTGAAAAACTTCAACTTTATTTTATTTTATTTCATTTCTTTTCATTTCATTTCATTTCATTTCATTTCATTTCATTTCATTTCATTTCATTTCATTTCATTTCATTTCATTTCATTTCATTTCATTTCATTTCATTTCATTTCATTTCATTTCATTTAATTTAATTTAATTTAATTTAATTTAATTTAATTTAATTTAATTTAATTTAATTTAATTTAATTTAATTTAATTTAATTTAATTTAATTTAATTTAATTTAATTTAATTTAATTTAATTTAATTTAATTTAATTTAATTTAATTTAATTTAATTTAATTTAATTTAATTTAATTTAATTTAATTTAATTTAATTTAATTTAATTTAATTTAATTTAATTTAATTTAATTTAATTTAATTTAATTTAATTTAATTTAATTTAATTTAATTTAGTTTCATTGCATTTCATTTCATTTCATTTCATTTTATTTTATTTTATTTTATTTTATTTTATTTTATTTTATTTTATTTTATTTTATTTTATTTTATTTTATTTTATTTTATTTTATTTTATTTTATTTTATTTTATTTTATTTCATTTTGGTCCAGTCTAGTGTTTGTGTATATTGGCAAGATTATTCTTGCTCTTACTAAAGCAACGCTTCAGAGTCCTTCGGTGTCCACAGATTTGATTAATACAGCAATGCCTATGTATCCATCTTATATTAAATAAACACCCATACTTCTCCCTTTGTAATTATAACTTAAGTTTGTAAATCGATTTGTTACGCCTAAACCAGTTCAATGAGAATATTTCAAGCTTCGTGATTGATAACTTAATTTTCTATAGTCCTGACAGTTTTGCTGTGTTGAATGATGCTTGGCTGACCTGCTTTTAATATTTATATACTCACCCAATCTTATACGTTATAATTTGTGGCTTTGGGTGCACAAAACAAGTTGTTACATATATAGAGCGAGCTATGGGCGATAGCCATGCCCACTTATTATGTATAGAATATTTTCGAACATACAAAAAATTTTTATTTATTACTCCATACAAATAATAAAGATATAATTTGGCAGTAAATAAATTTTTTCTAGAAATTTTTGAAAAGGGGTGTGGCACTGCCTACTTTTCATTAAGTAAAATTTTGAGATATTATTAAACATAAATCAAAAAGCGTTCAAGATATCGAAACGAATTTAGCTCACCGATTTTCATGGACAATAGAAATGTTCTGCAAAAAAAAGGCCGAAATAGGTTAAGGTGCACGCCCACTTTTCTATGAAAGATTTTGAAAAGGATCGTAGATATGTTTAATATTCAATAACTTTGCTTAAAATAGCTTAACATCATTTCTATTTCACTTTTAAAGTCTGCGTGAATTAAAAAAATGGAAAAATATTTTTATTTTGAAAAATGGGCGTGGCCTTGCCTCTTTATTTTGAATTGAGTCAGCAATAAACTAAAGCAAAAAATGATTTGTCGAATTGAAATTTGAACTATGCAAGTTATATCAATGTCATCTTGCATACATAATAAGCTTTTTAAACAAAGTTTGAACGTAAACAAAATTTTGTGAATTTTGCGGAAGTAGGCATGGCGCCGCCCACTTTACAGCATAAAAGTTCTGCTGTCAATTTTTTTGGCCCAAAATGTCTTAATTTTCTGAGGATCAACATTGAGCAGAGTACAGACCTCATAAGCATCATATTTTGCGCTTACTCGACTTAGGCTGTTTTTCCTTCTTGACGCAGACTATACACGTAATGGATGGTATGGCCCAGCATATTAGAAGACTAGTTCCCTTTTGGTACAAAACAACATCGTTATAAGCAAAACAAACCATCAAAGAAACATCGATTTGCGCACGACATTTGCCACACATTGAAAACGTTTTGACGTTTGTTTGTTTGATGGCGTGCAATGGTGGTGGCGTGGCGTGTTTGATTGCGCATGCGTGGGTGCTGATTGCATGCCGCGTGCGCCTAACTCGTGCTGCTGTTTTTCAAAGCTTTGTTTTGTTTTTGTTTTTTTTTGTTGCGCTCAATCGGCAGCTGAAATCCGTTTCCGTTGTGTGTGTGCGCCGCTTTTGATGATTTCAATTTGATTTACTTATTTCAAATGTTTTTGTTGCGTGTTTTGTTTGTTCGCTTTTGTTTTTTTTTTTTGTTGGTTTTCAACTGCCGATTCAAAAACTTTATCGCATTGTTGCTTGTTGTTTGCTTGATGGCTGTCAATCAATTAAGTGCGCCACTGTAGTGCAGCTTGTGCACGCCGCCGCCTACCAAACATTGCGTTTTGTGTGTGTGTGTTTAGCTTTGTGTGGCAAGGTCGCATTTACGTTTAACAACTTTCAACAAGCAACGGACGTGCAACGTGTTTTTTCGCTTTCCTGCTGTGCTACATTTTAAAGGATTTTGTTGGTTAGTTTTTCTTTTGTTTTTGTCTTAGCCTTTTACTTGTGTGACTTTGGCGCATTTTTCTTTCGCTGAACTTTTCTTTTTTGCTTTCGTTTCCTTTGGCACATTCGCTGTTGGCAGTCACCATTTGACAAGTCAAATAGCACATGACCACCCATAAAGTGCCATTGGCAGGAGCGCGTGTGCTCCACATTTTTTTGTGTGGCGCTGTAAGAAGCAGAGCATGAGCTGGCGGATATGAATGACTGTTAGTAGACACATCAATACATATATATATATATATAAATATATGTATATGTATCTAGTTTGTTAGTAAGAGACAGTTTGTGTGCGCGTTTCAGCGAAGATTCTATACTCAGCTGTGAGCTTGAGGGTTCCCACATAAATTCAGAAACACATTTTTTCAAAAATCTTTTTTCATAAAGTCAAAATTCTGAAGTAAAAATTCAAATCAAGTTTTCAAAAACAAATTTTGCGCAAATCTTGTTTTTTTCTGCCGTCTCATCTCTCTGAATTTTTAAATCTGAATTTCACTTGCTAAATGTTTATTTGCTGAATGTTTAGATAGGATATAATGGCTTTGAAATAAGTGAAAAACACGTTTCACGAAGCATTGGTTCATTTTTCTTTTGCTACTTTGCCAAAGAACCTTACACATTTGCACTTTACAAATATTTATAGCAACTCCTATTTAAAGAATTTGATTTTGAATTAAAAAAAAAAATAAAATTGATCACCAAAAGGTTAATGAATAACTACTTGTGTTATAATGCTAAACCTACCGTCAAAAAAATTTATATCAGAATTGAAAAAAAAAAATAAAGGGTTAATACATGACCCAAATATGGGTTAGCAATGTAAACATATAATTTTTAAGTGTGCAGTAATAGATCTAACATAAAAAAAAATTTCAGAATTTATAACATAATGAAATGCTGCTCTGAGGTGAATCATTTTATTTCGTTATTAATAATATAGGTAAGGTCGTCAATGGGTTAATACTTGCGTTTGAAACTTCAAATAATTACTATTGAAGTGTAGAGCAATTTATTTTTTCATATAAAAAATTAGTTAAAAATTATAAAAATAAAAATTTAGGTCACCAATGGGTTAAGGCATGGCGTTTAAAGGGTTAAACGCTTAAAGTCATATACTTAAGATTATGTCAAAGTATTTTGATGTGAAAAATTTGATTTTAGAGCTAAAAGAAAATTGAGGTCGTCAATGGGTTAACACATGGTCGCTCATGTGTCATAATTTTAAATATTTACCAATAAAGTGTAGCACAACCCATTCAAACCTAACAAAAAAATCGTGCATAATATCGTTATAAAAATAAAAATGTGGATAACGAATGGGTTAATGCATTACGGTAAATGTGTGTCTGAATTTTTCCTTCTGACTTTTGGTTTCTGAAAAATGATTTCTGAAAAAAATTTTCCGAAAAATTGCATTTCCGAATTATTTTCTGTCTGAATTTATGGGCGGCACCGAGCTTGAACTATAATATCGGAAGCGAAAAATATTAATTACTAGGTCATCTTCAGTTTTTTCATTTTGTTGAACTTGCTTTCCCAAATTTTTGAAGTTAACTTCATAAAATGATTGTGCGAATTTTTAAAAAACGCAGTTCCATTTGTCCTTGAAATATATGTATTTTTATGATGATATAAAAAAAATTTTTAAATAAAAGTGGGCATGGTCTGTTCCCAATTTTACCTCTTTTGTTCCGCTGAGTATAAAGCAAAAGCCGCAACATCTCTCAACTCGCAAGCCAAGTCGGTGTAGTTTTCTTTTAAGTATTGTATTTATTATTTATTTTGTGTCTGTTTGCTTGCAGCAGCCGCCTTGTGTTGTTTGTTGTTATTTTATTTCTTCATTTAAGCAATAGTTAAGCGACACAAATCGTGCCGCTTTTAACTCCCACGCGCTAATGCTCATGCGCATGCGCACGTACCACATGGTCGATATAGGCTTATGC
>OX608079.1:9957792-9972792 GCA_951509765.1 Sphenella marginata | reverse complement strand
TACGAAGGGGGTGGGATTGTCTTTGGACTTGAGTATAATATTGTGAACATCTGTGGTCAGTAGTTAGTATTTGTTATGGCTTTTTATTCATTTAATTTATATATTATATTAATATTTTCTCTTTAATGAAACATATATGTATATACATACGTCTTAATATTGACTTCAACCCTTTTCCAGTGCGCGCCCACAAAACTTCCATAGCAAAACACAAAATGCACGCAGCCAACAACAAACTTAAAGCACGTAAAACTAAAGCTAAATCCGCCACGCGCATTGGCACGAAACTCTCACCTTTATTATGTTCTGCCAAAGAAATTGCGCCCATCTCTAACATCTCGTAGAAGCTATGACGACGCCATTGATTAATCAAGCCGCTCTCATGCAACTTAGAAAGAAACGTATTCAAATTACGACGATGTAAAGAACTTTTTTGTAACGGTAAAGCTAATGGAAATTGTTTATTTATACAAATATCGGTTAGGCGAAAAAGTGGGCGTGTAAAATATTTCTGTTGCTCATCATAAATGGCCCACATATCGGTGACAGTAAAAGCATAACGCGTATCCAATGCATCACGTCGTAGCGAAAATTCGGTGAAATTCTCAAATATGGTCAAATTTGGTAAATAAAATTGAAAATCTTTATGCATTTTAATCCAATTCAATTCTTGTGCGGCAACTGCAATTTTAATGCCACGTTGTAATATATCAGCGATTGTTGTTATTTTATTATCTAGGGGCGCATTAAAATTGAAACTTTGCAAATATGTACAATAAGTGGTATTGACAATGACACCCGCTAAAGCGATTGTTATATAAATAATTTTATGTATGAATGAAATATGTTTGGTAACACAAAATGGCATACCCAATAAACCATGCAATACGAGCACATTACCACCAAAATGATTTGGCACAGCTTGCCAATATGCTATGGCAAACCAAATTAAAGATAACACAAAAATTATAAAAACAAACAACAACACTACATTTTTATCTAAAATTGCATAATAGAATGTAGCTTTTGCTATGGGTTGCTCTAGCGGCACCATCAAACACCAATTATTGCGTTGAAATACCACCGAAAAACTCAAATTAGCATCACTATCATTCGCTGCTACCAATGAACCAATATCAAGTAGATCATGCTCAAAATAATATTCCAATTCTGTGGTATTCAAAGCTCTATGATTGACCGCCAATGGTATTTCTAATGTAGCATTATGTTGTTGCGCATATGCGACCAAAGCTTTACCCAAGAAACCGCTAAATCTCGCCTGCCCTTTACGTGGCGTATAATTATAACTTTGCGGATACCATGAACTCTCTATAACACGCAACGGATAGCCATGCATATTTGTCAAATGCCGCATAAACATGTTTTTGTAATTTGCGCTCATCTTGAGTTTGACCACTTTTTGTGTCGGAAATAGCCGTAAAGTCCAATAACTGCGTTCCATTACTGCCATGGGCGTTTGTAGCGCTATGACGTGCATTGCATGATGTTGTGCGCATAGTTTTAAGATATGTTCGATGTAGTCGTATGTCACCATATTGTCGAATAGTAAAATTAAGCGTCGCTTTGTTATGCGCCACAAATGTTGCCATAAATTGTGTAAAAGCTTTTCATCCAATTTAGTTTGTTGTTTCAGTTTGGCTATGGCTAACACTTCGGTATTGAATTTTTTCACAAAAAGTGCGCTTGGCGCTTTGTAGTCGAACAGTAGCAATGGTTGTGCAGCTGTTAGTGTGAGCGCTCGTAATATGTGATCGTTGTCCAGTTGCGCTTTTGTACTTTGTGTGTGTGCTGGGTTGTCATAGCTCGTGTAGATGATCGTGTTGATACGACGTTCCAGTGCTGCGGCGTGCACAATATTTGTTAGAATTTCTTTAAATTCTTCATTAATTATTGTTATGCCAAATAAGTTTAGTAGTATTGTGAGATTTTTAAAATTATGCATACTAAACTTTGAATTGTTCCGTATCCACCAAAAGCTCCCTTTGTTGCTCAAACTGAAAATAATATTTTAATGCTTTCATGCGCTTTCTATGCAATGTGTACCTATAAGCGCACAGAAAAGCAAACAAACGCAGATTACAGCAATACAAATAAGGAGCTATAAGTTTGAATAGAAACGCACATAAAATACCCAGTTGCAAGCTCTTTTAAAAAAAATCCCATAATTTTTAAATAGCACCCTGCTTTAATCAAAGAAAGACTTCGAGCTCGAGTACACTTGTAGCTGGAGTATTACACATAAACGGCGTGTTCAATATTTCCAACATAATCAAAATCTGGAGTGAGGGGTCCAAAACCATCTCAACTCTAGCTCCATATTCTTCTACCCCCAAACTGCCCTTTATTTCTCTTTCTCCGCTTTTTTTCTTGATGTCATTGTTCACTCTGGACTCCCCTTACCCGCATTTTTTTCTCAATCCCTCTTAAAACACGTTTCCTTAAACTTTTTCTCCTTTATGAGCTTTTATAAAAGCTCAGCTTTTCACGCCCTGGAGAGCTTAAATGCTTTTAGATATTAATTTTACTTCTTCTCGGTAATTTTTTATACATTTTAAGAATCCATAATAAATATTTTTCAGCACAACTTTTAAATCTTTGCGGATCTATGTAGGCAGCGGAGTTATTATTTGTTAGTTTTTATAACATTTAAAAAAATTTTTATATCAAAATTTTGTTTTTTCCAATTTGTTATTTATGTTGGCAACACATATTCTAAAAATCAACTAAATTTGTTACTAAAAACGTTTTTTTTAAATATATCGACACTACCGCCACCTAGTGAGTAAATTAAGCCGCACCTGAAATGTAACAGCAACACTTGAGCCACCTATCGGATTATTCGAAGTTAGTTTAATATCAAATGCGAAAGCTCACCGGGTTGCGAGTTCTGTAAAAATAGTGCTACGTGCGCCACCTAGCGAATAATTTCCTTTTTTTTTGCATTGTCAATATGACCTGATACTGACGAAAATTTCTAGCAGTGGTTTAAAATCATATTCAAAGATACGTAAACAAATATCAGCAAAGCGTTCGAGGATGTTCAAGTCCACTACTGCAGCTGGGTATACAAAATTCAAATTAGCACTAAATTATAATGACCGGAATTTATGTGTACTGATGAAAGATAGTTTATGAAAATGTTTGCACTTTCTAATGGCTACGGTGACCATGTGTTTGAATCGAAAAGCGGTTTTGTTTTCGCAATACAAATAAAAGCTGTTCCATATTATTTACAAAATATAATGTATAAATAAATATTTGTGTAATGCAATTATATGAGATAGTATAAGCATTACTTGTGTACATATTTGTCTACCACAGTGGCGTCCCTAGTTGCGGCGAAGGAGTAGATCCTAAGCGCTTACTAAATGTTCTCAAATTCTTAAATTTTTTTCATGGCAAAATTATTCGCTAATTGACTAAAGCAGTTTTGCCTTTTTTCACGTATTCTTATAAAATTTTTTCGTCTAAATTTTAGAATTTTTTTTCCTTTTCAAAACAGCTTAACCAATATTTTTTTTTCATCATGTATACAAACAAATCAGCGTTTATGCAAAACAAACGATCGATTTGTCGCTGCCATCGACACGAGCACAACAAATGCCCTTCAACACAACCGAACTGCTGCTACACCACCTTTGGCAGTGATGGGCAATAAATTATCAAAAAATAGACAAAACAAATTTAATGATTGCACATCTGTCAGAAGACGTTACCAATGTTTGAATGCATTTGCAAATGTTAGTTTTCTATTTGTAAGAGCAGCTGGTGGTTGATCTAACGATTGTGACATCCTTGTTGTATGAGCTTCTGGTGTTTATTGTCACTCGTTGTTGTTGTTGCTTTTGTGAAGATCACTCACTTTTTGTCAGTTTTTAAATTGTAAAAGTAGCATATTAGTAGTCGTCACCGTATGATGTACAGTTGTGGGCAATATAATGGTAGCGAATTTTGAAACAGAAACCACAAAAAAAAAACAAATTTCAAAAAGTTGAATTTTAAAATGTGGGGATCAAAATCAAATTTGTAGAATTTCTAGAAAATTTTTAAATATGGAATTTTGAAGCCCAATCAGTGTAGGGACAATAATTTTCGTGTTAGAAATTATTCAAATTTCAGACTTTTTTCGTCGAGAGTTTTGACGGATTTTATACATACAAAGCATGGATAAAATATATTTTTTTATGAAAGTAAATTTTGATTTCTGTATAAGAAAAATTGCAGGAATTCACAGAAATTTTTCAACGACAACTTTAATGAAATTTTTATAAACTCTTTTGTTTTTTTTTTGTGGGTATTCTGTTACAAAATTCCTTATATTTCAAATAAAAATAATTAAAAAGAGAGCTTTTCCTTATTTCTTAGCACGATATATAATTTAGGCTCACTGCTATTATATTGAACACAACTGTATATGGTATGCACATTAGGCTGGGTAAAAATTTTTTTTTTTAAGATTTCATTTTTTTATGTTTTTTTTTTTTTAATTTTTTTTTTTTGTTATTGTTTTATTAACACCATTTCCTGTTGTTTATGCGATGCAACCATTTTGTATCATTTAAATAAACAACAAAACATAAAGTTGCAACATTTCGTTGGTGGCTATAGCTTCGAGTGACAAAAGCGCTCATCATTAGTGCCACTTTATGTAAATGTAAGCATTATGCTTGTTGTTGTTGTTGTAGTTTTTGCAGGTGTTGGAGCTTGCTGCAAATAAATTTAGGCAACATTAACAAAAACGTGCCACAAAATTTGTATTCTGCAACATGTTGAACATGTCAAATGTGTATCGTGTGGTAGAGTGAGGTAATGTCGGTGGATATGTAAATATGTAAAGATGTATGTATGTGTGTATGAGTGTATGTATGTGTGTATGTATGTGTGTGTATGTATTAAAAAATTGCAAAACATGCTACCATTTGTATTGTTTGTAGTTTAAAAAAGAACATACAACATTCTATAATATTCTACCACAAAACAAATAAGCGCAGCCATTTGTTGTTGTTGTTTTTATTTTAGTACAATAATTGCGCTCAAATTGAAGACGATCAACGTCAAATAATTGCCTGTGAAACAAATTACATTTCAAATTGATACAACTTTACGCTTATTATAGAAACAATTATGACACTAAAGTAAATGCAAATTGCTACTAAAAGCATAGAGAATCAATTGAGATCAGAGGTCAAACAGCAACTGAAGGCTCGCTAGTATTCTTTCACTTTCCCACATCCGGCAATCTTCTAAAACCAATGCCAGTGTTTGTCTTTTATAGGCATCAAAAGTACTCAAGTTATCTTTGTGAAATGTAGTAGGGACATTATTACGCCAAAAGAACCGTTTTGAAAATTTTTGTACTTATGCCTGTATGTTTGCGCGCGCATCACTCAAAAACTGTTCAGTGCAATTGTATGACCCTTATACCGTTACATTACCAGACTTTCAACTTAAAATCTGAGCTATCATTTGTTCCAATAACTCTACCGCTTTCGGAGTTATCGAACAATATATGGTCCAGGGGTGAACTTGAATTTGTTGGTACGATATGAGAATTAAACGACAAAATATCTTAGCTTTGTTCTGAGCCGCGCTGATGTGTGGTGGGTTTACTAGTCAATAATAAGACATCTCTTTGAAGAAATTTATTTTGTTATTCACATTTGTCATGAGAGCAAGAGAAAAGGAGACTTTGATTGACAAAGGTATTGACACCCAATTTTGGGAAAAAAGGAACTAGAAAAAAATTTTGAGGAAAAAAGAAGATGCCATGCAGTTTGTTACTTTTTTTTAATAAAAAACATTCAAAATGCCTCCCCATGGCCAAAATTTCATATATATAAAACAAATGCAATCATGGCAAATGCTTTTAAAATAAAATAAAAATAATTTTTGTATATTTTTAATTCAACTTCGCTGAATGCACGCTCCCTTGACCAACCAAATATGAGCGGAAAAGCTTTATAAGTTTTTATTACTCGAAATTATATACCGACTAATGCACTTAAGTGGGACATCGCTATCCCTAGTTGATCATAAAACTATAAATCACAGACAGCACCACATTAACACCAATGATAAGTGTTTGCACTGGAGGGCCACATGAGCTAAATTGTTCGCGTGCATGAAATTGTTTAATAATACAAAGTTTTTTCTATTAATTTGTTGATGGACCTTTGTTTTGTTACGATAATCTTTAAATTAAATTTGTAAAGTTTGTAGCTGGAAAACATTTTTTGTTTTTTATAATTTTCTAAATAAATAAAATAATAAATAAATAGTGAAGTCCCTCTGACTTTCGTCTCACCAAGCGTTGCGGTTAACTACCATGAAGGTCAGTATTTGGGAATTAAATATGCCCCCATGGTGAAGTTACGTAAGCAAAAAAAGCGAAGCGCAAAAGGCATAAAACATGCAAGCACTTTCGTTGAAGAAAAAAAATAAAACAACTGCAATAAACTTTCTCCCACAAAGAGTAGGATGAAATTTGAGCCTAAAACGGTCAGCGAAGAGAATATGTAAGAACTGAAGCATGAGTAATCGATATTAATGTTGACGCGTATGGTTGACGTCGAAACTAAGTTACCAATGATCAAACAATGCTGCCAGATTGCGAAAATATTTTTGGAATTGCTAAAAGTTCATTTAATTGAATGGATTAGTAGCGGTTTGCTAGGAAAAATAAAAAATAGTTTAATTTAATTTAATTTAATTTTATTTTATTTTATTTTATTTTATTTTATTTTATTTTATTTTATTTTATTTTATTTTATTTTATTTTATTTTATTTTATTTTATTTTATTTTATTTTATTTTATTTTATTTTATTTTATTTTATTTTATTTTATTTTATTTTATTTTATTTTATTTTATTTTATTTTATTTTATTTTATTTTATTTTATTTTATTTTATTTTATTTTATTTTATTTCATTTTATTTTATTTTATTTTATTTTATTTTATTTTATTTTATTTTATTTTATTTTATTTTATTTTATTTTATTTTATTTTATTTTATTTTATTTTATTTTATTTTATTTTATTTTATTTTATTTTATTTTATTTTATTTTATTTTATTTTATTTTATTTTATTGTATTTTATTTTATTTTATTTTATTTTATTTTATTTTATTTTATTTTATTTTATTTTATTTTATTTTATTTTATTTTATTTTATTTTATTTTATTTTATTTTATTTTATTTTATTTTATTTTATTTTATTTTATTTTATTTTATTTTATTTTATTTTATTTTACTTTATTTTATTTTATTTTATTTTGTTTTATTTTATTTATATTTATTTTATTTTATTTTAGTTTTTTTATTTTATTTTAGTTTTTTATTTTATTTTATTTTATTTTATTTTATTTTATTTTATTTTATTTTATTTTATTTTATTTTATTTTATTTTATTTTATTTTATTTTATTTTATTTTATTTTATTTTATTTTATTTTATTTTATTTTATTTTATTTTATTTTATTTTATTTTATTTTATTTTATTTTATTTTATTTTATTTTATTTTATTTTATTTTATTTTATTTTATTTTATTTTATTTTATTTTATTTTATTTTATTTTATTTTATTTTATTTTATTTTATTTTACTTTATTTTATTTTATTTTATTTTATTTTATTTTATTTTATTTTATTTTTATTGATTTTATTTTATTTTACTATATTATATTATATTTTATTTTATTTAAAAAAAAAATATTCCAATAAATTGGCAACGCTGTTAAAAGGGTTTTGAGTCACAAAACATCCTACACGCTTCAGTTATTCATACTGATAACAATTTAAATATACATACATTCATACACACAAATAACAAGGAAGAAATATTTCTGTAAAGTAAGAAAAATTATATTGTCCCACAATTGCTTGTATTTGGTATTGTCAAAAAAAGTTAAATTGATTTGTTGTTGCCATGGTTGTTGTAACCACAATGGACGCAACATAATGAAGATTTGGAATAGCCCAACCGAAGATATCCATACACAAGTAAATACATATGTTGGTATGTGCGTGCGAATCAGTAAGTCCGAAAGATAAATTATTAAGGATTGGTGAGAGAGATTTGTTGTTGCAATTGGTAGGGCAGTGAAGATATAATTTATTGGTACAGAAACAGAAACGAGGAAGGTAGAATGCAAATTTTAACACAAATGACAATGTAAGCAACAGTGATAAAAAAAAGCAAGAGTAAATGAAGAAGCGATACAAGCAATAAAAAGATAAATAAAAAAAAAAATCAGCAAACCAAAAAAAATGTGTAGAAATGTATGAAGTATGAATGTTTGCACGTTGAAGTGATATCACGCAATTGCTTCGAGAGGTTTGATCCGCGCCGACTACTTACCCAATACATTAATGCCGAAGAAATATTACTGCATTAATCTCGTATGCATATATATTAACTGATTCATATATATATCGCTTTTAATACTACATATAAGTACTATATGCATCCCATTCGTATTATTCATTGTGTTGAAAATTGGCGTTAAATTTGTCAGTGAAACCGACAAAATTTTCTTGCAGCTTAATATTGCGTGTTTCGGCCGCCAGGTTGCAGCAAAGGAAAAAAGTGAAAAGTTTGTAACTACTCCTAAATGCGTAAGTAATAACCAGAGCTGCCAGATAACTCTTTATAAATAAAATAAAATTATAAAATAAAGCAAATAAAAAAAGTTAACCCATTTATAGGAGCAAAAAAATGACTACCGAAACACCAAATATTTCAGCGGGGTTAGCTAAACACAGAAAAAGTGCACTGAAGATGGCACTTAGGGGGAAATGTAAAAAAAACAGAACAAGTAACCGAAGCTCAGTTTTAGCAAAAATGCTACGGAATGAAATACAGAACATACAGATCCCTCCATGGTGCTAACTCGAACTCATGAAATGAAAGAAGGTACGATACAAAGCGAAGGTGGCAGCACTAAAAAGTAACTAAGTTTCAACTCAAACGTTATGGAATGAACTACAGATAATACTAGGGAACGGATTTTCATTTACCCTCTCTTGCGATAGACCTAACAATGCACTGAAGATGGCACTACTTAATTAATTTAAACCTTCTAGAAGGGTTCATCATTGCATCATCAAAGCAGACGGTTTCTAAATTTTTTTCCGTCTGTGAATGGTTTATCTAAAATTTAATGAATTTATGAGCGTCCGTTGTGTCTTTCCTGGTAAGTTGTGATTCTGGCGCCTTGGTATTAACACAAAGTACTCTGTCGTATAGCTGCCTTAGGGCGTATGCGGTAGCACTTAACGCTGCTGCACGCAACACTTCGGTAATGCAATAGCGTTCGTACTTTGCTTTGTTTTTGCAAAACAAAAACTTCTTCTTCTTGGTATTTTGAACAATTTTTGTTTTGGTCAGCTTGTTGACTTAATTGACACACATTTCGTGCTGTTAATTTCTTCAACACAAATAGTGCGAATGAAAGTGAAAATTTGATATTTTTGAAAAAAAAAAAAAAAAAATGACCACAACACTTGATGCAACTTACATTGCGTGCATTCAATGTGATAATTTACAAGACAAAACAGACAGAAGATAAAAAAAGTTACAAAAAGAACCGCCAATAATGTCCATATGAGATAAATGAGTTTCACATACAACTCAGACGCTAATTGATAGTTATGTAGCTTCTTTAAATTATATTTTTGCAAGTATTTTTCATTAATTAAATACGTGTTTGTTGACTTAGGCATGATTTTCCAAATTTTTGTTTTTGTTTATACATAGCTTTAAATTTTCATTTGTTTGAAAACTGATTTTAGGTCATTTAAACATATTTGCTTTTCATTAAATTCGCATTTATGGCATTTGACATGTCGCTGTGGAATTTTAATGATGCGTTATCTTAAAGTTTAACATCTTCTTCTGCATGCCATAGCATTTTTGTGAAAGAGAAAAACTGCGAAAACGTATAAAAAGTTTATGTTAGTGTTTTCATCAACAACTAAGTGTGTACGTGCGTACATCATCGGTGACATGCATTCTTGGATTTTAACACGCACAGAGCATACACAACCAAGTTCGTACGAGTACTTCCATCCAAATGTACATCGAACTGTCTGGTGAGTTGGTTTGAGTACGCGTTTAGGTAGACATGCTTAAAGAGTAGTTCATATGAAGTTTTTTTTATTGTTGTTGTGGGAATAACAAAACAACTATGTAGTCAGTTATTCTGACTGATTACGTATTGCCAATTGTACTGTTCTTATCACATGATTTGATATCACGTGCTCTTTTGATGCGCATTAATGACATTTTTCTGCTTATTTTGATAATAATATATAAATATCGTACATTTGAAATAACAAATAATCAAATAGACTCAGACGCATTTTCATTTCTATTTAAACAATGTGATCTGACACAATTTTATGTAATCTGATATGATTTCGTCCAATCGGATGTGATTTGTCGTACTGATATGACAAGCAGAAAACTAATTAGCTTTATATCTAGAGTTCATTCTACCGATAACATGTGACAAAATTAATATCAGATGAATAAATGTCACATAAAAATTTGATTTGGTGTAATGATGTGATGTGATGATCATGTGACTTTATAATTTTTTATAACATTTATAGTTAAATTTGATGGAAGCACTATTTTTATTACATGATTTTATATCACATGGTAGTCTTATGTGACATTTTTTCAGCTACGATTGAAAATAACATGGTAATCCAATATGATGTGATTCAATTCAATTACATGATTTTGTCCACCTCTATTTGACTTACAAATCCAATATTTATTATAAGCAGAGATTCGCTCAGCCGTTCATTTGACACAAAAAAAAGTAAAATAAATTGACATCATCTGATTAAATTAATAACATATATCAACTTGGACATCATGTGATGCGATATCATATGTCTTTCCAATTTTTTATAATACTTCTGATTGAATTTGATAGAATCATGTATCACATGATTTGATATCATGCGAAATTTTTTCATCTAATATTGATAATAATAAAATTAACACACTAACAAATTATGATGTGATTCAATTTAATCATATGATTTTGTCTAACTTTATGTGTAAGTCAAAAAAAACTAGCTTAGCAGCTCTTTAAACCGAAAAAATTTGAACAAATATGATACTAATTTGTGTTGCTTAAAAGCTACATGAAAATTTGATTTGTTGGATTAATTTCGTATTTCAACTTGAATATCATATGATGTGATATTATGTGTCCTTCTTTGTTTCTATAATATTGCTGATTGAATTGGATGAAATATGTAAATATGAGAGCAATTTTTAAGTTCTACGGAAATATTTAGTTTGTGTTGCAAAACTACTTAATTTAAGCTACGTGTGATACGATGTCATGTGATATCCGGATTTCATATAATATAATTTCATTTAATATTTTGCCATAGAAACTAGTCTAAACTCGTAGTTCTGCTAGTAATACAATTTGGTTAGATACCACATGCACGTTTTTTTGTCATCTGCGTGTTAAAAGTTGATGTTGTGATGTGATATCGTGAACTGTTAGCGTCAATTTCATGGCATCTGATGTACCAAAAGTACTATGAAATAGTTGAAAAATATATTCGGTAGTTTATACATGCACTTTTTATTTCTTTAGCATCTATAAAATCAACGAAAATCGACTTAATCAAACATTGTTCGATTTATGTACGCATGACGCAACTTAAACAGACATCACGTGATGTGCTTCTGCTTGATTTTATTTATGTGAAATTTGTATCAATCAGTTTAAAGTGTGATAAGTTAGATATGAACAATTTATTTTTGACAGAATTAGCGCAGAACTTATCACCACCAAATCCACGATTCACTGCTATCACACAGCAACAACAACAAAACCATAACTCCATACATTGATACACTGAAGTTATCGAAGTAAGTATTGAATGGTCATTGATTATTAGCCTTGTATGTAGGTAAGTAAGTAGTTTAAAGTTTTTTTGCTTTAACAAATCTATGAAAGATTCGTGTAGAGCCACACCTATGACGATTGGGCATAGCAGAGATTTTTGACATTCAAAGCACTTGCAACAACAACAAAAACCACAAAGAATTGCGCTATAAAACTTCAATGATTGTGATCAAAGTATGAGTGCAGCTGCAAGGCGAGGTCGACAAACAAAATTTTGGGTACAGCAAATTGAATGGTATATTCCAGGTGGTCAGCTAGAAAAACAACAAAAAAAAAAAAAAAAAAAAAAACAATAAAAAATAAAAAGAAAATCGTGGTAGCGGGTGGCAATGAAAATGGACTACAACTCCCTCCTTCTACGCTAATGATCGCGCTTTAAAGCTGCAAATGGTTGTTAAAATATTTCAATTGAATATTATTCGTATATTTAGGGATTTTATGCCATTACTTACATATTTATTTGTTGCATGCGGTTGGCATTGTTTTTGTTGTTCTTCCGGAAACCAGCAATTTTGTGTCGATTCATGCAAAACAATTCGAAACGCAATTCGATTTTCTTCTTTATCCGCAAATAGGCGTAAAATTAATTTGGTGCAATTGTGTGGCGTACGTACCAACGTGCAAACGAATATATTTTGTTGGCGCTGGGCTGGCTGTCGGATTGTGACAAGTAAGGAGAGTTTGTGAAATTTGGCGTATTTTTTCTGGGGCAGGACGAAGTGAGGGCAGGAGATCGTTCTCTCTTTCTGGAGTTCAACGGCAGTGGCACGGCGAGGGTAGCTTTAAAAGCTTTCAATTGGAAGTTGCAGTCGAAAAATGGCTTCCGCTGATTGCTTAGTTGTAAAATTTTTATAGTAAAATATTATTTATTAAACATTAAAATTGATTTTATTAAATGCTGTAATTTTTTACAATCACATCATCTCTTAAATGTGTGTGTAAAAGATTATTTTCAATTTTTATTACAATCAATAAAAATTTCGATTGGAATAAAATAAATTTTTAAAATTTTTATTGCTGTCACGCTTTGATTTTTATTGTTTTCATGTTAAACTTGAGCTAATATTTTAACACTTATATCTACACTTATGTACATAGGAGTGATCCTTAAATGTAGATAAATAATGTTTTGACGAGATTTCGCAAAAATTTATAATATGATGTGAATTTTCCATATTCAATAGAGTTTGGAATAAAAAATTTCGCGTTTTTCAGTCAACTTGGCGCTCTTATTTTATTTTGTTTTACTTTATTTCAGTTTATTTGATTTTATTTAATTTAATTTTATTTGATTTTATTTTATTTTATTTTATTTTATTTTATTTTATTTTATTTTATTTTATTTTATTTTATTTTATTTTATTTTATTTTATTTTATTTTATTTTATTTTATTTTATTTTAATTTATTTCATTTTATTTCATTTTATTTTATTTTATTTTATTTTATTTTATTTTATTTTATTTTATTTTATTTTATTTTATTTTATTTTATTTTATTTTATTTTATTTTATTTTATTTTAATTTATTTTATTTTATTTTATTTTATTTTATTTTATTTTATTTTATTTTATTTTATTTCATTTTATTTTGTTTTATTTTATTTTATTTTATTTTATTTTATTTTATTTTATTTTATTTTATTTTATTTTATTTTATTTTATTTTATTTTATTTTATTTTATTTTATTTTATTTTATTTTATTTTATTTTATTTTATTTTATTTTATTTTATTTTATTTTATTTTATTTTATTTTATTTTATTTTATTTTATTTTATTTTATTTTATTTTATTTTATTTTATTTTATTTTGTTTTATTTTATTTTATTTTATTTTACATCTCAGCAGGGCACTCGAAAACTTTCTGCTAAGACCTTGTGTCCTGAGTATGAATATGTACTCAGGTATGATTGCAACCAAAAAGGCTAAAACTGCAAAAAAGTAATATTTCCATATATTTTGATGATACTATTTGTTACAAACAAAAACAATTCAAACTTATGCAAATGTATACTCCCAAACTCGCAGAAATGCATAAGGAAAATCATCAAAATTGAAAGCACCATTACAGCGAACTCAAACAATACCAACAACTTACGTTACTCCAAGTTGTTGCTACTAAACAAGCCAACAGGCTCAACATTCAAAATTTATGCACAACATTGGAAATGAACTCACCAAGCTGTCGCAGCGTGTACAAATGAGATGCCACTGTTGGTTTAATTTGTTTTGTACTTCTGTAGTTTTGTTTATTTTGTTGCTGCACTTTTTGTTGTAGTGCGACAGAGTATGCGCGATAGATGATGACACTTGGCTACTGTGTTGTTGCAATAATGGGCATAGAAAAACAAAAAATTGCATGCAACATAAGGTAGGATGCAACAAGAAGCTCACATCATGAGTGCAGCATGCACAAAAACGCTTACAAAATTTACACAACAAAAACACATTTGTTGCATTAACGCTTTGGTGTTTGCACTTTGCTCTTGCCACAGCGCCTGCAACAACATCGACACTTTGCAACAGCGTCAAGTAAAATTTTAAACAAATTTGTTGGGCCTGTCGACAAGTGAATAAAGTGCATAAGTAGGTGTAGCACTTGTTGTTGTAGTTGTTGTTGTTGAAGGAAATGGAAAAAGTCTATCTGTTTTACTTTATAATGCAGAATTTATATACACGAGTGTGTGTTATTGTAGTGACAAAAAAAGAAATGTGCTATAGCTCACCAGCAGACAGGCCGAAATGTCAAAAGTCTTGACAACTACAAATGGGGCGGCATTAAATGCAAATACAAAAATCATGCCAAACATAGCTCAGAATGTACATATTGTGCATTGGAGAAAAAAGTCAACTTTTGCAGTTTTTTTAAAGTTATTCGGGAATAAAAAAGACCAAGAGTAGGTGACTCTCTATGGTGTCTTCGGTTGAATTTGCTGTTGCAGAGGAATAGCAGAGCCGTGGAATGGCTACTACCCAGGTCTTTCAAGTAGCTTTTAGAAGCCTTAAAAATGTACTGAGGGTAATATAAATGCAC
>OX608079.1:9799386-9954386 GCA_951509765.1 Sphenella marginata | reverse complement strand
CTGTACGGTTACAGTGTTGGTGGCAGGTGTGCGGCTACTAGTTAAAAATTTAAGTAACTCTTTAATTGTTTGCTGTTAGCTTAGCACATTTAATTTTTTTCGTCTCAGCTAAACAACCGAGTTCGACTCGAATTGGTTGCACAGTAGTCACATTTCTGCAAATCAAGAAAATCAATTAGATTTGAATACTCAAAGCAAATACAATACAATGAACACTAATTTCTGAAGTGAACTTTAATTGCCACTTCGTGCATTTTAAATGCGAGTATTAAAGCTCTTTACATGCATTTTTTTATACTCATCGAAGTTTGTGCTTGTGTGTATACAGCGACTGTGGGACACATTATTGGTTTCTGGTAGCTAAATGTGCGTTAAATGGAATGCTTAAGCCACAAAGCTCCCGTTGCGTTTAGCCACAAATATTCGGTGCATTCTTTAGATCCTTTAAAACGGACATAACAGCCTATTTACACATAAAAGCTAATGCAACTAGGTTCTTAAGCGCTTTGTCGAAGTAGGTGTTTAATGACAGAGCCATTTGGATTTTGTAATAAATTTAATTTGTTGCAAACAAAAGCGCGTAATTATTGTCGTATTTCCTGGTTGATGCAAGTCAATAAATGGGAAAACTTTCCGGATTCTGATGGTGTCTAGCAGTGGTGGCGAAATTGTCACTTATTGATTACTTTTCACTTCTATTTTATGGATAACAATCTAGACGATACTCATTAGGTTGAAAGAGGTAGTAGAGGAAGAGCGTTTGGAAAATCTATCGTCAAAAGGACATTGAATTATTTAGTGGGTCTTCGGTTTTTTAACCCCTCATTTCGTCTTTTAAATATTTTTGTGAGATTTGCACATCAAAATATTTCTACTCAAATATTTATTATGAGTGCAGTAAACTCCAACTCCTGTAATAATTATGCTTCGAAGTAATGTTTTTGATTTATTAGTGGCGCCTCTTGATATTGCGCCTTCTATTAAAATGTTAAGTATTTGGTGCTTGCAGCTAAGATTTCGAAAGAGAAATGTATATAAATTTTGCTCATAGACATATTTTTTTGGTTTGCCTGTAGTTTTAAGTAAAGTACTCATACTTTTCGTTATAAAATTGAGACAGTTTTAGTGCAACAATAAAAAAAATAAATAAAAAAAATAAAAAAAAAATTTTAAATAATAAAATAATAATAAAAACTAAGAAAGTTAAATATCGGTATAAACCGCACATTATATAACCGTCTGCAGTTTGCCGTTGCTAGCATAAATACGCGCATCTTTAGCATTTGCATGCATTCCATAAACTGCGAGTTTGTTGCTTAAGTCTTTTGTGCTCTGTTAAATGTATGTTCGTATGCATTTTATAAACATTCAGCTTAGCCGTTAGCAATCGTCATAACTGTGTACAACCTTAACGGCCACTAAATGGTTGCTAAGTGCAATTTAACGGTCATTAAATATCGCCAGCATAATCTACAACAATAACAAACAAATAAAAGTCACAAAGAATAATAGTCAAATAGATACAATGCATACAAAATTGTGAGTATTAAATGGCGTAGACATCACTAAATGCACAACAAATAAGCATAGCGTGAATAGCAACAACAAAGCTAAAGCTAAATAGCAAATACCAATAAATGCTGCAATGTAGAGACGATGAAACAAATCGAAATTCTGCCGCAACGAATTGTGGCTCGACCAAGACGTTGTTGTTATTGTCACGTGTAGCTGCAAAACTCAATGAAAATATATTTTATACTTTTGTTTTTATGAATGTCCGATATAGCTAAGAACGTGCAACAAAGTAGGCGCAGCTCAAACTTTAACAACAAATTTCCTACCTTTGACACTTTGCCAAAGTGACAAAACACGCCAACCACAAATAATCAAATGTCGCCAATTTAAATATTGAACCAGTAAGTCAGTTCATCAAATAATGTGTCGCTTGTGTCGAGCTCTTTTTTTTAATTTTTTAAATATCTAGCCAAACAGCTCGTTAACGTTTGCGGTTGGTTGGTTGTCTCTTTTTGGTGACAGTTTGTCTGGTAGACAGTTGTTAAGATAGTAAATGCTGTTTAATGGTAGCTGAAAAGCAGTGTTGTTGTTGCAGTCTGTTGAAGAGATAGACAAGAGCGCGTACTTAGTGAGAGAACTATAAATTCTTTGTAATTAAAAAAAAAAAAAAAAATTCTCAAAAGCGGAAGAAATGTTGGTACTTCTTTGACATGGACTACCCGGGAAGCCTTTTAACATATGGGTACTCAAAATTCGTTTCGTTGGAACTTTAATGGCCTTGAGAAACACCACAAGAAGTGAGACGATTTGTTACCATCAATTAATTAGTCGATCCACCTGTGCACTGCTAGCCACGTCTTCGACAGCGACAAAATTTATGCGTTGAAATTTGAAAACCTAAATAAATTTTTGTGGCTTTAAAGTGTTGAGCCGCAAGTCACGGACACGTAATAGGAACATATCTGCTACATGCTTGCCACCAAGATGGATAATAAATTATTAGTAACCACAACGTTCCTGCGACGTACCAATTAGGTATTCGGCAATATTCCAATACAATGATGGCATTTTTAAGTAGCAATGACGTAGCAGCGTAGTAACTGCGACTTTGAGAGAACTTAAGCACAAACTCCATTTTAATTTTTTACTTACTTTCATAAAATCCATAAATTAATCCTTCCATTAGAATAAATAACTTTGAAGTCGCATTCACAAAAAGCACAACTTTAAAGTAACCAATACTTGTAAGTGATGGTTTCTACAACTGTTGGGAAAAAATAAATAGTATTTAGTAGATTTGATTCGTTGACCGAATTATCACTAGCAAATGTCGCTTACTAGTGCCACAACTTTGAAGTGGCTGGAACTTTAAAGTAGCTGGAACTTTAAAGTATCTGGAACTTTAAGTTGGGATTTTGAGTTTTTAAAATTTCAAAGAGAAAAAATTAGTCGGATCTGGCAATTTGAAACATTTATTTTTATCATTACTCACAAATACGCTATCAGAATGCTGCTTAAGGAACTTGGTTCGACTCTTACTTTAAAAATTTAAGAATTGGGAATGGGTGAGGGGTTAAGGCTAAACTTTGACTTGTTATTAATTTCTGATTACGGATACATTTTAGCTTTCGACGCTCTTTTAGAAGCTGATTTTTTTTTATCTTGCCCCAATTTTGCCAAAAAAAAATTAAATAAGAAAATTATACTTTTTTTTTATTATTTTATATTTTATTTAACTACTTAGTTAATCTGGAACGGCCCACCGGATACAAAGTTTCATGGTATTAATGTGTGGTGAAATAAATTTCATACAAAACTTAATTTATTAATTCGACTCTTTGGCAGTTTTAATTTAAATAACAAAAAAAAAAAATAAATAAATTATAAATTTTCTAGCAGCCATTTCGTTGCCGTAAGCACTTAGCAACTTATAAATAAAACAACAAAATTGAAATCAAAACGTTAAATTTTCTTTGAAACCCAAAAATCAATTTATAGCATGCGATATTTTTTTCTAAACCAATCTGTTGAACGCCATTGCCAAATTTAATTTATATAAATGTTTTTCAACAATTTATGCTGCTCTATCTGCTGGTATACGCACAACTGCTGGCGTTGTAATTGAGAAGTTTATAAAATTTATTGTTTATTTGTTGAAGTTTATTGCTTTAAATTTAACGTTTACTCACATATACTCTCATACTCACATACTCTTACATATACAAGTTCGTGCGTTTATCATTTTATGATCCCAAGGCTCTTTGGCAATTTTGCATGCTGACGAATATTTCACAGCATGTTTCGGCTTTGTTTTTTTTTTTTTAGCTCACGTGTTTTACATAAATTTAATGTAAAAATATACGTATTTATTTTCCCGTAATTATTAGCGCCAATAAAAAATAGTGCTTATAGATAATGTAATAATTGCTGAAGTTTATTACTTAATTTTGTCTCAACAATGATTAGAGGGTTTCACCGAACATAAATTTCCGTGAGTGAATTTTAAATGTTTTTTTAATTTCTCAAGCAGTTTTTAGCAAGGTGCACAAAGCTTCAGTGGAATTGCAATTTTTGCTCATTGAATTTATTTTCAGAAAATAGTTGGCATCATAGCTGATAGTCAATTGATTATACTCCACAATAATGAATGTAATAAATGCTCAATATTGCATAATAAAATTATTAAGAGTACAAAAAGAGCCAAAAAAAAGCATATACAACAACAATAGCTGTTTTCAAAATATTCACACATTTCTATTACTCGTTCATTATTATTATTATTTTTTTTTTTTTCAAAATAATCTGCAATCATTTGTTTGCTTTTTACCGGGGATGCTCGGCTGTCTGGCTGTTGCTCTATGCCTGCCGATTTATATATTAAACACTCGCTATTGCTACAAAACTCTTCTAGCTGCTTTGTCGTTTAAGCCTGCTACTTAACTTGCAACATTTTTATAGCAACTCTTTTCGTCATAACAATTTGTGGTTTTATGCAGCGATGTACACTTTTATTGTATTTAATTGTTATTGAGAAATGTTTTGCTTGTCTTGCAATAATTAAAAAAACTATAATTCAATATGTTAACAGAGCTGAAATATACTGAAATTTTTGCATAAATATGTATGCACTAACTGCATAATATAGGTGCAAGTATGTGACGTTTGAAAAAGGATTTGTAGGAACACTTTGTTGCTATCAAAAAATAATATTTTAAATTTACTCAGCCAAATTAAATTTTTTATTTTTTTTTCGAGAAATGCTAACGTAGCAGTAGAAAGCGCTCAATTAATTCATTCATTTGTATGCTCCGATCTCCATTTACTCAATGTGCGCAAAATTTTTTATAATCAAAAGACTTAGGAAACGAACTTGTTATGGGTGAGCAATCATTAGACTTAAGAAACGAACTTGATATGCTTGCTCAATTGAATAAAAAAAGTGGTGCATTTATGGGTTTGAATTGGATGTGCTATCTGACAGCTATCGATGCCTTCATCAAGGAATCAGCAACCCAATGTACACTTAGGATTCGTGAGTTGGGGACTGAAAAGAGCACATTTAGCGCCAAAGCCGTATTTTGGTGAACACCAATGAATCTTCTTTAAAACGAAAACTATCTCTACTGAATGTTTTAGGACCGTCTTCGGGAAAGCAAGTTTGACTTTTTAGCGTTCACGTGCTTATAATAAATTACCAATGGTTTTGTAGTGGAGATCTGTTAAAATTTCTAGCTTAACTCGACGCTATCCAGTACAAACGCAGGGCATTGTGGACAAAAATGACGAAGAGATAACAATATTTTCTGACAGATGGGTGAACCTTCGCGTTCTTGGGTCAGCAAAGACAACAACACACCTTTATGTTTAGTGAAGGTAATAAACCCTTCCTCTGAGATTTGGTGAGTTCTCCTTTCAAATGGAAAATTTCTGAGCTCGCAGCCTATTTTCATTTCGTTATGGCTCCAATGCAAATGTTTGCCATCTAATCTCACCGCCAAAGGCTTGTGTGGTTTGCCATAAATTCTTTAATATTTTTTGCGTGTCATATACCAGACAGCTAGCGTGGTCACAAATATCTCTATAAATGTAAACAAATAAATGTCCACAAACTCCGTACGTGCAACAGACAGCCAAATTGTACAAATCTAGCATTTCCTTAACTCTAGGCAATATTGTCATCGCATTTTTAACATGGGATGTCGTTGGCTGGTGTTATGTATGTGCAGTGTGAGAGGGGGGTAGCCAAAGAAATTTGTTAAATTTGAAGCCTCCGGCAGTTTAACATACTTCCTCCCACTTAACTCGTGTGTTAATATTTTGTCCACAGAGACACACACACGCACACACCAATACATACCTGCGAGCAGACAACTGCTTTTTGTGCATCTTTTTATTAAAATAAAATTCAAAAAAATTTTTATTTAAAAAATTTGTTAGCGCCCAGTCTGAATGAACGCTAACCAAATCATTGGCTATTTATTTGGTCAAATGATCCAACCTCTTGGCTATGGGTATGGCTGGTGACAATTTGCTATGTGGTGTGAATTTGCGCTTATCCTCTTGTCTGTAGATTATTTTGTAGTTAACGAAATGTTGCTCATTTGTGGTGTCTACCAAATGGTGTCGTAGAGGTCAGACATAATTTTGTGCTCGTAAATAAATTGAAATGTTGTTGTGTTTTTTGATTGGGAGCCAATTTGGTTGAGAGCGTTTGTGTCGTGGTTGTTTTGGTGTCTTAAATCTTCTTCTTGTTGATACATTGTGCAGGTGATTGCGCTCATGGATTTCGTTGATTCATTTCTCACTTATGCCAGCTGATAATTTTTAAATATTTTTTTGAGTTTTGCGATCTCAAGACCAGTATATATTAATTATTTTTTATTTATTAGTTTTATTTTTGATTTTTCTTTTTTTAAGGAAAAATTAAAAACCACAAATTTTCACAAGCTATTCTGGAATAGCACAGATTTAGTCTGACGTGGCTGTGTTCGAAATAATACTTCAACTATAGCCTGCATATATTGTTGGATATTTTCCGATATTGTTTTTGAGACTCTGTTAGAAAATTCAGATATTGTTGTTTTGATTTTTCAGATAAATTTCGGGTCTTTTGCAGAATCATTTTGAAATTGTATTTTGGTACCTTGTTTTGATTACTAAGGTGCTTTCGGTATAATTTCCGAATAATTTCAGGATGATTTTTTAAATGTTTCTGAAACCTTTTCTGGACAACTTAATTGCTTTTTCGGCATCATAACAAGATCACTACTTGATTGTTTAAGGGGTTTTGTTCCGACATAATCCTAAAAGCGAATGCGAATGTTTCTGAAAAACTAACAAAATTGTCCCAAAAACGATCATGAAAAACCATGAAATGGTGTCCAAAATTATCGAAAATTTATCCTCAATTAAACCTGAAAATGTAAGGAGTTGACATCAATCACGTGTGGAACCAATCATAAAACATCTTCGAAGATTTCCAAAAAATCGATCGTTTAACATAGTTTTAATGTATTTTAAAAATGTTGTACTCAGACCTCGGTTTATAGATTCGGTATATAAAAAGTGGGCGTGGCTATTTCGCCCATTTTAAACAGCCATATTTCTATAGGTTATCTCAAAATTGTCCCCACTTATTGTAATCAAAAGCCGATAGCCCAATACAAGTTATTAATTTTCTGTATAAAAAAAAAAATATTTATAAACCCTGAACCTTTGTAAATTTGTATAAGATAACATAACGCAATTATCTATAGAAAATAATTGCTTATAAATAATAAGTAATGTTTTTATAAAAAGTGTATAACAAATTAACATCAAACTTTGCAGCATTCGTTATAATAATCAATTCGCCCATTGCTACTGAATTGTTTGCCACATAAATAACTGCATTTGAATGCATCAACCTACCCAGCAGGAAATTATGCTGATGAAAAATTACCTTGCTATAATTTTAATTAAAAAATGATATGTAAAAAAAAATTTATTTAAATAAATACCAAAGAACAAAATTTCAAATTACAATAATTTTCAAACTTTTTCGCGCTTGGCATACTCCAACCAAAAATTATAAAATTTGTATTGCTGAAAACCACAGGTGTCTCTCGCATACCAAACCACCGACCACACAGCATTTCTTAGCCATGGCATGGCATTGGATTCTTGCAGCTTGTTGATTGCCGGTTAATTGTATGCCTATTGGCCAAATTTCGAGTCTAATCAGAATTTATGTTGGCGCTTATCTTGCTGGCAATACACAAAATTTGTGCTTTAAATAGTCGATTGTTGTTGTATTTAGCTGCAATTAGCTGCTAGGTTAGGCGATAGTGGTCATTCAATGAGACTTAATGGTTGGTTGATTGAAAAGTGTTGGTACAACTAGGGAGGAAGCAATGTAATTACAATGCAAATTTGACTGCTTTAAGAATTTATTTCAATCGTTCTGCATTTGAGCTTAATTTGCATAGATATCAGTAACTGATAAAAGTGTAGAAATTGAATTAAATTTTTTACTTATTTAAAACAAAATTTGATTAGAGCAGGTAGTTTAGAGTTTTTTTTAAACGAATTTGTTAAAAATATTTGTTTTGGCTCTAAATTTGTTGGCTTATCCGTGTCGGCAATCTTTGTGTGCGTGTTTATTGCATTAGAGCAAATCGGCCACATTGATTTTATTTTGAAAATATTACTTGTTCTTGCTGTTGTACGTTAAATATTAAATTGTTCGCTCTCGGACGGACTTGATATACTAGAACGGCGGAACGAATTACAGTATCGATAAAATTTTCAAAAGGTTAAAGCCATAGTAGTAGTACAAGGGGCTTATTCTGTAAAATCCCGTGGATATGAGTGAGGTTGGACCACAGTTCACAGAAGGGTAAAAAAACTGAGCATCGAAGTTCTCAACCAAGAAATGTTACTGAAATGATCCCGAAAAAGCACCGAATTTGTCCCGAAAAAGCCGCAAAAAACATTATAAATGATCAGTACAACAATCCCGAACTGATTCCAAAAAAACCCAAAACTGGTTCGGAAAAAATTCCGAAAACAGTCCCATAATATCTTCATACGATTCTGAAAAGTCCCGAAAAAGATACCAAAATGATACCTTAATAATCCTGAAAGGACATAAAAAAAAAAAAAATCCCGAAAAATACCCCGAATGGTTCAGAAAACTATCACTAAGTGATGATGAATGGTATTCGTAAACTTCCCGAATATAACCTCAAAAAGTCCCTGAATTTATTTATCACTAAAAAATGTGGTGTTCTGAGTGTAAGGCAAGATCTTTTGGAGCATATTATTTGCACTTAAGTACAAAATAGAAAAAATTTTATACATAAACGCATATAAAAAAATCCAAAAATTAACCCCGAAACGATTTAAAAAAGTCCCGGAACAGTATTTTTCTCTAACATTTAGTGACGAAAAAATCCGGAAAGAGCTCTGAAATCATACAAAAAAAGTTAAAAATCAATCCCAAACACAATCCCGAAAAGGTTACGAAAAGTCCCGAAACAGTATTTTTCTCTAAAATTTAGTCCCATAAAAATCGGGAAAGAGCTCTAAAATCTCACCGAAAAAGTCCCAAATTAATCCCGAACACAATCCCGAAATGGTTTCCAGAAGTCCCGAAATAGTCCCGAAATTGATTTTTCTATAACATTTAAAGCTTGTATCTACTAATGAATCTCTCATTACATTAACATTTGGCACAAAGAAAAAAATGTTCAGCAAACGTCGAAGGTAAACAATTTTGTAGATGTAGGCGTGGCACCGCCCACTTTTTTTGAATCGACTTTTGTTAAAATGTATGTATGTATGTATGTCTCGAGAAAGTAAGTCCACTTTCAATCACAATTCAATCACAAAACTTTTTATATGCATCTCATACTTCACCATTCCGCCCGTAAATAAGTACTAAGCCAGCAAACTTGTTGCATTGTGCACCACTGGATTACGCACACCCTGTTCAAGTGACATATGCAGATTTGTAGCAAATATGTTAATTATACCACATTCCATCAGTTCGATGAGACGTTCAATTCTCTTTAGTCTAATTGATTTTAAAATAGAATTATAAAGAGGCTTGGTTGGCCAGTCTGGGGTTCGGAATGCTATGATGTAGATTCAAAAGCAATTGTAGTTGAGCTATTAGTTCGCATTATTAATGTGACAATTTTACTTTTAGCAAGTAAGGGAGTAAGGCGTGTAGGCTGTATACTCAGTTGTTAGCTATTGCAAAAAAGCGAATATAAAATTTTTAATTTTGTTCAGTGTACATGTTAGATCCAAGACTTCTTTTATACCCGAGGTGTACTCTGACACATATAAACCTTACAAAACTTTCCATTTCCAGGCGACATCAGCAAATCTACATCTTCAAATTTTCCTAAAGCAATTCACTCGATCAGCAACGAGTGGCTGCAACAACAGAACAAACTAACAGTGAAACTTCATGCACTCCATAACAGCAGCAGCAGCATCATCAACGTTGCGTCTCATCATATAACCATAGTATTTTCTTACCAAAACGCTTCAATCAATCAATCGCTTTGGCTGTCTGTTGTGCGACGTGTAGCGTACCCACCAAGCCGTCATCACCCATTGACCCGCAATCAGTGGGTGTCCAACATTATCACTAAAAACTTTTTGTTAGCGGTGCATAATTTTTAAAGAAATTTATTGTCTAAAACTTTTATTGAAAATAAATTCAGAAAATTGGCTGTTTGATGGCTTTGAAAAAGCATTTTAAAAACGCGTTCGCATCTTAAGTCTTTCATTTTATGAGGTGGCACGTAAAAATTTTGTTTGTCAGCAATTTTAAGTTCCCAGGCATATACATTTGCAAGCCACGATCAACAATATTTATGTTTGTACAAAACATTAAAAAAGAGCATATAAAATTTGTTGAATTACTTTTTTTCGGTATAATTTATTTAACGCTTTGTATAATTTTTTGTTCGTTTTTTATAGGAAAATTTATATTTAGCTCGACAATATAGCATTATTGCAGCAATTTTAAGTTATAGGATAATGATGATGAATTGATTTAACTTTGGTGTTGTTTTATCATAATCATGGTTAATTCAGAATTAACATTTTATAGCCATGAAAATGTATTTTTTCTTGAAAATTTTCGAAATAATGATACGGAAATGATCCTGAAAAAGTCCCGAAAACTAATATGTAATTACTCATTAAATGATAATTAAAAGTTCAGAAAATATTCCCGAAATAATTCTGGAAAAGAACCGACATAATCCCGAAAAATATTCCAAAATTATCTAAAAGAGTTTCAGTAAATAGCCGAAAATAATCCCGAAATGTTACCCTCACTGATTCTGAAATAATCCTGAAAAAGTCCCCAAAAAAATCCGAAATAGCACCAACATAATCCAGTCCCGAAATTATCATGAAATCTGATAAATTTTAGAAATGATATCTTAGGACAGAAATGACACTGAAAAATTCCCGAAATGATACCAAAAAATTCCCGGAAATAACTCTGCATTGATGCAATAAAACACAAGAAATGATCCTGAAATATTCAGAAAATATTAATGGAAGTAGTTCGGTAAAATTCTTAAAGTGATCTCAAAATAGTCCCAAAAGAATTCTGGAAAAGAGTGGAAATAATTATGGAAACGCTTCTGAAATTACTCACAAAGTGTTCCGATGAAGTCCCGAAATTAATTCCGAAATCTTCAATTTATAATAATAAAATAATCCCGAAATAGTATTAAAATAATGCTGAAAACAGTCCCGAAATTATATTGAAAGGCAAACGATGAAGTCCCAAATATTCCTTTTATCATTCTGAAAGAATTCCGAAAAAGTCCCGAAATATTCTCCAAATAGTTCCAGAATAATCCCGAAAGCAGTGCCAAACATTATTGTGAAATGGTTTGGGTAAAGTCCCGAAAACTAGATCAAAATGATACTGAAAAATTCCGAAAATGTTTCCAAAAAAAGCCCCGAAAACAACTCTGAAATGAATCTTTAAAAACCAAGATATAGTCCACATAAATGGTTCCGAAACAATCTCAAAGTGATCCAGAAAAATTGCCCAAAAATAATTCTGGAAAAGTCAAGAAATGCTTACAAAAACGAACCCTAAATTTTCCTGAAAGGGTTACAAAAATTCCAAAAACCATCCTGAAACCGCAAAAACCAACTATTTTTGATAAATCTGAGTTGGGGTCACTTAAAATCAAAATAAAACGAAATCTGAAAAATACTAACCAGAATTTCTCTTGTCAATCTTATCAACAGCGTCATAATGAAGCAGCAAGAAAACGTCAAATGATTTTTGAACGACAATTTACCTCACATTTACTAGAGAACTCAGCATCAAGCTTTTATGTGCTCCCTTTGGCTTTCTTGTTGTTGCACTTTTTGTTATTGCATTTCTTGTTGATGTTCAAATTGTTGTACTGTTGTCAACAAAGCCTCATTTTTACAACTTAAATACATAGTTACATATATACATATGTATATAGAAAATTGATTAGTCAATAAACAATAATCGGTTTATGAGGAGTGCAAGCAGTTGAGGACCCTAACGCTTGCAGAAAGAAACCTGCCTACAAGTTTGCTAGCTACAACGCAATCCATTCAAACGCATCGTAAATCATTCAAAAAAATCATGCCACACTCATTGTGGTGGCAGTAACAATTGGTTGTAATAAAAAAAAAAAAAATTTATGAAAATAACAAGCAGAAAATATTAGGACTAGCGCTGAGTACAAAAACAACAAAAGCGCAGTGCAACTAACTGCCCACAACCACAACACCAGCTTCATCAACAAAAGGCAAAACAATAAATTTTAGTATGCGCACACAAAGTACAACAAAAGCAAACACAAATAACACATTTTTCGCAAAATAACAATAACAACAGCAAGAGGAAGCGACAGCAAAACAAATTGATTTTAGTCACGATATTGTCAATTAGTTTACCAAGGGTCATCATAAGTGAGATAACATAATTTTTATACTCAGTTGGATATAACTCAAAGAGTATAGAGTGACTTTATTTGTCAAATGAATATATATGAATGTAGATATAGAAAGTGCACAGTCAGCTAATTAAAGCAATTATTGATATCTTCCAATCATGATCGGCTAATAGCCATGCCTCTTTTTTTATTTCCTGGGTGGCGGTTTTATTGTAATAACCTTAACAACTTCCCTGTCCAATGAGTCGTATGTGAGTCACGACAGTGTATTTAAATAAGTCCATGAGTCACATGTGAATCATTTGTGTATACAACTTACAGAAGAAGAAGGACCTACATATACATATGCTCACATGTGACTCATTGAAAGCGATAAACATGGTTCCTTTTTTGCTACGTTCATGAGTCGCATTTGACTCCCAAAATTATTTATAAAAATAATATTTTATAATACATGTTCCTATTACTCAGTTAAGCTATACAAAAAACTAGTCCACGTGGGGCATTCACAAAGCGCTTTGTATGGGGACAGGGAAGTTTTAAACCTACAAAAGGGTATACTATACCTAAATCCAACTGATGCCAGACTTTCTTCAGTTACTTCTAGTTCCCTCTTTCATTGCGAATAAAACGCCTAAACACAAATTATGATCGCTTAAACACTGCGTTGACCAAGTCCAAAGTAAGCTGCTATGCTCAGCTAAACTTTTCACAACTTAACATGTCTCACCACTACCTTGTCAAGCAGCTACATCAATGATGTGGCAGATAATGCACCAGAATGCATGAACAATGCCGTCTTGCACGCCCTCACCCCGCACATGCAATACAGCAATTTCGCTCGAGCAGCTCGAGCTGAGATGCCAACCTAGCATGTGTGTGGTCGGCCACTTATTTCCTTATTAATGCTACCTACAACTATTATCGATTGTTATTGTTGCTGCTGTGCTACATATTGTCTAGGCTTGTAAGCTTCTGCTTGTTTTCTGGTTAGTCTTTGTTGGTTGTTGTTTGCTGACCTCAGCAATTTTCTCCCTTTCATGTTGATGACTGCCACAATGCATGAAGTAACTACTTTGTTGCCGCCTACTTTACCACCTTCTCAACGCCTCAAAGTTTTAACTACAAGAAAGTCTTTGTATTGTGTATATTGTGTGGCTTATCGGTGGTCCTGCTGCAAAACAACAATAGCAATAAATGGACAATTTTCTCTCGTTTGCCACCTCTAACTAATAGTTTAACTATATTTTATGCGTATCATTTAGGGTCTAAATTATTATTATGTTTATTAGCTATTTTATGGCTACTTTATGAAACCACCAAGTGCCAACAAATAATCATAAAATAACAAAAACAAAAAGAGTTTAACATCAACATAGCATTTTTTTTCTCCATTGTCGCCTTGACTGTAACTAAAAAGATGTGAAGTTGACTATGCAAAGAAAAACTACAACAAGGGGCCTGTTTGCCACATTATCGCGTGAATTGGTGTGCTAATCTACGAGTTGTCTTGTTGTTGCTGTTGTTGTATTTTTTTTATCACGCATGCTGTAATAGTTTTTAATCATGCACTGACCCCTTTGGAACTTAAAATAAAATAAAATAAAATAAAATAAAATAAAATAAAATAAAATAAAATAAAATAAAATAAAATAAAATAAAATAAAATAAAATAAAATAAAATAAAATAAAATAAAATAAAATAAAATAAAATAAAATAAAATAAAACAAAATAAAATAAAATGAAATGAAATAAAATAAAATAAAATAAAACAAAATAAAATAAAATAAAATGAAATGAAATAAAATAAAATAAAATAAAACAAAATAAAATAAAATAAAATGAAATAAAATAAAATAAAATAAAATAAAATAAAATAAAATAAAATAAAATAAAATAAAATAAAATAAAATAAAATAAAATAAAATAAAATAAAATAAAATAAAATAAAATAAAATAAAATAAAATAAAATAAAATAAAATAAAATAAAATAAAATAAAATAAAATAAAATAAAATAAAATAAAATAAAATAAAATAAATAAAATAAAATTAATAAAATAAATAAAATAAAATTAATAAAATAAATAAAATAAATTAAATAAATAAAATTAATAAAATAAATAAAATAAAATAAAATAAAATAAATAAAATAAATAAAATAAATAAAATAAATAAAATAAATAAAATAAATAAAATAAATAAAATAAATAAAATAAATAAAATAAGTGAAATAAAATAAATCAAATAAAATTAATTAAATAAATAAAATAAATAAAATAAATTAAATATATAAAATAAATAAAATCAATAAAATAAATAAAATAAAATAAAAAAAAAAATTAAATTAAAAAAATTAAATAAAAAAAAAAATTAAATAAAATAAATAAAATAAAATAAAAAAAAAAATTAAATTAAAAAAAAAATTAAATAAAATAAATAAAATAAATAAAATAAAATAAAATAAATAAAATAAATAAAATAAGTGAAATAAAATAAATCAAATAAAATTAATTAAATAAATAAAATAAATAAAATAAATTAAATATATAAAATAAATAAAATCAATAAAATAAATAAAATAAATAAAATAAAATAAATAAAATAAATAAAATAAGTGAAATAAAATAAAACAAATAAAATAAATAAAATAAATAAAATAAATAAAATAAATAAAATAAATAAAATAAATAAAATAAATAAAATAAATAAAATAAATAAAATAAATAAAATAAATAAAATAAATAAAATAAATAAAATAAATAAAATAAATAAAATAAATAAAATAAATAAAATAAATAAAATAAATAAAATAAATAAAATAAATAAAATAAATAAAATAAATAAAATAAATAAAATAAAATAAAATAAAATAAAATAAAATAAAATAAAATAAACAAATACCAGCTTCTCATATCACTTCTATTTTCGCTTTGCTTGTGTATGCGCTCTTTACGTGAACTTTGATTTCCTACTGATTTGAGTTTCATTTGCATTTTCTAGAGGCTTAACTGGGCAAACATCTTCATTTAAATTTACAAAATTTGGCAACTTCGCGTTTTCGTATGGTGCACGCACCTGCAAATTCGTTTTGTTTATGGCCGATATAGAGCCGAGAGCAGTGCAGCCATCATAATAAAAAGTCGTCGATTATGCCATTCGAGTTTGGTGAAGTCCATCGCTTCGCCACTTCCTTTTATATAAGCTTATTGGGACATACATATATGTAAGTACGAGTATGCAAATTTTGTAATCAAAAATGCGTACAAATGAACTAAACTCAATTAGACAAACATGAAAAGTTAATTGCGCCCGTTTGGTTGACAACAACTCGAAAACAAAAACATACATATGTATGTACATATGTATGTATGTGCTGCATCACTGAAATCCTGTTCCAGCCAGACGTTACAAATGATTATCAACTGGGTCGTCAGATGGCCTTAGGGTGTGGGCGCATACAAACATCCCATGACCTGAAACCATTTTTGGCTTTTCGCTTTTGCAAACGCTTAAAAAAATATAGAAATAAAAAAAAAACGAGACCGGGCAAGATGTCGAAAAGAAGAAAAGTGCTTTTTAATTGTTTTTTAATTTTATACATTGTACAATTTGGCGAAAAAAGCAACAGCGAACACTCTACGAGGTAGTAAAATTTATGGCAAGTGTCAGTCGAGTGATATGGCGTAACAAGGCTAGATCTTGGCGTAGCTGATAAGAAAGCAAAACAGATCGATCGCAGGTATTTAGTAATAAATTGTCAACGGGTATGTGTTTTAGTATAGAAAGATCGCAAAATGACTTCGATTTCACTCCGATTGAGTTTTCAATATCAAGTAGGAAAAATATTTTATTTTATTTTATTTTATTTTATTTTATTTTATTTTATTTATTTTATTTTATTTTATTTTATTTTTTTAATTTTATTTATTTGATTATTTTTTTTTTGTATTTTACTTTATTTTGTTTTACTTTATTTTATTTTATTTTATTTTATTTTATTTTATTTTATTTTATTTTATTTTATTTTATTTTATTTTATTTTATTTTATTTTATTTTATTTTATTTTATTTTATTTTATTTTATTTTATTTTATTTTATTTTATTTCATTTTATTTTATTTTATTTTATTTTATTTTATTTTATTTTATTTTATTTTATTTATATTTATTTTATTTTATTTTATTTTATTTTATTTTATTTTGTTTTATTTTATTTTATTTTACTTTTTTTATTTTATTTTGTTTTATTTTATTTTATTTTATTTTATTTTATTTTATTTTATTTTATTTTATTTTATTTTATTTTATTTTATTTTATTTTATTTTATTTTATTTTATTTTATTTTCTTTTGGTTTATTTTATTTTATTTTATTTTATTTTATTTTTTTTATGTTATTCTATTTTATTTTATTTTACTTTATTTTATTTTATTTTATTTTATTTTATTTTATTTTATTTTATTTTATTTTATTTTATTTTATTTTATTTTATTTTATTTTATTTTATTTTATTTTATTTTATTTTATTTTATTTTATTTTATTTTATTTTATTTTATTTTATTTTATTTTATTTTATTTTATTTTATTTTATTTTATTTTATTTTATTTTATTTTATTTTATTTTATTTTACTTTATTTTATTTTATTTTATTTTATTTTATTTTATTTTATTTTATTTTATTTTATTTTATTTTATTTTATTTTATTTTATTTTATTTTATTTTATTTTATTTTATTTTACTTTATTTTAATTTATTTTATTTTTTAACTTTATTTTACTTTATTTTATTTTATTTTACTTAATTTTATTTTATTTTATTTTATTTTATTTTATTTTATTTTATTTTTTTGTATTTTATTTTATTTTTAATTGAGGGAGTGCTTTAATTATAATAAATATTTTAGATAATAAAATCTTGAACATAAAAAAAGAAATTTAAATGGATGGAAGGAGCTGATGTCTCCACTTGCTCCTTTATTAAGTTTTTCCATTTAATTTATTTGAATTTTATTCTAGTTATTTAGTATTTTATCTCATTTATTTTTGGTTCTTATTTGCCCTTTGTGAATTCGTTACGAACCTGTTTAGTAGTAATAAAATGAGGCAACAGTTAACAGTTAATGTCGGTACATTTGAAGAATCGTGAGTTGACCAGAAATACAACAAATACATTGCTGATTGCATCAAATGAGTGCAATACCGTTAAAGGGTACAAGTGCACATTTAACAGAGGCGAGAAAATAAACGAAAAGATCATTTAAATTAAAGCGAATTGAGATAAAAATAAAATCATTTAGAAAATAGGTAAGGGAAGGAGATATGACTTTTTATAAAAAGCTCGGTGTTCTCAAGGTGTGAGTGGAAGGAATTTGAGTTTCTAGCTGATTAAAATTTTTAATCTAAAATTCGATAAAGGTCTATCTGTTCTAGAGCGTTCTCTACGAGTATGGTTTTACAGGCTACTGGTCTGAATGTATCTAGTTCAAAATGGGTGTTCCTTATTTTAACTAAAACCTCGAAATTTTCGACGAAAAGTAATAGAGAATATGTTTGTACACATCTAGTATGTACATACATACATAAGTCATCATACTAGAAAACCAGTGGAACAACCTGTCAACCAACTTTAGCCATGAAAAACTCTTGCGGCCAATATAGATTTTCGGCGCTATTATAAACCGTTAACTAAGTTTCAAATAACAAAAACAAAAAAACACTCATACTCTCACAAACATACATTGGTTTATTCTCGACAAAAAACTTTTCGGTTACAATTTATTACACACCGTCTTTGCTTGGCACCACCAAGTCATCACACGCTGACTGGCTTACCCATCGAAAAGTTCGCCATCTATCGGCATCAATTGTAGTAATTACAAAATGAATGCACGAACTAATAAACTAAGTAAACACTCAGCCAATGAATGCCAATGCCATGGCTATTGCAATTGCTATTATTTTGGCAACAACAAATAAACGTACAAACATACATACAAACATTTAGCCATTGAAGTATAGAAGCTTAGTTACAATGTGGCCTATGATGGAGTCGAAGTGGTCGTAAGTCAAATGGGCGAAATTGAAAAGTCGTAAATTGTTAGTGTGGTTTTGTGGAAAATGCACCACTACTCAGCGTAACAGGTGGAAGTAACACTGAAAGAAATAAAATGTTTATATTTTTGAAAGTAATTTATTTTGTGGTAGCCATAACTTTGCCTCGACTTTGAAGTAACATTTGCCACTTTGTAGTAATTATAACTGCGTGACTTTAAAATAACATTTGACACTTTGGAGTAAGTATAACTTGGATATGTAGTAGTCATAACTTTGCGACGATCTTGAAGCAACATTTGCCCCTTTGTAGTAATTATAACTTGAATTTGTGGTCGCTATAAATTTTCCTCGACTTTGAAGTAAACTTTTCTACTTTGTAGTAAGTAAAATATAATTTGTAGTAGTCATAACTTTGCCACGACCTTAAAGTAGCATTTGTCACTTTGTAGTTATTATAACTTGAGTTTGTGGTAGTCATAGTTTATAAAGGAGAATTCAAAAGGTTTGTGGTGTAAGTTCCCCGAAAGTCCCAATTACCACGCTGCTACGTCATTGCTACGTAATCATAATGTCAATGGAATGTAGCCGTGGAAAGGAATACCTTGGCTACTGACACAAGAGCTTCTCCTCCGAAGACCCTGATAACGTAAAAATCTATTGATTTACTATGAGTCAAAAAAGAAGTATTTGAGAAGAAACCTCAGTGTAGCAACAAAGTTCGTTCAATAAAATGCAGAATAAAAATGTAGTAAAATTGAACAAAACTTTAAAGCAACAAAAATGCAATGAACGGGCAGATAAAAACGCCAAAAACCTAAAAGCGGCAGACGGAAAACGGTTAAAGTGATATAAAATGGGTATATGGGAAGGTGCGCTCACACATACATACATACATACACACATATAAATGCAAACCGTTCAATATGTTACTTTTTGAATTGATCGCTTAGCTGTGATGCCCCTAACCGACCGAACTGTGGCCGGTCAATGTGGCAGTTAAAAGATGGTCTAGCTGAGATGTACATTAGACATTTGTAATTGTGATTGTGATTTGCGGACTTTGAATCATTGCTAGTTCAATTAATGTTTTGTGTTGTTGTTGGTATATTTGTTGTTGTTGCACGGCAAGCCGCGCCCCAAATACAATTTACAGTTACTTTAAATTAATTAAGCGCACTACACTTAATTAGAAGCGAAAAAGGCGGGCATTTAAAGTGGCTAGTTGAAAGCGCGCCAGTACCTACTATACAAAAACAAAAAAAAAAAAACCAAAAAAAAAAAAAAACGAAGATCAGCGAAATGAAAAACCGAAAAGAAATGAAGTCGAAGTTGCAGATTAAGAGCAGCATTGAAGTGATCAGCAGTGCATCATAAGTTTTGGTGCACGAACCAGAGAAATTAAATGGCAACAAATCAAAAAAAAAAATAAAAAAAAATAGTAATAGAAAACCCAACAACCAACGAAACACTTTAAACGGGCTCGACGAGGATCGATGTGCCCATGAACGTTGGGCTAGTGGTGTCTAGCTTATGGCTGTCAGCTTGTGGATCGATGGGCACAGATTGTGTGCGCGCGGTCATTCCAAAACGCCAAAAAATGGACTTAAGCTACACTCTTTTGTGCGCGCGCTCACCTTCTATCAGATTATAATAGATAACTGAGGTGAGCTTTGTATCTCTTCTGGTTGCAACAAGTGCACGAATGAGCGCGCGTGCGCGTGCAACTGATACAACAACAACAAGAACAGCAACAACAACAATACTCAACAATTGTAACAAATAATTGGAGAATTTTTTTTTTGTTGTTGTTGACGCCGCCGTGACTTTTGTTAACCTCAATGAACTCGAACGCAGCCGCCAGTTCCAAAGTAGATAAGCAAAAACCCAGTGCAGTCCATAAGGCGACGCCCATTAAAAGTTAGTCTATTTATTTATTTAATGCAGCAGCGCTTCTTTTTCTAAATTTTTACATGGCGCGCGCCCTCTTTTACTGTTGTTGTTGTTGTTGTTGTTTTGCTAGTTTTGCTTAGCTTTGTGCTGTTTGTAAATGACTTCAATTGCTCAATTTGGGTCAATAAATAAATCATTGCCAGCGGTCGATTATAATGAGCTTGTTTTAATTTTTTCTTTTTATTTAAAATTTTTTTTTTTCGTCTCAAAAATTATTCACCCCCGCTTTTGGTACTCCTTTACTGCAGCTTACTTGTTTCTTTAAATTATATACCCAGTAGTGCATCGGTAGAGTATCGGTAGGGAAGAATAAAAGTAAAATTCCGAAGCAATGTTCACCAAAACTTCTGATGGCATCTTCGGAGCTTTGAACAGTGAGCTCTCCTTCCCTTTCTATACAGTACTCTTTATTCGCGTGCTGCCCATCCAGTAGGCTCCCTAAGAGAGCTCGCGTGAGGTTGGTTGTCTCTTTCAAGCTTTTTTCTTATCGATTTTTACTTCTGAACGGACCTTGAGCTTATGATCTGATCCTAAGACCTTTGTCTCAAGAGTCTCTACGACGATGGGAGAAGCATTGCAGCGAGCTAGTGAATGTTGTTTTTTGTAAAATTTATTGCGAAGATGCGCCATCTTCAGTGTCACTTAGAGAGAACAGAATGAAAAATAACACTGAAGATGGCACAACGACGAAGTCGCTCTTTTGCAACAAAATATTGGCAGTTGTTGATAGAAAATTGTTCCAACCTGTGCCCATTTTGTACCCCAACTAGAAATTATGATAACAAAAATAGTTCTAGGACGTCAAACACTCATAAGACTTCATTTATAAAAGTTTATAAAAATCTAGTTTTAAAAAATTTACTGCTGGGTATGCAATGCGCAAATGCAAACTAAATTCCTAGACTTTCTTTCCACTTAATGGTAGCATAATTTGTTTCGGCTTACCAAGAATGCAAACAATACTCCCACAACTATAAATCAAATCAAACACAACTCAATGCTCATCAAATAAACTCAGCTGCCACGCGCTTCAATTCTCATTAAAACTCAAACTTCTGCGCTAATAGCGCACCCCGCTACAACCTACAACGTCTCAGAAAATTCAAAAATTTCCCCTTCACGCTTTGAATGTGTTGAAAACTGAAATTAATGTATCAACAACACTGTTTTTGCTACTAACATCAGCGCATCGCCGCCTTAGCTTATCGACCACAAAAGATCAAAAAGAGGCGCTCTACTCAATGGGCCGAAATCACAGCAGGCAAACCATACAATCTAGGCTTGTATTCAGTATAAATTTTGTTTTTTTTTTTGGGAGGCTGGCTATCATGTAGGTTACTTGATATTTGATTTCGGTTATGTATTTCATGACTCTTCTTTTTCTTTTGTTGTTTTTTGGTATTCTCCTAATGAAAGCGTCGCTATCGATCTTCAGCCACTCCCGCAACAAAATCATTTTTCATGCCGCATTGCACGCGCCGCTACAGTAATCAATGTGCGCGTCCACGCTCTCTGTTGACTGACCATACGCGCAAGTGTAGAAGGGGGCTTCACCGTTATGCGCATGCAACAAAATATTGATGATGCTGATGAACTTGCAGCATGGTTTTCGTTGGCGCGCAACTAGAAGTACTTACTGTCGCACGCGCGCTCTGCTCTCTATCAACCAACTACCATGTCGAATGGGTTGGGTTCACGCTTTCGCGCAATATTTCTTTTTTTTTATTGTTATTTTAATAAAGTTTTTAGGTTCAATATACTTTTCGCAGTTCTTTCTTTTCCATCAAAAATTTTGATTACCCGCCATCAGCTTGTTTCTTTGTCGATTATCGTTGTTCACCATTTTTTTTTTGCTTTTTCAGCGTTTTGCCCTGATTTTTATGTGGTTGCACGTCATTGCACCTTGTAGTGCAATATTAACCTGCTATCTGACCTCTGTTGGCATATTTATGCTTAGCTTTGTGTTGTTGTAAAAAGATTTAAAAATGTGTACTACTTATTGTTTTTTTTTGTGGCTTGCCCATTGATTCCGCACAGCATTTTTTCACTTTTTTCATGGCGGATTGAACTAAATTTCAATCTACTAAACACCTGAATTGTTTACTTTCATTACAACTGAATTAAAAAAATACTACTAAAACCATTTCCCTTATGGAAAAGATATTTCGTTACCAAAGTTTTATTGCAGAGCAGAGCTTAATCAGTTTCGGCATTCGTTTGCTTTTTAGTATTTAGTATTTAGTATTTAGTATTTAGTATTTAGTATTTAGTATTTAGTATTTAGTATTTAGTATTTAGTATTTAGTATTTAGTATTTAGTATTTAGTATTTAGTATTTAGTATTTAGTATTTAGTATTTAGTATTTAGTATTTAGTATTTAGTATTTAGTATTTAGTATTTAGTATTTAGTATTTAGTATTTAGTATTTAGTATTTAGTATTTAGTATTTAGTATTTAGTATTTAGTATTTAGTATTTAGTATTTAGTATTTAGTATTTAGTATTTAGTATTTAGTATTTAGTATTTAGTATTTAGTATTTAGTATTTAGTATTTAGTATTTAGTATTTAGTATTAAGTATTTAGTATTTAGTATTTAGTATTTAGTATTTAGTATTTAGTATTTAGTATTTAGTATTTAGTATTTAGTATTTAGTATTTAGTATTTAGTATTTAGTATTTAGTATTTAGTATTTAGTATTTAGTATTTAGTATTTAGTATTTAGTATTTAGTATTTAGTATTTAGTATTTAGTATTTAGTATTTAGTATTTAGTATTTAGTATTTAGTATTTAGTATTTAGTATTTAGTATTTAGTATTTAGTATTTAGTATTTAGTATTTAGTATTTAGTATTTAGTATTTAGTATTTAGTATTTAGTATTTAGTATTTAGTATTTAGTATTTAGTATTTAGTATTTAGTATTTAGTATTTAGTATTTAGTATTTAGTATTTAGTATTTAGTATTTAGTATTTAGTATTTAGTATTTAGTATTTAGTATTTAGTATTTAGTATTTAGTATTTAGTATTTAGTATTTAGTATTTAGTATTTAGTATTTAGTATTAAGTATTTAGTATTTAGTATTTAGTATTTAGTATTTAGTATTTAGTATTTAGTATTTAGTATTTAGTATTTAGTATTTAGTATTTAGTACTTAGTATTTAGTATTTAGTATTTAGTATTTAGTATTTAGTATTTATGGTATTGGTATTTGTATTGGTATTGGTGTTGGTGTAGTTTTCATTGTAATGGTTATGATAATGGTAATGGTAATGGTAATGGTAATGATAATGGTAATTTTAATGATAATGGTGGAATAATGGAATTTACCTGAATATTTTACTTAGATAATTAAGTTGCTATTTGCTTGCATATCTCGAAAGAGAATACAAAACACAACGTACTTAGTCGACATTCCGCTAGGGAGAAGTAACGAGATGTTTTCACACACACACACACTTATGTATGTACGTAGCTTGTTTTCAATCTTTTTCTTTTGCTCCTTTTCTCAACATTTTTTCCCCAAATTTTTTCACTGCTCAACATTATTATCGCGAAATTTGGGTGTTTTTATATATTTATAATGGACAAACTTATCTGATTTGCAGCCATGGCAATGGTAGCCAAGTAAACAGGAATGACTATAAAAAAGCATAAGAAATTAAGTTATAAGTACATACATATGTATGTGTGTATGTATGTTGATCTTTATGTACATATTTATTTATTTGTTGATTTTTCTTATTATCTTTTATGGTCCACGGTCGGCTGCTGCATTTTTTCGCAGACGCACTGCAGGTTGAAGGGCAGTTGGACGGCGTAGGCTATAAGCCGTTGGCAAGGCGCTTGCATATGTATGTATATGTAGGTGTGTATGTGCGGCTGCGCATTGAGGCTGTCAATTATAGTTTGTTGCATATTTCTTTCCAGCGAATGAATTCACTTTATTTTGCGCAAAGTTAAGGCGGAAGATGAATTTCGTTTGTTTTTGCGTTTCGATTTTTTTTTTTGATGTTCAACATGTTTTGCTTATTATCTTTTATGCTGCTTAAATTTTTTATTTTTATTTTAATTTTATTTTAGTTTTTTCTTTCAATATTATAATCTGATATTTTTTTATATTTAGGGCGTCTTTATTATGTACGAACGAGCGCATTAAAGTACATAATAACACGCTTCAATTGATAATGAAAAAAAAAAAAAAAAATTAAAAATTCTGCCCAAAATTTAACAAGAAAAAATGCAAAAAATCTAAAAACTTATACCCGTGGGCTTTTGTAGCTTTTCAAGTTTCTTCGTTGAAAAAGAAATTGTGCCAGAAAAATTGTTTATTACAATAAATGCATTCTGACAAATATCAACCTTTGTATATGGCATATCAGTCGGATTAATCAGCAACACTCAGAGGCCACTTACCAGCACACACACACATACACACACACACACACATGTATTGTCTTCAAGATAACTACAAACTCGCGACCGGCGAACAACACGAGTCCAAGGTATCAGCGTGGCTGGAAAACAAGCACCTTCGACAAAAGTTTATTCAGAGAAGCTTTGCAGCTGCAGAACTTCCAGCTATCCGATTCCGCCTCTGCCAGTGCAGATAAGTTAATGTCCAGGGTAGAAGAAGCATGCGATGCGTCGATGGTGCGAAGGGCTAAAAAAAGTCGCCATCAACCGGTTTATTGGTGGACTGATGAAATTGCGCAACTTCGCTCAGAATGCAACAGGGCGAGAAGGATAACACAGAGGTCCTTTGGAACTATACATCACCAACGAGATCGGCTATTATTTGCGGAGAAACGCAGACAGTTAAAGAAGGCGATACGTGCAAGTAAAAGAGAGGCATTCCTCCGTCTTTGCGACGATGCAGAAAATAAACCCTGGGGGGAGGCATATAAAATCGTGACCAAACGCCTTGTAGGTGGCACTAAGTCCCCAACAGACGAACAGCTGCTGAGAGATAGCATTCGCGTACTTTTTCCGGTTCAGGAACCACTGCAGCGTCACTCCAATCCTCACGTTCCTGGAGGGATGGTACCAGAAGTAGCCATCGATGAGGTACTAGAGGCGAGTAGTAAAATCACCCCAAATAAATCTCCAGGACCGGATGCTGTTCCAAACATTGCAGTGGCGGAAGCTTTTAAGATACAACCAGATGCTTTTGCTCGCGTGTTTGACTTCTGTTTAAAATCCGGAACTTTCCCAAGACGTTGGAAGCTTCAAAAGTTGGTGCTATTACCTAAACCCAACAAGCCACCTAACGACCCGTCGGCATATCGCCCAATATGCATGATAGATACCGCGGGTAAAGCCCTTGAGCGCATTATATTAAACCGAATTAGCGATGCAATCGAAGAGACAGGAGGACTTGCGGATAATCAATTCGGCTTTCGGAAAGGCCTTTCCACGGTTGACGCGGTGAAGCTGGTAAAAGACATAGCATCTAAGGCCATTTCAGGAAAGCGATGGAAAGGGGGAACCATTGAATATTGTCTAGTAGTGACCCTTGATGTGAAAAACGCATTTAACTCTATCCGCTGGGGGACAGTCATTGCGGCGTTGCAGGAGTTCGCTGTACCAGAGTATTTACTCCAAATTATAAGAGATTACTTCAGTGAGAGGATAATAATCTGCGAGACCGACTCGGGCTTGCTTTACCATAGAGTGTCAGGTGGTGTGCCCCAGGGATCGGTGCTGGGCCCGCTTCTGTGGAATGTGGCATATAACGGGGTCTTTAAGCTAAATGTGCCCAGGGGAGCAAAGATCATCGGCTTCGCTGATGACATTGCAGTAGTGGTAGTGGCTAAACACATCAATGATTTGGAGCGTATAGCAAACGAGACGATAGGAGCCATTTCTGAGTGGATGACGCTTACGGGTCTGGAACTAGCGGAGCAAAAAACCGAAGCCTTACTCATTACTGGGCGAAAAAAGATGGAATTTGCGGAAGTTCGTGTCAATGGCACGATTATAAAATCAAAACCAGCCATTAAATACCTCGGTATAATATTAGACTCCAGATTAAAATTCAATGAGCACATGCAGTACATATGTGAAAAGGCGGCAAAAACAAACGGAGCTCTCTCCAGGATGATGTTGAATGCTAGAGGGCCCAAGCAAAAAAGTAGGCAACTTATAGCCAGCGTTCTCAAGTCCGTAATTCTTTATGGTGCAGAAATTTGGTCAGACGCTTTTCGAATAGCCTCATACAGTCGCGGCGTTCGTTCGGTATACAGGCTATGTGCTCTTCGAGTATGTTCGGGGTTTCGCACGGTATCGGAGGATGCAGCGTTGGTGGTGGCGGGCCTCTATCCAATTGACCTGCTCGCAGCGGAGACAACTTTCGAAGCACCAGATGGAGCCGATAGTTTCAGTCGTAAGAAGCTGGCAAACCTAAATACCATATCCGTATGGCAGCGCAGGTGGGATGCTTCCACCAATGGTCGTTGGACTTATAAACTCATTCCTTCTATCGAAAGCTGGTTAAAAAGACCACATGGCGAAGTGGACTTCTACCTAACACAGTTGCTGACGGGCCATGGATGCTTCAGGCACTATTTCCATCGTTTTAACCTGGATGAAGCCGGGTACTGCGAGACGTGTGGCCCTGAATTCAATGAGGACGCCGAGCATGCGGTGTTTCACTGCCCTCGTTTCGACGCTGAAAGGCAACACCTGCACGAAGCGTTTGGTGAACGCCCTACGCCTGAAAACATAATACAAAACATGTTAGCAAGGCCGAGTAATTGGGACGCCGTGTGCTCGTTTGCTGCTACACTAATATCGAAACTTAGATGGGAGGAGCGACAAAGAATGTTGAGACGCAGAGAGGGAGCCACAGGCCTCCTCTGAGTTGGTCTGTAACTAATAGGTAAGTGTCTGTTTGCTAACTTTGCGGATTTAATTTATGCGGTATTGGAACCTCGGCCGTTCCAACTGCCCTGACTACCACGACAGCTGTTGTACGAGTAAGTGTCTAAAAGGAAACATTGGCGATTTGACCAGATGCGGTATTGGACCCACGGCCGTTCCAACCGCCCGGTCTGCGCTACCCATATCTGAGCCAAATGGGTATTTAAATTGTAAGTATTGTGAGCAGATTGGGAACACGGCCACTCCAACTGCCCTGGCTGCGATGACTGCCTTGTACGAGTAAACGTCTGACTGAAGCATGTTCGATTTAACCAGATGCGGTATTGGACCCACGGCCGTTCCAACCGCCTGGTCTGCGCGACCCATATCTGAGCCAAATGGGTATTTAAATTGTAAGTATTGTGAGCAGATTGGGAACACGGCCACTCCAACTGCCCCGGCTGCGATGACTGCCTTGTACGAGTAAACGTCTGACTGAAGCATGGTCGATTTAACCAGATGCGGTATTGGACCCACGGCCGTTCCAACCGCCTGGTCTGCGCGACCCTTATCTGAGCCAAATGGGTATTTAAATTGTAAGTATTGTGAGCAGATTGGGAACACGGCCACTCCAACTGCCCTGGCTGCGATGACTGCCTTGTACGAGTAAACGTCTGACTGAAGCATGGTCGATTTAACCAGCTGCGGTATTGGACCCACAGCCGTTCCAACCGCCTGGTCTGCGTGGCCAATACCTGAGCCAAATGGGTATTTAAATTGTAAGTACTAGGAGCAGATGGGAAACTCGGCCACTCCAACTACCCTGGCTGCGATGACAGCCATGTACGAGTAAGAGCCTGACTGAAAACATTGTCGTTTAGACCAGATGCGGTATTGAAATAAAAATGCAGTAAGTTGTATGTATGTACGTACGTTTTGTAGTTATATTTATACAGTTTTAGAATCTTTAACAAGTCTGACGTTTTTTCAATAACACCCCCAGCTAGTAGAAAGAAAAAATTCCTATAAAAAGATCCCCAGTCAAGAACTGAAATGGACGGTTTACGCTGACCAACAGACGTTGAGCCTAAGGCTCAAACCACCTCCCGACGGAATACTTCACGGTAGTACCGGGGGGATCGGTACATGACGGTAGGAGTTTTAGTGCCGGTTCAAGTCCCACACTGACTTTAAGGCTTTCGATGCTTTCTCCTCTGAAAAAAAAAAAAAAAAAAAAAAAAAACACACACACACACACACAATGGCTACATAGCTTTGCATTTTTGGTTCGCATAAAAACAATCATTACAGACTTAAGCGCGCACATGCATTTCGTCAAACCACTTTGTAGCGCTTTGAGGCGCCTTAAGTGGCCTTCTTAATGGAACTTCTCGCACTGGCGAAAATGTTTGCAATTCAACAAGTTTCAATGCTGCAGTGGCCCGCCCATTGTGGCAGTGCCTTCGATTTTTTATATTTTTAAATTGGACTCCACATACACGTGCATACATATATATATGTTATCATGTGCATATATGTTTATAGCTATTTACATGCACATGCACCCTATGAGGAAATCAATAACAAAAGAATACAATATCTGTAGCAGAACTGGGTCGTAGCGAGATCATAACCAGCTCAAAGCCCGTAATGGGCGTAGCATTAAAAATCATTTCATATCGTGTGTTTGCATAGCTGACTACATTAGATATTGCTGCTGTTATTTCGAAAATGTACAAAATCAGAATTTTTTCTCAAATAAAAATTAATTTTTGGCAGGCACTCTGCGGCCATCACTTCAGTACTAAAAATTTTCCTGCAGGGCTTGCTGTTGTCTGTTGCCCACCCTGTTTTTCTCTCGCTGTTATCTTAATATGAAAATATGCTTGTCAAATATTTGTAAATAACGCTGACATGCAGACGGGTGCGTCGTTATCGCAGAAAAATGTTAAATTCATTCAATAACTTTTAACAAATTGGTTCAATATTTTTTTCATATCATTGAACTTTGCTAAGCTATGAGGGGGTTTTCTGGACAGCTAGAAAAGCACCACAATGAGTAATTTTGCAATGGACATTTGAGATTCACTAGCATTTGGTGATTGTAGTAGCAATAAAAATGTCGCATCCAAAATTTACAAAAGTCCACTTAAGACCAATGTGTTGGCGAGGTCATGATGTGTTGGTGATGTGATTATAACAGAGGGATGTTATTATTTGCTGGTTATGTGATTATGTACTGGTGATGTGATTATGATCAGGTGATGTGACTATGTGCTGGTTATGTGATTTTGGCTAGGTAATGTGATTATGTGTTCGTGATATTTTTATAAGTTGTAGATGTTAATTTGAGTTGGAGATGTGGTTTGGTTGATGTGATTATATGCTGGTTATGTGATTATGACTTGGTGATGTGATTATGGGTTTGTAATGTGAATTTGAGTTGGTGATGTGGCCATGACTTGGTGACGTGACTATTAGTTGGTGATGTGATTATGTGCTGGTGATGTGATAATTAGTTGGTGATGTGATTATGACTTGGTGGTGTAATTTGACATGGTAATGGGACTATTAGTTGGTGATGTGATTATGATTTAGTGATGTGATAATTAGTTGGTGGTGTAATCATGTGCTGGTGATGTTATTGTGACTAGGTAATGTGAATATGTGATGGTGATGTGATTATGTGCTGGTGATGTGATTATGGCTAGGTAATGTGATTATGAGTTTGTGATGTGATTGTGATCAGGTAATGTGACTATGTGCTGGTGATGTGATTATGTGCGGGCGATGTGTTTATGTGTTGGTGATCTGATTTTGTGTTCGTGATATTTTTATAAGTTGTAGATGTGAAGTTGGAGATGTGGCTTGGTTGATGTGATTATGACTTGGTGATGTACATAATTATGTGCTAGTGATGTGATTATGTATAGGAATTGCAATATTGTTTTGTAACTCGCTTAATCTGTTTGCTTTCTGCTTGAGTAAAACCAAAATTAATTTTTGTTTAAACCGCAGATAATTTTTTCATGTTTATTTTTTTTTGAACAACATGTAAATGGAAAAAAAGTTAAGGTACCAACTCATTATGACAACAAGGCAAATGCCGATGCAAGACCCATTTTTGGGCATTTATGTGTGTATGTAAAAATGTAAAATCATACCGCTATTTACAACGGTATACTAAGCACCCTCAACAGCAAAGCTTGCCCAGCTTCCACATGAATTGGTTAAGCCACGTATCAGTCATATGCTGTGATGTGGACTAAGTAGACTGGCTCGCTAAGAGATGATTGATGGCGCCAAAAGAAGAATTCAAGGAGGCGCATGCAGCAAGCGGACAAGTAGCGAACTGAATTGTTGCTTGACTGCTGAAGGTAGAAAAAATATAATTTTAACATCGAGCTGACGAAAAAGAAAATGTATAACTTTCTTTAATATAAATGGAATACAAATCAGCGCAAACAAAAAATATTCTCTTCTACAAATTATTTAAATTTCGGTGTATTAAGTAGGATTTCGCAATTGATTACAACGAGGCTTTTACTTAGACTTCGTACTGAAGTTAACTTGCCAGTCACCTCCCCAGCTAAAGTCGCTTGGTTATTATATTTGAAGTGCTTCAACAATTTCCACGCTACCTTAAAACTTATGAGCCTAATTTGTATTAAATTTTCTATTTCTTATGAAATTACATTTTTCAGTTTACATTTTCTCAAACCAATTTATAATTTCACTCTGAAATATGGCCAACACACACACTTTCTATTCACTTGGCTTAAAGAGAAATTTGCAAAATAATTGTTTATTGGCTTTGAACACCAAATGGACACAGATTTAAAACCATTAGCTTTGATCAATTGGCCATAACTCAATAAATACAGCTTGGTACTTAACGCAAAGGAATTACCAAGTAAAAATGATTAGAAAAAAAAAAGCTAAATAAGTAGTCAAAATTAATCGAGGTGAGTATGAAAGAGGTCAACTGTGAGTTGAAATAATAGTAACGGTCAGTGTATTAGTAAGTATGTATGTGTGTGTGTAAACGAATATTAAATATATTTTTATAAGAGACATAAATAGGCACATCCAATGAAATAAATTACTTTCAAACGAGGTAGAGAGCAGAGCAGGGCATCAAGGCAGCGCAGGCAGTGTAGATCAGGGCGTCAGTGGAGAAATACCAACAACTTGGAGGCTGCCTGAAAATCATAACAGACTAACTGGTGGGTGCGGGTGAAAAAACCATTAGCACTTTCAAGCACGTTGATAACATCCAATTACGGTAACCATGTTGAGGATACAATTTGGAAGCAAAAAGAAAAACAAGAAAAAGCAAGGAAAGTAGAAAAAGGTTTACAACAAAACAAAAAGCCTACAACAATATCCAGGAAAAAAATTATGAAAAATATTTGTAATAGAGATAAAATGAAATAAAATAAAATAAAATAAAATAAAATAAAATAAAATAAAATAAAATAAAATAAAATAAAATAAAATAAAATAAAATAAAGTCAAATAAAATAAAATAAAATAAAATCAAATAAAATAGAATAGAATAAAATAAAATAAAATAAAATAAAATAAAATAAAATAAAATAAAATAAAAATAAGCAGCAAACAAGAAAGCAATCGAATATAAAGGTAGTTATAACTAAAATTGTAAAAAAATAAATGTTAGCTCTACCATAACCGCACTTCCAGAGCATTCTTAAGGAGAGAAAAGTGAGTAGAAATGTAATTTGTGAAATTTGGATGTAACAGTGTAAAGCTGATTTGCAGTTAGTTTCTACTACCGAACGCAATACACGAACTTGCTGCTGCTATGAACTTTGATGTGGTAATGAATTTCAGTAATGCACTAATACCCTGTAGGGAAAAAGCAACTATAGTTCTAAAGCGTTATCATCATGTAGGTGGAAACTCGAATTCACTAAAAACATTAAAATTCCTACCAAAGTATCTTAAAATAATGCTTAATTATAATATTAAAAAATTACTTATTTGCAATTCTAGTCACTATCGAATCTAGTTCACTTTAATCCCAATTCTGCACCAGAAATTTCGTTCACTTGCTATTTATATCTCTACAGGGTATGTAGGTATTTAAGTTCACTGCTTCACTGCTTCACTATCCAAATTCAGAAGCAATTTGCTAAACCAAGTGCTAGAACAATTTGTGCTACAAAGTACTGAGCACGAGTAATAAAAGCAATGAACAACATAAAGTTAGGGATGAAGAATAGCAAACTATTTGTTAAAACGTGACCCAATGCGGGTGTAGTTCGTATGGGCGTAACTTGGGCTACAGAGGTGTCATAAGTAAATAGGACAAGCCACGAGAGCATTTTTATATTTTTTTATGATACGGTATTATTAATTTTTTGCACGTGTTGCACTCCCACCTCTCTGGTGATTTATTGCACTTTTTGCCCTCGAATTCATATTTTTTATTAAAGTAGGTTATAGACTTTTATTTCACTTTAATTAATTAAATTTAATTGTATTATATTATTATTGTATTATATTATATGTTATTTGATTTTATTTTATTTTATTTTATTTTATTTCATTTTATTTTATTTTATTTTATTTTATTTTATTTTATTTTATTTTATTTTATTTTATTTTATTTTAATTTATTTTATTTTATTTTATTTTATTTTATTTTATTTTATTTTATTTTATTTTATTTTATTTTATTTTATTTTATTTTATTTTATTTTATTTTATTTTATTTTATTCTATTTTCTTTTATTTTATTTTATTTAATTTTATTTTATTTTATTTTATTTTATTTTATTTTATTTTATTTTATTTTATTTTATTTTATTTTATTTTATTTTATTTTATTTTATTTTATTTTATTTTATTTTATTTTATTTTATTTTATTTTATTTTATTCTATTTTTTTTTTATTTTATTTTATTTATTTTTATTTTATTTTATTTTATTTTATTTTACTTTATTTTATTTTATTTTATTTTATTTTATTTTATTTTATTTTATTTTATTTTATTTTATTTTATTTTATTTTATTTTATTTTATTTTATTTTATTTTATTTTATTTCATTTTATTTTATTTTATTTTATTTTATTTTATTTTATTTTAATTTATTTTATTTTATTTTATTTTATTTTATTTTATTTTATTTTATTTTATTTTATTTTATTTTATTTTATTTTATTTTATTTTATTTTATTTTGTTTTATCTCATTTGCATTACTTAAAAATATTTTTACTTTAAATAAATCAATTGAAAAGCCCATTAATCACAAGTGTTCCAAAACTTATATGTAAGAGTATATATGTATGTGTCTTAAGTGCATACTATCCCTGCTTCCACTGCAGCAATTACTTGCTTATGATACCTTGATGGCCTTATTCTCATCCTGCACATAGTACATTATAAAGTTTCAGCTTAAATTGAAATTGCTCAAATACATCCGAAGTCATTAAATACTTAGACTAATTACTTTGCCACTTGGCATTATATTCCATACACGCTATGCAACTTGCATAAACTTTTCGCAACTGCCCACAGCTCACTGAATCCCAAAATGTTCCCCCCCCCTGCTGTTTGCGCTTTAAACGCAATCTAAGAATGGACCAAAGAGAATGCTTTCATCTTGGCACATTCCGCCGTCAATAACTCCCATAGCCTTTGGTGCAGTTGCAACAGCTGGGAAATGGTCAGATGGCAACCGCTTATATGGTCACTGACGATTTGCTAGCGATTAGTGTTACGAGTCACATTAAAATACGCCGAAGTATGAACTTGTAGGAGCTAAGACAACGACAAACGTGATATTTCTATTGATTGTTCGAAGCAAAGTTGTTTAGCTCCATTTCAGCGACTATTTTGGCTGGATGTGTTATGGCTTGAGATATGAAAAACCATCTTTTTCTCAATCAAAACTTTTTTAACTTTTAGTCACAAGCATAAAATATTTTCCAAAATATTGCAGCAATATATATTATATAAATATTTATTAATAATTTGAAAGTATTTAATTGGTCCATTTAGACTGAAGTTGTGAACAACTTTATCCGCTTCTGTCATTTCCTTAGCTTTGGTCAAACAAAAAATCAATTACAAAACAAAGCGTACACAATTTGCCTGTTTATACAAGAAAGAGCAAAAAACAAAGACATTAAAAAATTTACTATCAAATTTACTATAAACAACAAAAGCAATAATGTTGCTATTTACAACACAATTCAATGTTTGTTGTCCACTTGCGCTTAGCAAACTGTCAATTTAAGCTGTCTGTTTGGTAGCACAAAAAAAAAATTTACAAAAACTTGAGCGAAACGAAATGAAAAACCAAATGTCTAACAGCCACGCCTCATAATTGTCAATAGATATAGTGATTTAAAGTTTTTGTTCCAATTAATTTTTTGTTTTGCAAAATGTGTATTTTTTTTTTGTTGTTACATTTTTCTGTGATTCGTGACAATAGCAATAATTGTTTGCTGCTTGCTAACTGTCAAGCTGTAGTCGCCTTTTTGCGATTGAAATCATAACACAAAATAAAAAAAAATATTTTTTGCTCATACGAAAAGTTTCAAAAAACAAAAAAAAAACAAAAAAAAACTCATTTAACCATTAATGTCTGCGCCTGCTTCAGCGACACCAAGAAAAAAACGGCATTGACAAGAATGTCGATTTCCTTCCAAACGATTTATTTCGCGCTCAACTTATTTATTTGCTTATTTGCTTAACAATTGGTCTCATTGCCTGCCTCTTTTTCTAAGTTTTTTTTGCTTCATTATTTTTATTTTTATTTTTTTTATTATACTAGCTGTTTGTTTGTTTTTTTTTTGTGAATTTTGTCGCCGCTTAATCTATTATTAAATTGCTGTTCTTGTTAATTTGTACACAAAGAACACGTGCGCCAAATGGTATTAACTAGCGCGCAAAAGATAAACGCCAATACGTCGATATGAATGAAATAGACAAAAGCTAAATTTTGTTAAATAAAAAAAAAAAAAATTACAAAAGATTGAAAAGAATTGTTAAATTGTGTGATAAAATAAACAAGCCACGATTTGTGTTAAAATTTTTAATTGAAAACAATCACTCGTAAGCAATACTTTGTTCTGAGCAAGTTTGGCGCTTAAGTCTTTGGTTTTGTATTGTGACAGCGATTAGTTTGCATATGATTTGCTTGTTGGTTATTTGCTTAGTTAGCGGAACGGAGGCTATTTTGAGGAATTTTACCTGGGTATAGTTGTTAACTGTTGTTGTTGTTGCAGTCCCAGAACAACTCTTTTTGGAGTATGGACGGGAGAAAAAGTTTTGTATTTTAATAAAATTTGTTTGTGATCTACTATTACTAGCTAAGATATTTTTAGAACACATCTTATTAATTCTAAAATTAAAAAACACTAAACTTCGCTCAACAATTTTCTCAAACAAAAAGTTTTCTCTATGCCAACATCACACACACTCTCTTAAACAAATATGTATATATGTAAATTTAGATTCTATATTTCTACAATTTTCCCCAGTAGCGCTTTTAGCCTTCCTTCTCACATGCAAATTTTCCACTTTTTATGATCCCTACCAGCATTCCACCATTATTAGCACCACAAGTAATAGTTATGGCATTGTGCCAGTTACATATTTGATGTAGTAACACATCGGGATCAAGTTAGCGGTCAAGCGTTATCAACACCTACATACGCCAATCATAGGTTGCAGCGTGCAAGTGATCATTTATTGTGCTGATCGATATTTGTAGTCAATTCAAAAAAAGAGAAAACAAAAATGAAAATAATGGGCTCATATTAGACTTAGTCAAATAATTTTTTTTTTTTTTTTTTTTAAACTGCATTGATATTTTTAAAAAGTACAAGAGATATAAGGTCCTAGATCTGTGTTAACTTGTGCGCTCAGAGAGCAGGTAGAAGGGCCGATATGCAAAATCATTGGCGGCCAACTTTTCAATATTCCACTTTCCTTATTTTGTCTTACCGAGGCGGGTAGGAACATTGGCTGTTACTAACTTGTGATTCGAGCAGCATAAAACTCTAAGCTACTTATTGAGTGAAAATTTCTCAAGTGGGACCCCAAAAATCGAAAGTCGTTATTTATTGATTTTTTAATTAATTTCAGATAGCTATTATTATAAAATAACTATCTGTAAAGTTTTTCGCAAAAAAAAAAAAAATTACTCGAGATATATGCAATCAATTTTTTATAAAGGGTTTTGCTAAAACTGACTTTATTTGAAAGTGGTTGAAGATAATCGAATGCGTCTTGTACTGAAATTTGCAAAATTAGTCTCGCAAAATAATGGCCTAAATAATTTTGGAAAACATTTTTTTTTATAAATATTAGTATATATTTTTTTATAAAATAATTTTTTTTTTTCACTTCTGGAGCTCTGATTCTAATCGGACAAAAAAAATTGGGTTTACAATTCGTTTGTGTTCGGATAGCGAAAAAAAAATTTTGTTGAGCTCTACTATTATTGTAGCTATTGCATTTTTAGTGAACGGTGCAGGCGGCAGAGACATACAGACTCGCGCGCCGGTACCACTGCGAGTGTTGTGTGATGCACAGCCGATCGACTCCTAGTCGTTAATTACTCTTTTGCCGAAGGTAAATGTTCCCGCTCCCTTATCACTAATCACTATTGGCGCACTTGTCTTTCCAACATATCTTTGCTAAGTTAATAATTTGCATACATACAAACATACACGTTCACTCATCGCACGCATTCATGCTATTGTTGTACAACCTAACGTCACCGTCTTCGCTTTTGTTCTTTTGAAAAAGCTCTAAAGCTGCCATTATACAAACACTAGTATGTAACTCCCGATAACCGGGTGGGTTTTTTTAGAAAAAAATTAAAGCAAACTATAAACGCTAATATCTTATGAACAAATTAACCAATTGAAATTTTTGTAATTTTGTGCAAACATGCTCATGATAAGCTTTCATTTGATACACATTTCATTTATGTACGTATTGTAGTTTAGTCTAGCTAAGCGCCTTGTTTTAGAATAATAATATAGATAACTGACTTGACTTCACTTGACTTTAGTTGGCAACCTAGAACGTGATTATACTTCACGTAACGCATAGAATCCTGCACCATATTTCTTTTTTCCCGAAACTATAAAAAGGTCAGATATATTTTCTCAGCTTCAAATAAATGTCCATACGTAAAAAAAAGTCAAATGTCTATGCTATGTAAGTATGTATAATGGCAGCTTAAATCTGAAAATTCGCTATCCCCACATATTCGCCACTGCACTTCTGCTGCATACTCATATTGGGGACTTTTGCATGAAAAACTCCTATGATGAATTTTTCTGCGTTGATTTTTTCATAGCTAGTAAGAACATTAAATTTGTAATCGTCAACAAGTGCAGTTTAAAATAAAAAATTTTAATTAAAAAATGAACGGTAATTTCGGAAACGGCTTTTATTGGGGAATCTGAAGGAAATTCATCAGAAATTTTTAATCAAATATCCTGACAAAAAAATTTGTTTGTCAACATTTAGACAATTTAGACCAAGGTTTTGCATATTGGCTGGTTCGAAAGGAACGCATAATGTTTGCGTGTGCAAAATACATCAAAATATGCGATTAAAAATAAGTGGCCTGAAGCAAGAGCTCAGTAATAAAGGCATTAATTACCAAACAACCTACCACGATATGCTTCGGGAGATGAAGTGTGAATCCTCAACATCGGACTGCTCATTAAGTTTGTGCGAAGAATGTCCTGGAGCATCAGCAGTTCTCGAAAAAATTAGGTCGTTTACAAGTGCAAATAAAATTACTACAGTGACGTATAATCAATGGTTGACAACCGATAGGTATGTTTAAATATAATTTTATATTGGATGAGATATTAAGTCTAATAATATTCACGGAAATATACTAAAAATTAAAATTTTCTTTCAAATACAGATGTCAACTTCTCAGCCAAACGCAGCCAGTGCAAACATTTTTAGAAAAAATTAAAACCGAATTACCCGATTTGTTAAGGCATGATTTCATTGCAATAACTCAAGCTAATTATTTGGACTCTCTCAAAAACGAACTTGGCGATGGGGAGTTCGTCGTGACAATGGACTTCTCTGAAAATTATAGTTTCCATGTTCAAGACGCGGTGCAATCTCAACACTGGTCCAAAGATCAGATGACATTACATGTGTACGTAATATATCACAAAATTAATGGGAAAGTGGAGCACAAAAATTTCGTTGTTTTGTCAGAGCATATACTACACGATGCCAATTGCGTGCACTTATTTAATGAAAAATTGATTTTGTACTTGAAAAAAGAATTCGGAGAAAACAACGTCAGGAAGATTTTCTACTTTTCGGACGGTGCGGGTTCACAATATAAAAACCGTTTTAATTTTATAAATTTGATTGAGCATAAGAACGACTTTGGTGTCGAAGCTGAATGGCATTTTTTTGCTACATCCCACGGCAAAGGGGCCTGCGATGGGGTCGGTGGATGTGTCAAAAGAAGTGCGTATAAAGCTAGTTTACAGCGTATCAATGTAAATCAAATTACAACTCCCCGAAAATTCTATGACTGGGCTCAAGCGTACTTCACTAACATCCACTTTGATTTTTGTACCGAAAAAGATCACACTAAGCATGAAGAAAATTTGAAATTACGATTTGCTATGGTAAAAACATTGAAACAAACGCGTCAATACCATTGCTACAAGCCCACTCATGACAGGAAATTGATTTGTAAGATTTTTTCAGCTGATGAAAACTACTCGATGCAAACTGTACTAAAGAAATAAATAAATTAATCATATATGTATTGTTATTTTTGTGTAAACTACCCTAATAGTGTGTATTGTTATTTTTCAAGTTAAGAATCTCCCCTACTTCCCCTTCAGAAGTAAAAAGAATATCTAATGACTAGGAGTCGATCGGCTGTGCATCACACAACACTCGCAGTGGTACCGGCGCGCGAGTCTGTATGTCTCTGCCGCCTGCACCGTTCACTAAAAATGCAATAGCTACAATAATAGTAGAGCTCAACAAAATTTTTTTTTCGCTATCCGAACACAAACGAATTGTAAACCCAATTTTTTTTGTCCGATTAGAAGCAGAGCTCCAGAAGTGAAAAAAAAAAAATTATTTTATAAAAAAATATATACTAATATTTATAAAAAAAAAATGTTTTCCAAAATTATTTAGGCCATTATTTTGCGAGACTAATTTTGCAAATTTCAGTACAAGACGCATTCGATTATCTTCAACCACTTTCAAATAAAGTCAGTTTTAGCAAAACCCTTTATAAAAAATTGATTGCATATATCTCGAGTAATTTTTTTTTTTTGGCGAAAAACTTTACAGATAGTTATTTTATAATAATAGCTATCTGAAATTAATAAAAAAATCAATAAATAAGGACTTTCGATTTTTGGGGTCCCACTTGAGAAATTTTCACTCATTGATATTAGTCGCCTACTACAAAAACAAATACCCACATTTCTTCTCACCTCACTATAAAATATATAACAATACTCCAGATAACAACAAGTATTCGCTCCTCAAGCACAACTCATCTATGATTGACGCGCGCCAACTACGATCAAAATTCATTTGAACTTTATAAATAATTTTTCCTAGCATTTATTTCTTTTTTGTTTTTCCCTCTTTTTTGTTTGCATTTTCTTATGGTTTATTTCGTGGCGCTTTATACTCTCTTTGTGCCCTCAATGCATAGATCAAGATCATAAATAGCAATAAGTAAAACGTACACAATCTTTTACGTCCTATCGTTTCGGTCTGTCCACAGCGATCTATCTGTCTGCTTTGCTAACTGTTTCAAGTGATCAATCAATGAAAGCGGCAGTCAGCCACCAGCCGCGTTCAAAACATCCGTCCATTGGCCACCAATAGACAACTGCTATTTATTGTAATAACTTCTTTTTTTTTCTAACACAACAAATTGTACGTAGCTGTATGTGTGTGTGTGTGTCTGTGTGAGTGTGTAAGTGATTGCACGTAATAGCAAACTCGTTAAGGCTCGTGCTACAAGGAAAGTCTTTTGGTACACTACTCGTTTATATTTGGTGCATTTGTTGTTGTTGTTGCGAAGCTTTAACAGTGGTTGGATTAGGTTGGGTAAGCTTGAATAACGGAAATAGTTTTTGGTACAATATCAGAGGTGGGTAAAATCAATTACATTACAATCACAACTACATTCCTCAGTAATTGAAAAATGTCATCAATTACTTTGCTCCACAGAAAAGGAATTGATTATAATCAATGTAATTACATTTCAATTCCTCAAAAAAAATTACCGAAAGTAATGTTCTTTGTTTGAGGCTCAATTACAAGGAATTGATTACAAGGAATTAAAAAAATTACTTTGTGGAATTGTAATTTAAAAAGTAATGGGCTTTGAAAGGAATTGAAAATGTAATTGAAAAAATTTCAGCCTCAAAAAAAGAACATTACTTTCGGTAATTTTTTTTGAGGAATTGAAATGTAATCAATTCCTTTTGTGTGGAGCAAAGTAATTGATTCCTTTTCTCAATTACATGTAATGGGGAATTGAGGGTAATTTAATTCCTTAAGTAATCATTACTACCCACCTCTGTTGGCAGTTAAGATGAAAAATGAAAGTGTTTTTTTTATTCCACCAAATTTTCACTGTTGCCCCACAGTACCGACGCATTTGTTCCCTTTTCCATTTTTAATTTTTTTTTCTTCTATAACAAAAATTGTTTTAGTCTTTTTCTTTTTTTTCTTATTAAATTTTTGCTCTCATTTGCTTGCCACGAAACGTGATCGATTGATTTGTGTGATCTCGGCAAGCGCACAAGTTCAACTATGTAGATTAACTGTTGACTAGATAATTGTTGTTGTGTTTCCTAGTTTCAGATACATTTTTGTTATTGTTATTACAACAACCAAAGCATGAATATCTGCTCAGTTTTTTCATGGTTTTTTGTGTTTCTTGCTGTCGCGGTCATCCTTCCTGACAACCTTCAGCGCACTGACGTCTTTTGAACTAACAACAAGAGTATGAGAGAACATTTAATTTAGAACAGATAACTGGCAATGCAGGTCAAACTTGATCTACCTCCTCCTTGTCTGAATTTTCTTAAACCACGGTTATTGCTTTTTGGTACATGAGATCTCGCATTAGATACTCTACCAATTCGATCGGTGTGCTTTTCAATGGGAGAACAATTTTGGTCGGCAAATTATTCTAAATCGATACCTTCAGATTCAAGTCTCGAAATTGTTTACATCAAGAAGGAAGTTGAAGTAGAAGAAGAAGTTAAATATATCCATCTTAAGAATATCCCGATATGCCTTACTTAAGATCCGACTAAAATTATTTATACCCAAAATCGACACCGCCAAACAAATCGGTCCTTTGGCAGTCGTTCTGGTAGCCGAATGTTCTAGTACCGGATGGCACAGAATCTATATCCTCACTTGAATACTAGGATTGAACCTTCGTAGGTAATTTTGCAATTTTTACAAACAACAACAGCAACAACACAAAGTTTAAACTGGGGTAGAGTAATTACTTTGGAAATCTTTTGTAGCAAAATGGAGTGCAAAATGAGCTCAAAATATTTATATTTAGTATAATGTGATACCACGTTATAGTATTATTAACCAGCCAGTTGGCACTTCAAAATCCTTGAAAACTTTTTGCAGGCAGAAAGAAATTTTACACTCGCTTACAGAGAGAAAAAAAATAAAAATTAAAAACTGCCTGAGGAAGTTTTCACAAGGTTGCTACACTTTTTTTTAATTACTTAAGTTATGGTGATATGAATATTGAACAAAAGAAAATTTTAATTGGCGTTGCCACCTGATCATATTTTATTTATTTTCATTATGTAACCCATTTCAGCTCGAACCTTTCAACTTAGGATATCTTATTTGGAGTTGCCACTTATCTGAAATTAAAAGCAAATTAAATGATTTTCAATATTGTTTCGAAAGTACTAAACAGCTAAAACTAACTAAAAAACACGGTTGGCAATTAAAATTCAATTTTAAAACCCACCAGAGTGCTTAACTGATATTTGGCACGAACCGAAAATATACAAAACAATCCTCAGTGGCAGTGGTGGTCTTTTGACATTTTTTTTTTGTTTTATGCTTTAACTAAAAATGTTCATACTTCGCTCGGTTGCTAAGTCAACTACCAGCCATCTCCGAAAATCTGATTTCACATCTTCAGAGTTTTTAACTCCCACCAAGCTAACCTCCTGCTGAAATAAGTATTAAGCAACTTGTCTTTGTTTCCCCAATTTTCCTCCCCCTCTTAACTCAGCATTTACTTCATCTTCGCTGCTGTCAACACGCTTGTCGTGCATATTAAAACCTATAAAAGCTTTCGTATTAACTGATTAATGAGTAGGTGTTAAATGCATGTTTAATTTCATCCCATTCACACATTCATACACATGTTACTTCTCAGGTAATAATCTTTTATAGTTACGGCGTAAAAACAAACCGATTAATTCATTTTATTGCTAACACAACATCGCCTCCAGCTGTAAAATGATATCTCTGAATGAACAGTTAGTATGTAAATACTTTGCTTGTTTATACATAATTCATGAGACGTTGACAAAGTTGAAGAATAAGCTACTAAAGCCACTGAAGGTGTGGTCTTTGAAGTGACAATTACGGGAAGAGTAAATATTGGCCAAACTAATAAGAGGATTCTTTATATTCTCTTTGCGATTTCTCATTGACATACCAGGGAAAAAGGAGAAGACATAAGAATCTGTCATAGAAGAGAGGGTAAGTTGCTAAAAGAGAGAGTGGTCAAGACATAAAAAATGCGTTAATAAGATCCGAGCTCATAGTGTTGAATTTGCTTCCTTTGTCTGGTGCAGTTGCCACACTTTTTTAAAATTAGCGTTGCCATGTTTTATTTATTTTTTGTACAACTAATCGTATCTCGTAAGCGCTGTGATTCATTTCAATTAAATTTTTTTGATCTACTACAATCCCAGCTCTCAAAAAGAAGCGCTGCCAATTAGGATGTTTTATTTAGAGTTGCCACATATTTAAAATTAAGTATAATTTTTTTCAACCTGGGTTTCGAATGAAAAGTATTTAACGTTGTTTCGTATTTTAACAAAAATATTTTCAAATTAAAGTTGCCACCTAGTCATTTATTTTATTTATTTTTTGTATAACCAATCTTATCTCGAAACCGACTTGATTCGTTTCTGTGCAATATTTTTGAACTTTTATTTGCTACAATAACAGCTCTATCACAGAAGCGCTGCCACCTATCATATTTTACTTAGAGTTGCCACTTTTCTCAAATTAAAAATTACATTGTTTAATGTAGATTTCGAAAGAAAATTATTTAATGTTGTATTAAAAAAATTTATTTTTTATTACAATCTTTTAATTTTTAATGGAATTATTAAAAAAATTTATTTAAATATTCACAAAAATTATTATTCTTGGTCTCGAGCTTATTTATAATTATCATGATCAACTACCGACTACCAGATGGCGCTAGGAGGTTGTTCATGAATATGAAAAAGTAAATAGAAAAAGGAGTCTGGCTGAGAAAAAAAAAAAATTATTTAAAAAGAAAATTAAAACAATAATAGTTTTCAGAAAAAATATTATGCCTCGTCGCTCTTCTTTTTACAGCAGTTCGTACAGGACTTAACATCTTCCTTTCTTCATTCATAGAACTTTTGTATACAACTTTCAGCCGCTACATCTCTTCATTAGCAATTTAAGCTCTTCGTACTCCCCATTTTTTTTTTCTTCACTTTTTTTTCATAACGTTCATTTTAATAAACATACATTTTAATTTTGCTTACCAGATTGGCGCCATAGTAAATACTATTACATAGCAAAAAATTCAATTCAAAATGCAACTTTGTTTACGGAAATGTACAATTTTTGCAAACAAAAACAAAACTGCAACTGGAAAAATTTATTAAGCAAACAAAAACAAAATTAAACTAATATGTATTCGAATTAAGTTGACGCAGCTGTATTTCTTAAAGTGCGGATGCCTAAGCTTACAAATGGAAAATTTGCATTATTTATAACAAAAATTATGGGTCCGTTCGGAAATATTATCTTAAAGTTATTTTTCCTATGATAACAAATTTTTTTAGATAAAGCTTTATTTTTTATTTAGACCAAATTAACATAATATTTAATGTATGACAATTTTAAAGAAAAAGTAAAAGCAAGCAGCAATTCTTAAAGCGAGTTGGGTGTTTAAAGTTTCCTGGAAGTCGTAGTTACCACGCTGCTACGTTTTTGCTAAGTAACCATAACTTGAAAGGAACTTTTGCCAAATACTTTATATGAACATTGGTGCTTCCAACATATTATTCCACATTTTGGTGGCAAGCACGTAGTTGATATGTTTGTAGTAAATACGTGTGATCAATGGCTCAGCACTTTAAAGTCGCAACTCGGTTTCAGTCATGACGGCTTCCCGAATGGGCCCTATGTTTATTCGTAACTTTTCCAGCAAAACTGAAAACAAGCACATATTTGTAATAAAACTAAACTTCTATTGCCTATTTGTACGAAACAAAGGGAGACCCAATATAAAGTATTGGATCAATAATAATCATAAAAATTTGCATTAGGGTGGATACAAAAAATGTAAATGTATTGGCCGAAAAATAAACAAAATATCTCTCTTCGTGTAATTGTAAAAAATGTATGCCTACAATTGGTAGAGAGATATGATAGTAAGAAAAATTTGGAAAACTCCAAGGCAGAGATACTCTTACTAAAATGAAGGCCTTATATTCATATCTAGCTGAAATATTTTTCTGCATAAAAAGTAAGAAAAACAAAACCCCCCATAACTTAGACCCACCCTAACATTGATACGTGTTTACCTCAAAGTTCCTATAAATTGCCAGCTAAAACACTTATTGAAACCAATTCAGTTTTACTTTCTGTTACATCAGTCATGAGAAAACTCAGCGCTCTATTTCTAATAGCCTTGTCGCTATTGCAGCTCAGTAAAAGTGAGAAAGATTGGTGGGCAAATGGAAACTTTTATCAAATCTATCCACGATCGTTTAGGGATAGCGATGGCGATGGCATTGGCGATTTGAATGGTAAGTATGGAGTGAGGATATATCGCGCACCCAGCTCCAAAGGGAGCTAAGCAAGGGATTTAGAGCTCATGAATAGCATAATGAGCTCCGGCAATTTAAAGTTGGCTGATCCGAAGCAAGGAAGTAGAATTTAGGAAACATAGAATTACTATTATTACATAGAAACGACTATTTTGGAATGGTTCTAGGGACTTTTGAGAAATCTAGTTGGGATATTTTCGGGACTCTTTTGGAATTGAACCGATTTTTTTTTCGGGATTGTTTTCTTAACTTTACAGGACCATTTCAGACTGATTTCGGAATTGTTTTCGGGATATTTTCAAGAGGATTTTAAAGCTATTTCAGACCATTTCGATGATTTCGGGATGTCTTTCAAGTTTTTTTTAGAGATCATAACTTGATTATTTCAGGACTATTTCGGGATTGTTTTCTTAACTTCTAATGAACAACTTCGTCGTATTTAACTGAGAGATTTAGTCTCTTTTTCAGCATGATTTCAATAATTTTCGGGATCATATAGTGTAACTTCACAACCTTTTGTGGGTCTTTTCAGGATCACTTTCTCATTATTTGGAATCGTTTTTGGGGCTTATGCGGGATCATTCCTTGTTTGTCTACAGAACGTTTTCATGACATAAATGTTTCCGACATGATAAGAACCTGAATTTTTCTTTTTAATTATTTTCCGTCAACTCTTGTCGATTTTAGTTCTGACATCATCTCAAAACCGATTCTTTAATTTTTCCATAAATTTTTTTCTTCCAGGTGTTCTCCAAAAACTTGAATATATCAAAGATATTGGCATGCAAGGTGTTTGGCTATCGCCCATTTTCCAATCACCAATGTCTGACTTTGGCTATGACATCTCGGACTACACAAAGGTACACACTGAATATGGTACCAATGAAGATTTGCTAAATTTGACCAACCGTGCGCACGAGCTCGGCTTACATCTTATACTCGACTTTGTGCCAAATCATACCAGTGATGAGCATGAATGGTTCCAGCGTTCGGTTGCCAATGATCCATACTATAGCGACTTTTATATTTGGCATGATGGCGTTACCGATCCAGAAACTGGTGAACGTAAACCACCAAGCAATTGGCTAACACAATTCCGCTATTCTGCCTGGGAATGGAATGATGTGCGCCAACAATATTATTTACATCAATTTGGTGTTAAGCAGCCCGATTTGAACTATCGTAACCCAAACGTGGTAGCGGAAATGCAAAATATATTGAAATTTTGGTTAGAACGTGGCATTGATGGTTTTCGTATTGATGCTGTGCCCTTCCTATTCGAAGCTGAAATTGATCCACTAACTGGTACTTACCCCGATGAACCGGTCGTCAGTGATACGAGCTCGTGTCCAGATCCAAATGATTGGTGTCATTTAGATCATATCTACACTAATTCGTTACCAGAGGTCTATGAAGTTCTTTATGAATGGCGTGAGGTTTTGGATCAATTTGAACAAGAACACAATACAGACAGTAAAGTACTCTTAACGGAGGCTTATACCAGCTTCGATAACCTAATGCGTATGTATGGCGATGGTGTGCGCAATGGCTCGAATGTGCCCTTCAACTTTGAAATGCTCTCTGGTTTAACAAATCGTAGTACTGCCACTGACTATAATTACTATGTGAATCATTGGTTGGAGAATATGCCAGAGGGTGTTTATGCCAATTGGGTTTTGGGAAATCACGATAATAATAGGATCGCATCACGTTTTGGCGTACAACGCACTGATCTTCTGAATATATTTTTACAAACTCTACCAGGCATTGCGGTTACTTATAATGTGAGTTAATTGAAATGACTTTTTGTGTAACGTTCATGAATATGATGAAATGGGCGAGTAACTTTGGTCCGATGTGTGTAAGTATGAGAAGAAGAAGAGAGGGACCCCAAAATTAGTTTAACGAAATGATCAGTGTGATAAGCTGAGTTGATATAGCTTTTTCTGTCTGTCCAAACGTCTGTTTAAACGTGAAAAATTATATTTTTTGGCAGCAACGATAAGTTCGGAGCAGTATATATCGATTATTCCGATATATTTTTTGATTGTTGTTGTACCTGCTGGCTTATATAAAAAGGAAGGCTACTTTTTCCATGGCCAAAGCTTTTAAATTTGGTGCATTATTTATGAAAATCAATGCAACTTATAGCCGGCATACAATCGATTTTTTTCGATAAACGGATTTTGAGCGATAACTTCTTTAGTTAAATAACTGATTACGTATAATATTGCAGCTTTTGAACTTAGCGTGTATGGAACTTGGTCACTGAAAAGCAAAGTCTTTGGAAGCAAGATAACATATATCACCTCGATAACCGATTTTTTTCGATAAGTGTGGTTTGAGCGATAACTCCTTTAATTACATGACTAGGAGCACTAGATTTAGCCAAATTTGTATTTACTAAATATGCAAGGTATTTCTTGAAATTTAGCGTGTTTGGAGCAATATAAAATATAGCACCCATACAATCGATTTTTTCGATAAAAGTGCTTCGGGCTATAACTCGTGCAATTAAATAGTGATAAACTTTAAATTTTGCAATTTTTATAAGTATTACATATGTATGTAATATGGGTAGTGAGAATTAATAACATTGGACCAATATTTTACTTAACCCGTATATAATCGATTGTTCCGATAAATGGATTTTGAGCGATAACTCCGATAGTTGAATTAAATTTTGTAGCTTTTGCATTGAATTTTGTAGCTTTTGCATTTATTACATGTGTAGGCTATTCAGTGAAAATCAATAAGACTGACATGTCGCACCCATACAATGGATTGTTCCGATAAACAGTTTGTTCATATTCTAAATGCAATTACATATTCATGAAAGCTATAAATAAATCGGCACAGCCGAAGACAGCGCTCTTCTTGCCTACTCATTTATTTTTACAAATAATACGAAAAACCTTAGGGTGAGGAATATGGCTTGGAGGATGGTTTTGTGTCTTGGGAAGAGAGCGTTGATCCACAAGGCTGTAATGCTGGCCCCGATGCTTATCTCTCCTATTCGCGTGATCCTGAACGTACACCCTTCTTATGGGATGATTCCGCAAATGCTGGCTTTAGTGATGCTGATGAGACATGGCTTCCGGTTGGTCAATCGTTTGCAAGTAATAATGTGGAGGCACAATTGGCAGCTGAAAATAGTCATTTGAAAATATTCAAAAAACTATCGGAATTGAGAAAAATTGAACCAGCTTTTACTGATGGCGATTATGAGTCTGCTGTTGTGGATAATGTGTTGATATATAAGCGGTAAGTATGTATATTAGGGTGTGCTTCTGCATGGTTTAATATAACAAATGATTTTTCTTTTTATAGCACTGCTGAAACTGGTGATAATTTTATTGTTGTACTGAACATTGGTGATGAGAGTGAAACAGTCAACTTGAGCGATTTATTTGAAGGTATCGACGATAACTTGGAAGTTGTGCTTAGTTCACTACAATCGGGATTAGAGGAAGGGTAAGTAGTGTTTGAAAAAATTTGTTATAATACAAGGCCAGAGCTAGAGAGAAAGCTTAGAGGAAGCTTGCTGAAAAACAAGTTCCATACAAGTTATCAATCGGCTCTTACAAGTTTCTGAAATACTAGTTTTTTATGTGGGTCCTTAGATCTGGACTTGCGTTTTGTCAATTGCCTCCTTTTACCCAATCTTACTTTAACTTTTTTTCCAGCCAATCGGTGGATCCTGAAAAATTTAAAGCTGAAGCTTACAATGGCTATGTCCTGCGTTTGGTAAACGAGGATTAAAGTTTTTGGATCTAAACAAATGGGGAATGTACATACATATTTTCATATCATATCAATATATTAATTCGCTCAATAAATTAAAACAAAAGCAACTACAAGGCTATTTATTTGCTCTTAGAATGAGCTTTTTTTAGTTGCTTGCGTCGGGTTAATCGAAGCTCTCTCCACAGCCTTAAGCAATACAGGTCGCGCCTTTAATGTATGAAACTGGATCTGGATCGCTTTTCTCCTTTTTTTCTAGTTTGGAGTACGCAGAAGTAACGGCGAATTTTTTAAGTTTCCAGCAAGGTTTAGTCCTGCAGCTTATTTGAACTTTTTCAACAGAAAATTGAGGAAATAGCACGATAAGCGTTCACCCTGTCTGAAACCTCGCGAACGGCAACGTAGAGATTCTTCACAAATCTGACGGAGCTGATGAGATGGTTCAATGTTGCGAAGGTGGTTTTCAAGTCAACAAAGATTATGTTGTTGTTGTTTTTAACTACAGAAACACTCTCCGAAGTTTTTTAAAATAGTGTCGAAAGTGACAGTCCTTCGTCAGATATAAACTAAATACGCTCCGACACTCACTTTTGGTATATGTCCGACTGTCAGGGAAAAGATTTGATATGGCAATCTTCTTCTTATTTGAAAGGCTGATTCCGCAATAGGTGGCAAAGTTTCAAGAATCTCACTTCTTGTGGATTGGGTAGAGAATTCTTAGATTCAAATCTTAAGTTATGGAAGCATGCGACCGGGTTGAGGTACATTAATTTCATCATTTTCGATTGTGGGATCGGGTTCGAAAAATTCTCTGAGCTTTTGTACAATTCAACGGTTGCTCGCTACAAAATCTTAGTAGCCATTGAACATCCCTTCGTAGATCGGCACTCTCAATTTTACAAGAACTCGGCACTGGGCTTAAAATACTATATAATTTTGCGTAATTTTTGATGAGCCACCAGCGTGATTAGGAGCCTAATAGGCATGCAATTTCTGAGGTTGGCGTCCCCTTTAATAACTTAAAACGAACAGGAGTATAATTAGGAATTTTAATGCGAAGAGAAATTCGAGTAAAAATGCGTAGAGATTTAAGAAGACGAGCATTTTTTGTAAGAAGAAAAGCAACAGAAAGAGTATTCTATGAAAAAATTAGACTTTCAAGTTCTACACGAGAAATTCGATTTTATCTACAAAGTCCCTAGCACCCTAATATTCAGGTACATCAGATGATTTGCGTTATATAATCGCATTTCTGCTACTCGATCCCATCTCAAGCAACACGACATTTGAAGTTGAATATTTGAAGCGCCTGCATTGAAGTGTTTGCACCCGAGTGCAGTCTGTCTCCGCTACCAGTTTCTTCCACCTACTCCTGCTTCTTTTTATACATTTGCCTAGTCTGCATGTTAAGTGCTTGTTTCTCTAATTCTTGGCTCATAGACGAGTTGTTTAAAGCCTGTTACGTCATACAACTTAAAAACAAATAAGTGCATTTAGTGCTTAACAAATACCGGTGCGATGAGTAGTTTTAGATTAATTATCATTATTAAGCATTTTTTTAGTCAGACAACATTGTGGACAGACAGCTTGGTAGATAGTGGAGTGCTTGAAAGAGGGAAGAATAACAGTGAGGTATGCGGCGAGAGCACCATTTAAGTGCAAATAAAAATACCAACAACAAAATACGAGTATTAAACAACAATCAAAAATGTGAAACGATTTGCCAAAGCGGAATGCAAAAGTCATAAAATGTATTGGGTCAGTTCAATGCAGGTGTTTTTGAGGTTAGTTTTGTGTTGCCGCAGTGAGTGAGTGACTTGTTGTAGTTGGACATATTTAACAGTATTTCGAAGCAATAGAAACAAATTGTAGAATATATGTTGAGACTTTTGTGAAGTTCTGATAGGAAAGTGGGCGGATTAGTGGTATAGGAGTGGGGTGGAGTTATGGAGAGTAAGAGGAAGATTGAAAGGAAGATGGAGAAAGATTGTTAGAAGTATAAGAAGTGGAATAGGAGGTGGAGAAAAGGTAAAATATGAGAAAATTTTAGAGCTCGTAATTATATTATTTTATTTATTTTTTTTATCTTTTTCTTATCTTAAATTATAAGCCATAGAAAAATATATTATTCTAAGTCATCTTATCATAAACCTTCTCTATTTTAATTAATTTTCTAAAAAGCAAAAACAAAAAAAAGCAATTTACGCTCACAAAAATTCATCAAAATACATGCCACGGTTCATATCGCTCACACCAAAAAGTTTTTTGTCATTTGCTCCTACTAATTTTGGTGTCACTGCTGCACCACCTGCTGGTGCCAAAGATCAAGTGGCAACTGTTGCATGGCATGGTTTTTTCGTTTTCATAATGAAATATTTTAACTGTAATTCTTACAACAACAGCACACAACAATTTCACCGCACAACAATCACACAGCACCGCACATTTACCGCACCGCTACCTTCACTGCCTTACATCGGGATGAGTGCTTTTTGTAGTTGCGCTCAATTTGGTTGTTGTTGTAGCTGCAGCTTCTTCACTTTTCCATTACGCCTTTAACAATTTTTCTGTTTGGCCGTCTTGAGTGCACTTTTCTTGTTGTTCACTGATTTTGGTTTGGTTCATCTAACGATGACTATCATTAAATTAACGATGTACATTTAAGGTTGACTTGCTACGGAGCAAAAATATACAACCGATGCGCACATCACATACAAACACCTGCGAGTTATGACCAGCCTCACCACTTGACTTCTCACCCGCAATGGTTTTGTAGTACTTCTGGTCTTTAGTTGGCGAAATAGTTTTTTTGAAGCGAAACTTCTTAGATGGCAATTTTGGGTGAATCGACTCTCGTTTGAATTAAAGAGTTCGTCTTCGCTAGACTGCTTAATATATTTTTTGAAGTTAACTTCTTAGTCGACGATGACACTTTTTTTTTCTGTGGGTAGACATTTTTTCGCCGCTACGGAAATTCCAAAAAAGGAACCGAATTAGTTAGGATTCGGCTCTTTTCGGAAGAGTTTTCTAGAATTTTTCGGGATAAATTCGTAGTTGTTTAAGGGACATTTAATATTATTTTAAGATAACTTCGGGAACCATTTGAGGACTTTTTAGGATATTTTTTCGGTACAGTTTCGGGATTGTTTCGAAATTTTTTCGGGATCATTTTGTAATTGTTTCGAGGTCCTTTGGCTTCTATTTTGGGATAATTTCGGAACGATTTGTGACCATTTTCGGGATCACTTCGGTACTTATTCTCGATCTTTTCGAGACTTTTTCGGGATCATTTTGAACCTAATTGTTTTTAGATCATTTGGCCTCTATTTTGGGATTATTTTGGGGGCGGTTTGTGAACTTTTTCGTGATTAATTCTTGACTTATTTTCCATCTTTTCGAGACTTTTTCGGGATCATTTTGAACCTAATTGTTTCGAGGTCATTTGGCCTTTATTTTGGGATAATTTTGATACTATTTGTGACCTTTTTCGAGATTACTTCGGGACTTTTTCTGGATCTTTTAGAGACTTTTTCGGTATCATTTTGTAGTTGTTTCGAGGTCATTTGGCCTCCATTTTAGAATAATTTCGGGACTATTTGTTGAATTTTTTGGTATTACTGCTGAACTTATTCTTGATTTTTACGGGACATTTTCGGGATTTTTTCGGTACTTGTTCGGGTTTTTTCGGGATTATTTTGTTTTTGTTTTCGAGAATACTATAGAGAGAACTAAAAAGTAGTGCACTCAGACACCCCTATTGCGAGTGTCGATTTGCAGTAGAATAGAAATTTTTCGATCGAGTCGATCATATTTTATTTTGGCATTGTGTAACTTGATCGATCAAAAACTGCACGTTTTTAATGTATTTTAAACTTTTTGCTAATAATTTACTTTTTATTCAATTTAATTAGCACTTTGCAAATCAATCGATACGCCAACGACCGCAAAAATGCGATAGAAAGATGATCGATTAACCATTCACAGTCGCCCGTTGATCGATCGGGTCGTCACTCGCAATTGCTCGATGAACGCTAACCGCTTAGTAGTCGATTATCAATTCGTATTCGACACTCGCAATAGGGGTGAGAGCCTTAAAATCCACCGGATTGCTTTCCAAAAGCCTATTAGACAGCACTAATGATACTATTCCAATCGATGGGACTCAAGAGGTATGCACCTTACGCTCTTGGAGAGTACGAGTTTCCCCTTCTTGGACCATCAGCGTGTCCTATCCTTCTACTCTGAAAGTTCTACTGAAAAGTTGTTTGAATCAGTATCATTTAAGAAGTTTCACTTCTACCAAATGCATGGTTCTTTATGCACGCTACTTTTTGTTTTTGTAAATAAATGTTACGATAACAAATGCGTGTTTTTTAATTTTGCTTTTCTTTGGTAAGCGAAATAATTTATATGGCCACATAATTAATGACGCGCTTGTGTGCACTGCGATACTTCATCATTGTTGCTGCAACATTTCTATGCTCTATGAATGTCTGCATGTCTGCCTGGGAGCAATGCTTACGAATAGCAACAACAAAAGAAAGTTTTTAAGTAACTAATCGTGCTTTTGCGTTAATAAATATTATTTAATAAGTACTTTTATGTAGCGATTTAAATCACATTTAATTGCAATCGTTTAATCTTAATTGTAGATTGTGTTATTTAATTTTATTATTTACATTTTCCAACGCTTTGTTTTCTGGTTGTAATAAAAATATGAAATAATTGATCATAAATGGTTTAGAAATAGTTGAGGAAAGCAAGGATCTGGATCTGGGATTAGCATTTCAGAATCTGCTCAAAAAAATCGTGCAACTTTCGAGTATCTATGAGATAACTCGCTATGGAAAATTTTTAAATATTTTTTTTTTTTCTTGTGATAATTGCTCTTGGAGCAGTGTCCGTTCTTTACTTTTATTGTTTTAATTAATATTAAGAAAAATTAAAATAATTTGTCCAGTAATGGTATCGAATCAAAAATCTTGTTTTCCGTGTTGCGCTAATACTAAGTCCTTTGGTAAAACTCGAACTCGAAAAAACCCACGTAGGTATTTCACTCATCCTCAGACATTTTACTCAATAAATCTCTTCGACAAAGTCACAATTTCCTCCATTGCGCTACCACACTTGCCACATAAAATTGTGTGAACCAGTTCCAGCATGAAATTGCGAATCTTCGTATAATACAACTACAACTGCTGCCTCTTGCCACGAGTGTTTTAATGCTAGTTTCGTTCGTTCCGCTTTTATTTTAACACTAAAAGTTGTCTGCTTCTTCTTGGAGAAATTGCCAACAATCAGGTCACATTTTCGTGACGAGGGTGCCATTTGTGAGTGAGTGGAGTAGCGACAAAGCAACGAAACACAAGAAATTCATTGAAACATGTTGCGTAGGTGTTATAGCAAGCGACAACAATAACAATAACAACAATGCTGAGCACTGCAACATTTTTCGCATTCCAACATTTGCTACCGTTTTTCCCCATTGGCTGTGTTGTGTTGTATTTGTTGTTTTTGTTGTTAAATGTTGCGATTAATGGCTATGACTTCTTTCTAGTTTAATGCGTTAATTAAATATTTTATTTTTGGAATTTTAACGCTCGTTTGATGTGACTTCGTTTATATGCAAATTTTATATTTTACCCACGCATTGTTGGCGGCGGCGAGATGTATTTGTATTTGTAGTACGATGAAAAAGCGCACAAATGTTGCTCTTAGCTTTTATATGTTGCGACAACAACAGCAACATGTTGTAGTTAGATGCGCTTATCGCCTGTAGCACAGCTGATGACACGATGGTTTGTTATACCCAGCTGCAAATCAGGCCATGTTATAGTTTAGTGGTGCAATAAAAAATTGTTTTCAGGGAGAAGACTCTCATCGAGTGAATATTTCTGGGAAGAATTAAATATTTATTCGATGAGCGTCTTCCCTCTCACTCTTAATTTTTAATTATCCTAAAAGTTGCAAGACTACTAGAACTCACATCCTGGTATGCCTTTACTGTTGCACTCGAACTTTGCTCTCCTTAGCATGTTTGCCTGAGTTGCCTAGTATTTGTTATTTTTACATGACACTAAAAGTTGATTGCTCGTCTGCTATGGTCTCCCATTTTCGCCCATTTTCGCTTTGAGTCAACTCAAATGCGTAGGTCGCGTCATAGCCACGAACTGTTTTGTGCAACAAGTGTTGCATGCATTTGTTTATTGTTGTTGGCAAACAAAAATTTATGATGCACCTAAATACTTGAAACAAACAAGCAATGACAGCGCGCTGGTGACGAAAAAAAAAAAAAAAAAAACCAAAGACTTGAACCAAAACAAGTAAATTGTTAAAACTGTAACTTTCCGTAGGCAACTTCTAGCAAAACGCTGTAAGTATATACGGGTATAGGATGTTTGTTGACTAAACTAGAACGCCCCCACATAGCTTGACACGTTTGCGCTTCCATTAACTGCCAAAAGCAATTTTCTTCTGTGGTTTTAATGCGAATAGTTGTTTTCATGAGTCAAGCTGTTGTTGGTGTTGGTAGGATGTTATCAAGCTTCATTGGCGCTGAACCGAATATGGCATTTTTGACCTTTTTGTAGATTTAGAAATGTTCCTGATGATAAAATAATATAGGCTAAAATAAAATAAAATAAAATAAAATAAAATAAAATAAAATAAAATAAAATAAAATAAAATAAAATAAAATAAAATAAAATAAAATAAAATAAAATAAAATAAAATAAAATAAAATAAAATAAAATAAAATAAAATAAAATAAAATAAAATAAAATAAAATAAAATAAAATAAAATAAAATAAAATAAAATAAAATAAAATAAAATAAAATAAAATAAAATAAAATAAAATAAAATAAAATAAAATAAGATAAAATAAAATAAAATAAAATAAAATAAAATAAAATAAAGTAAAATAAAATAAAATAAAATAAAATAAAATAAAATAAAATAAAATAAAGTAAAATAAAATAAAATAAAATAAAATAAAATAAAATAAAATAAAATAAAATAAAATAAAATAAAATAAAATAAAATAAAATAAAATAAAATAAAATAAAATAAAATAAAATAAAATAAAATAAAATAAAATAAAATAAAATAAAATAAAATAAAATAAAATAAAATAAAATAAAATAAAATAAAATAAAATAAAATAAGATAAAATAAAATAAAATAAAATAAAATAAAATAAAATAAAATAAAATAAAATAAGATAAAATAAAATAAAATAAAATAAAATAAAATAAAGTAAAATAAAATAAAATAAAATAAAATAAAATAAAATAAAATAAAATAAAATAAAATAAAATAAAATAAAATAAAGTAAAATAAAATAAAATAAAATAAAATAAAATAAAATAAAATAAAATAAAATAAAATAAAATAAAATAAAATAAAATAAAATAAAATAAAATAAAATAAAATAAAATAAAATAAAATAAAATAAAATAAAATAAAATAAAATAAAATAAAATAAAATAAAATAAAATAAAATAAAATAAAATAAGATAAAATAAAATAAAATAAAATAAAATAAAATAAAATAAAATAAAATAAAATAAAATAAAATAAAATAAAATAAAATAAAATAAAATAAAATAAAGTAAAATAAAATAAAATAAAATAAAATAAAATAAAATAAAATAAAATAAAATAAAATAAAATAAAATAAAATAAAATAAAATAAAATAAAATAAAATAAAATAAAATAAAATAAAATAAAATAAAATAAAATAAAATAAAATAAGATAAAATAAAATAAAATAAAATAAAATAAAATAAAATAAAGTAAACAAAAATAAAATAAAATTAAGTAAAAAAAAAATTAAATAAAATAGAATAAAATAAAATGATAGGCTGAAAAGGGGAGCAAGATAAAAGCAGCATTTATCTTTTAACGATCCAATCAAACTATCGTATGATGGTCCACACCAAATACAGGACTAACAGCAATTATCTCAGCCTACAAACAACTACAAGTGCTAAGTAGTCATACTAAAACCAGATATACCAATTTATTCAACAGCAAACGGAATATGGCTAAGGAAGCAGCAACATGTTTTATTAAAAACTGAGCAACAATTGCTTAACAACCGTTTTGAAGTGATAATTATGTGGCAAGAATGCTGTTGGGAAGTGAACTTCATCATAGAAAATGATTAGAAGCGGTTGACAATGGACAGACATTGAGTTGGATTGCTATGGGCAGCTGCTATGCGTACACGCACACACGCACACACACACACACACACCTGATACACATACCAACATACGAGCATGTTGCTACATGTGTCATACTGTTGGGCTGACATTGAATATGTGGTAGCATGTTGTTGGCGTAATGCCTGTTGCCGACTTTGGTGCCGCTAAAAGCACCACCACGACAACTAACAAGTGTAAGTTGACAACATTTCTTTTGCTGCACAATTGCTTTTGTTGCTTTTTTTGTGCTTTTTTTTCACTTTTAAAATGCTTAGCATGCCAAGTGTGCAGGTCAGTGAGTATCTAAGTATTGTTGGTAAGTAACTTTGATAGCGATTATCTTCTTTAGTTGCAACTGTCATTGCCGCCACATTTCCTCGTGGCCAATTTAGTTTTCATTCAACTATTACCGCCTCCCGTACGTCACACACATTCACAAATCTACGCAAAGCTTTTCATCGTGTCATCTTCCGTTGCTTTGTCATCATTGCATTTATGTATAAGCCATAAAGTATATTTACAAATACAACATAGCTGCGTATATAAAATGTGTTTGAGTTAACGTAAGCATCTCATTATTGTTGAGAGTAACTCACAAACATATTAGGGTGGGCCAAAATAGTTGTGGAATTTTATTTTCTTTTAAGTGATTTTCTACTACAGATCGGTGTTTAGTTCAACATTCCTAAAATCTACTTTACGCGATCAGTATCTCAATCTGTTGACAGTCGCCATCAGTTGACACGCTTCGAACTAAAAAAAAAACCCAAGAGCTCTGCACCTTTAAATTGTTGGCAACTTCACGTAGTTACTTAGTTTTTCAACCAGACCTTCCTCATTATTTCTCTTTGTCATTCGCGCTCACTTTTGTTCCACCCTACTACAAACATAAACCACTACTGATCCTAGTCATCGCTTGCATCTTCTGTTTGCACGTGCTGCTCTGTCACTTCAAGTCTTGAATGCAACCCGTTTTCATTGCATTTTCCTCTGCCTTTCCGACTTCGTCTTGCATTTGTAATATGGCATTTCGCTATTTTCTAAGCTGCTTCCCAATAACTGAATTATTTATGAGTTACACACGCGGCGTGGTTTTCGCATTTTATTTTATTTTATTTTATTTTTGTTTTATCTTCCTCTTTTGCTTTATTTGCTTTGCGTCTCCGTTGCGCATAAACTTGTCACCAAAACAGTGCTTAAGGTATGGTTGGCATTTTAAATGCTTCTCATCACAAATCGATCTAGTGATGATGACAATGCGCCATTATTGATTGATGTGTCATTGTTTGTGGAGATAAGCAGTTAGATCTTAACTTTAAGCAATATAAATACAAAACCCAGCCAGCATTTATAGAAGAAACGTACTCAAGCGGTGACTTCCCTGCACATCACAATTAGCACCACAACTGCCGACGCTTAGTAGCGCATTTTAAAATTTTTTTAGAACGAAAATTCTTTTCTCATCTAACTCGGAATAATTAAAAAATTTAGTAATTATAAGATAAAGAAAGAGATTCGTAAGAAAAATTCAGTTCGAATAGCAAAATAGTTACATTAGCATTAACATCCCTTCCGTTCTGTATCGCGAAGGAAATGCCATTGTTTTCATTATCATTCTGCGGATCTGTACCGTAATTATATTTATAATTTCCTAATTTTTCATTTTTCTGTATCTTCATCTTCTTGTTTTTCTCTACCCTTTCTTAGCAAAACGATTTTTACTTTTGTTCTAGTTACGTCAATCAGATTTTTTTAATTTTGATATTATATTTATTAAATTTTCCCTTTTTTGGTTTTGTGTTTTTATTTCCATTTTCTTTTTTTTTTCCTTCCTGAATTTCTGCTTCTCCTTGAATGAATTTGGTACATTACATTTCTTTCTTTTTTCTTTGCCTTTTCCTCACTTATTTCTTTTTCTTTACTTTTTCTGTTACTTACTGCTTATTTCTATTTGATCTTCTCTCTTCTCATTTTCCCATTTTCTGAATTTTTTTTGTTCTGTTTAATTTTTTCTTTTTTAAATTTTCAACTTCCCTTCGCTTTCCCATTCCATTTTTTTATACTTCCCCATTTTATCTTCAGTTGATTTTATTCCGTTCTTTACTCTTTCAGTCTTCTTTTTGTTTTTGCTTGTTCAGTTTTCTCTCTTTTTCTTTTCGCTTTTAATTCCTATTTCCTTTCTCATTTATTTTTCTTTTTCTTTCTTTTCTCCTTTGTTTAACTTTTATTTTCATTTTCTCTTGAGTTATTTTTTTTTTTCAGTTCAAATTTAGTTTTGATTTTTTCTTCTCATTGTTTATGGCTCAACCCTCTTTATTTTTCCTTTTCCTTTTCGTTTTCAAATCGTACTTCCCTTCTTTCCCATTCCATTCCTCTTGCGTTTCTTACTCTTTTATTTTTCTTTTCGGTTACTCTTTTTTCTTTCCTCCTTCCTTTAACTTTCCAATTTCTAATTCACAACCTTAACCCTTTCAACATTACATTTCCTCCAGCAAGGCGCACCGTATTTACTAGAAAAAATAAAATCACCAGAAAAATTTCAAATTTCAAAATGTTTACTGGGTATTATTGTCTATATAAATGTACAAAAAAACTGTAAATTATTATGTCGCATGTAGGATTTTGGTATAATTGAGGTATTTGCAATTGTACCGGATTTTGTGTACGGGTTAAGCTTTTGAGTGATGAGCCTCTGAGTAGTTACTTTATTTAAATGGCATGATTACCGGAAACAATTTGGAGCTGTCAATGAAAAAATAATTATTTTTTAAAAGAAGCCATGCTTCTAAATTTTCTCTAAAACGAAATTTTTTAAAATATTGTTGAAAATAACCCTAACTAAGAGTTGTTTCAAAAACAATGTATCGCTCGCAGATTTGTATTGAATTTTCACTCAGGCTAAGTGTTCTTTAAATAAAAATTCTTCAAATTGATTGATATTCCATTTAGCTAGAAATTAAGTGAATTTTAAAGCTGAAACATACAAGAAATGTAAAATATATTTTCCTTTGACTTTCAAAAGTTTATTTCAAAATATCACTTTTGTGTGAAAATATCCCGAAAAAATCGTGTGATTGATTTTTAAAGAAATATACGAGTAAATAAGGTAATTTTTATTTGTGTAGCATATTTATAGGGGTATTAAAAATGTTATATTTTCTTGCATACTTTTAGGAGTTAAATTAGACACTTTTAGAGTTATTAGTTTAGCTATAAATGGGTATATTTGGTCTCTCCATAGGACATGCTCAAACAGTGAAGAGTCCAGCCCATATAAAGTGATAGAAACTGGCATTAGTCGCGAATGCATCCTAGACTAATTTAAGCTTTTGCAGTGTAGCTACTGATTTGAATTCTAACGATTTATACGCAAAGGGCGATTAACACTTTATTCAAATTTTTAAAGAATATTCCCTGCAAAAATATATATTTCTCATCGTCACGAAGCTAAATATAACTAAGAAGCGCGTAAGAAAATGAAGATGTACAGCACAAAGTATTTAAATTTGCAAACTGTCAGCTGACACACGCCAATATAGCGCTGACTTGGCACAACATTTTTTATTTTTTTTTGTTTTTGTGGAGTCAACACCTTGTCATCAACTACCGCGAAGTTAGAATGACAATTTAATTGTCAGCTTTTCTAAAAGTCAATGCGTTAAGTTACAAGAAAGAAATTGTTTTTACTCAAAAAAACTAAAGAAAGAACAAACTTGCAAAGTCATTCAATGCTATAAAACGCATACATACATACTCTCGAACTTACACACATAAATACCAGCAAGTAAGAACAGCGTAAAAATGTAAACTTTTATTACTGATCGACAGTTGAATACCCATCAAGCGACACATGAACAAGCGTTAATACATAGAAAGCAACACGCATGCGCAACAAACATATCTACAACGCCATGCTGATATGTATTAACTGTTAGAATGTATGCACTTAGAAAAGGACAAAACAACTAACTACCAGCAGCAGTGCCCCTTGGGACTGTGTCGAGTGTAAAAAAAAAGCGCTAACCTCAAATGGTTGCTACCTAATAGAGTAAGCAAAAGCAAACGCCTCACTACTGGGCGTTAAAAAATTATCATAAATATATTAAAGTGTGACCTCTATTGACAACCTATGACAACAACAATAAGTTATCGTTATAAGCATATAAAAGAGTTAATCCAAGCAAACTGAAAATAAACAACAAAAACACAAACTCACTCACACCAAATGTAGCTACACGAATTGTTGAATTTCATAAGCAGGAAGCAAATGGTGAGTCAAATCATTTAACCAAAACCCAGCAAACAAATTTAGTCGTAGAAAGCATTATAAAGAAATACGAAAAGAGCAAAGTAAGGAAGTGAGAGTACGACTGCAATGACATATTATATAAAGAGTTGTGAGCTTTGAGAGGTGATTGCTATTGTTGTAGTAGCACTTCCCTCAGTTTAGTCAAAGGATGCGATTATGGAAGAAGACCTCTGTACACTGCTCATAAAAGAATTTTTTAACAGGATATCGGCATATCGTTAGAAAGTTTTTTTCACCGCTAAGCACAGCTGGTTATAAAAATAAAAAAAAAAAGTAAAAAAATCCCAAACAACCAAACACATAAACCAATAATAAAGCACCAATGTTTTAGCTGCCATCGCTGGTGGCAGATGTTTGTGCTGTTCGACATGGTGCCACCTTATTGGCCATTTCGGCTTCCACTAGCCATTCTACAATTTTTTCATTTTAACTTACTAAGCGTCTGTGTGTGTTTTGCTCGCTCTTCGTAGTCGTCGTCGTCGTCGTGGTCGTGGACGGCACAATGAAATTGTCATAAATTACAAAGCGCCGGACAAGTGTCGGTATATTTGACATTATGTTGTTGTTGTTGTTGTTGTTATTATTGTAAATATTATTATAGCGCTTCTTTATTGTTTAACTTTGTTGTTGTTTGTTATGGTTGCTGTTGCTGCCGCTACTGCTTTCGGCTCGTCTTCAACCTTCGTTGCCTTTGTTTTACGATTGGCAGGTACAACACCCTAAGTGTGATGACTGGCCATTGGCAGTTTCTTATTGAGCTACATTCATGTATGTATGTATGTAAACAAAACAAGCAGCTATGTGTATGTGCATGTGTGTGTGTGTTAGTGTAAATATAATTGTTCATATGCAAGCCTTCAGTTTAATGAAGTGCTATGAATGGCGGTGTGACAGGTTGGTCAAAATTGTCAATTTTTATGTTATTGTGTGTCTTTTATACAAAAGCTGGCAGTGTTGGGTACTCAAGATCAGAAGAAAAAAGTATTACAGAATTGTTTTTGTGCATAAATAAGAGGTTTCAGAAGCAAGGAACTGGCTTGAGATGGGTTATTTAAGGGTAAAGTTGGCAAATCTAGCTATTAGTAGCTAAGAAATTTCGCTGAAAACTAGAAAACTTTTACTGAACTAAACTATAACAAAGAAGTATGCATAAAGGTAGTTAACTTACTTTTCGAAATTTTTTGAAACTTTAAAAATCGCATTGCTAAATTGGCGAAATCTCTCTCTACCCACTTCTTACCATCTTAGATGTCTTGAAACATGAAATAAAGTTAAGAAACATACATCATTAGGATATATAAAAGCATGAGTTCCGCCAAGTAACCGCTTTGATATTGATATTTAGAAACTTTTTTCTAAAGTGGGGCATCGATTTGTATGTATACGCCGTTGACAATAAAAAAATTAAATAAAAAAAAAATAAAAAAAAAAGTTTGTTTCTCGAGTCTATCGTTCAAAATCGACTACAACCAAAAGTACTTGTTGAAAGGGTCTCACTACGTACACATTAAATTCGGACCGAAGTTCATAATGCAATGGAAATTTAACTCTTCGGAGATATTTCTCCAGATCATTCACCGATAGAGATACATGTGTGTACGCGAATTTTGTCTAGGTCATCCCGCACACCTATGAAAGGGCCTCCAGCTTTTCCCGCCGAAACCGTTTATCTTAAAAAAATTCGTCCTGTACTGAAAGCCCTTCGACTTTTTCCACTCGCATCCGTCAATATCTGTCTAAAGCTCGTACAGCTCAATGCTTAATTTGTTTCCCAGCACGCCGTTCTCATCGCGGGAAAGACCTATCTTGCGGAGAATTTTTATTTGTAATATTTCAATGGACTTTCAATCCTAGTCAGGTAAGTCAGTAAGTCAGGATGGATGTAATGAAAGGTTTACAAAATGTGATTTTTTTTCTCCCTAAATCAGCGAATGCCGCGTAAATCTTTTGTGCTAGAAGCAAATTCCGGCATGATAGCGTGCAGGTAGTTTTTCCTCAGCATGTCAAAATAATTTTTCAATCAAACATACCGATTCTCTTATCAAAAGTCTCTTCCAAGATCTGGAACAACGGGGAGAACTGGTCAAAGGGAACCATACCATGTATGTACCTTACGCTACTTAGAGTGCAAAAAATATATATTTAAATTTTGTTTGGCAATGTTCAACCATAGCGCTTTCCCAGCCCTGCAACTGCCAACCATTTGCATTCAAAGTACTTAGCATAGATCTATACGATAATTTTGATAAATTGGATAATTTTTTGTATGCATTTCCCACCCCAATGCATTATACTTAAATAATATACTGTTATTAAAAAAAAGAACAGAAAAGTTCGTGTCTTAAGTCTTTCATTCAAATTTAAAGTAAAGCAAAAATCACTGTAGAAAAAATTTAACTAATTTTTTTATTTTCTTCTTTAAATACAGGCACCGCTAGAGATACTTCTAATATAAAAAATAAATAAATAAAAATAAAATAAAAAATAAGATTAAAAAATTAAAAAAAAAAATTTATATACATATGTAGGATGTTTTATTACGTGTTGTACTTACGCGGTTTTTCCGAGAAATAAACGTAGTTTAGAGTGTATTTTTTTTAATATTACGATTAATTAAATGTTCGGAAATTGGAGTATGTATGTATAAAGTAATTTAGAAATTGAATTTTACAGGAAATTTAGCAATATAATTTACACGTCGTTTTCAAGTCTTCCTGGGCCGCGCGCTTGTCTTCAACTGACTCTCTTTTGTGAAATGCTAATTTGCTCTTCTACGTGAGAGGGAGTAGTTTTGTAGTTTCATTCCCACATTCGGCCATCCTGTTATACATTCGCCCCGAATGTTGGATCGATGTCTCTAGCCCACGGTTTTATATATTCAGCAGTAGTTGTAGTATTTATAGGACCTTCGGTGTTCGAAAGTCTTTGTACATCGTATGAGTTGTTGCCTTTGATTTTCGTTATTCGGTAGGGACCAACAAATTTTGATTTTAGCTTAAGGCCACTACCGAATTGAGTACGTTTAATTGCCACCATGTCGCCGATTTTATATTTTTGTGCTGGTTTACGTTTGCGGTCATATGTTTTCTTGTTCTCTCGCTGGATTTTTAGTATTTGTAACTTAGCTTGTTTACGTTGTTCGCACCGTTTGTTGTCAAATTGAGCATTAGCTTCCTGCTGGATGAAGTCGCGTATTTGGTGATCATCTTTAGTTCGCATCTTAGTGCCGATTAAAAGTTCAAAAGGTGTTGTATTTATGCTTCTTGAATACGTTGAATTTATTGATTGCTGAACTCTGTCCACATACTTATACCATTTTGTAGGATCGTTAACGCTAACCTTAGATAAGACTGAGATTATGATAGCGTTCAGCCTCTCTACTTGCCCATTAACCCTTGGTAAGCCCGTAGTTATTTTGTGTAACTTTATGTTTTCGCTGTCACAATACGTTTGAAAATCGTTAGAAGAAAAAGCAGCACCTCTATCGGAAATAATAGTTGCTGGATTTCCAAAAACCATACTCTGACTCCTCAACTTTGTTATAACTTCTGACGTCGTTGTCGACTTAGTGGGATACAACCAGCAAAACTTGGTGAACGAGTCTACAATCGCTAAAATGTGCTTGTAGTTTTTATTTGTGGACTCTAAAGGACCCAAAAAGTCAATGTGTAATGTGTGCAATGGTATCTCTTCCTTTTGTAATGGATGTAACAAACCTTCTTGTTTGCCTTGCTTGCGATTGCTAAGTATACAAGGCACGCAACAAGTAATGTACTTTTTAATTTTCTCGTCGATGTTGGATATGAAATAATTTTGGAAAACCAATTCTTTTGTCTTTTTAACGGAGAAATGACCTCTATCATGAGCTTGGCTAATGATTTGGTTTTGCATACAGTCTGGAACTACTATTAATTCGTTGTCATTATGTATTTTGTACAAAACGTCGGATTTTAGAAAATAATTATTGTATAGATCTTTATTATTGCTGAGTATTTCTTTGATTGCATTTAATTTTTCATCGAGACGTTGTGCTTGGCTTATTTTAATTGTAAGGTCGTCGTCGCGAATCATCATAACTGCGTACCGGCTGAGTGCGTCAACGTGCTTCATACGAGCTCCACTTCTATGCTCCACAACATAATTGAACTCTTGCAAAAGCAAAATCCATCTGGCTACTCGCGTGCACAAATTCTTTTTGTCTAAGGTTTTTGTGAAAGCGTTACAGTCCGTAACTAACTTAAATTTGATACCTAATAGGTACACTCTAAATTTTGTCAATGCCTCCACCACGGCAAGTATTTCAAGTTCGTAGCTTGTGAACTTTCTTTGAGCTTCCGTCGTCTTTTTGCTCATATAATATATTGGGTGAAGTTGGCCGTCATCGGGAAATTTTTGCAATAAGACAGCCCCAAACCCATCTATTGAAGCGTCAGTATGTAACTCTGTCTCATATTTTTGATTGTATATACCCCGGACAGGATTTTCAACCAGTGCCTTTTTTACCAAATTAAATGCTTGTTCTTGTTGATACCCCATTTCAAACGAACAATTTTGCTTAGTCATGTCGGTAAGCGGTTTGACGATAATTGAGAAATTGGGTATGAATTTTCTAAAATACCCTGCCAACCCTAGAAAACTTAGAAGCTGCTTCTGTGTCTGTGGTATACTGTAATTAAGTACTGCTTGTACTTTTTCTGGCGATGCATGTAATTTCTGGTTTTCAATAACGTAACCAAGAAATGTAACTCTTCTCTTCAGGAACTGACATTTTTTAATATTTAAATTCAAGCCATAGTCTCGGCATGTTTTAAGTACTAACTCCAGATTTTCTAAGGCTTGCTTCTCGTCTTTGGCTGGAATAATTATATCGTCGATATATGGTAATGCGATACCCTTACGCGCCAAATCACGAAAAATGGCATTTACGTGCCTCTGAAAGACACCAGGCGAATTAGACAGTCCAAACGGCACCCTACGGAATTGGTACTGCCCGTTTTGAGTTATAAAAGAAGTATATTTTCGACTACATTCAGCCACCGGCACGTGGAAAAATCCATTTCTTAAATCGATAGTGCTGAAAATCTTGGCATCTTGTAAGCGATCTAGCTGATCATCTATGAGGGGAAGTGGAAAATGGTCTTTAACAATTACCTTGTTTATCCGGCGAAAATCAATGCATAGTCTGTGTGATTCATCTTTTTTTTTTACCAAAACAACTGGACTGGTGAAATCGGAATTCGACGGTTCAATAACTTTGTTCATAAGCCATTCGTCAATTTGGGCGTCAACGATAGCCACTTGTGAGAATGGTAACCGACGAGGTCTAGAAAAGATTGGCGTTTCATCACTTAATACTATGCGCATCTCTACCTTTGTTGTTAATGTTTCCAAAGGTTTGTAATTCGAGATCAACTCGCGCACTTTTTGCTTTGCCAACACACTCGCATTTACATCAATGTCAAGTTCGCCTTCGTCAATTACCGCGTCAATTTTCATTAAGGCTATTTCTTCATACATCTCACTGTCCGTATTCTTATTAATTTTCAAACCGTCGCGATTTATTACTATTTCCGCTTTTAAACATAACTCTTCGCCCAGAACCACTTCAATGTCCATACACTTGCTCGTAACTACATAGAAAGTTAAATTAAAAGTTTGTCCGTCTATTTGCACATCATGTTCAAAACATCCTTCGGGCCGTATTTTGTTTTGTTTCGCATTTTCACCAAAACCCACTAAAGTTACATTACACGTACTTAATTTCGGCTTGTTTAAGTTTTTATACACAGTTTCGGTTACGATATTAAACTTGCTTCCCGTATCGAATAAAGCGATATATTCTTTGTCACCGAATTTTATGCTTTTGTTAGTAAGATCGCGTTTCACTACAATTTGACGGGTATTTGCATTCACCTTTTCTTTTTTGCTTTCCTCGCAATTTGCTGAAATATGTCCGAAACTATTGCAATTAAAACACTTTCTGCCCTTTTCTTTATTTTTGCAGTTACCAGACAAATGCCCTTTTTCCCCGCAGTTGTAACACTTTATATCTTTCTTCTCACTCTTATCATTTTTTTGTGTATTGTTTTTTGCTATTGTTTTGCTGTCTTTATTCGTGTTGCGTTTACGCATATATTCGTAACACTTCAACTTTTCTTTAAAGTCACTTAAATTTTTTGCACCATACAAAATTGCTTTGTTTACATTCATATCCGCGATCCCGTCTATAACATATTGCATTAAAGCATCACTTTCAATATTTGCTTGAGAAGCCATTTCTTTCATAGAATAGAAATATTCTTGTACACTTTCGTTATCTTTAATTTTACGTTCGCACAGTCGCTTGTGCATAATAGCACTGTTCGTTGTTGTTTTAAATTCACTAATTAATGTCTCTTTCAATACACTCCACGAATTTAGGCCTCTTTCACTCATAACAAACATTTTTGCTGCGCCCCGTAATGATTTTTTTGCAAACACTAATTTTTGCAAATTGTCCCATTGCATTACTGCTGCTTGCTCTTCAAATTCCTCTGTCCATACTTCAATTGGAATCTTATTAGAACCATCAAAAGTTCTAATTGAATCCTCTACGTCACGCAATGTCATTGCAAATTTTGGTTTCTGATATGTAGTGTTACTGCTCACACACCCGCCGTTTATATTATCGTATGCTCTGTTTACATACCTTATTTCGTCGTTTGCTGCTTGTGTAGGGAAATTGATTTGACTACCGCTCTCAACATTGTTTTCATTCTCTTCGTCGTTATCGTCGTTTACACTGTTTGCATCATCATTCTCATCAACTTCGTCGTTAAGTCGCTCAGAGAACAAATTGTTGCGTTGTAGGTTCTTAAATATGTGAAGATTTATGTCAGCTACATCGTACTCGATTTCCATCATATTGCAGATGGTTATTAGGTCGCGTTCATTTAAATTTTTCGCAACGTATTCTGCTTTCAGCTTATACTCTTCGCTGCTTTCGTCGTAGTTGAAGCCACAAAACTCGCGCAACCGACGGCGGTTGTTTCTGTCGCCTTCGCTTTCAAAAATGTATTTATGAAGCGTCTGTATTTTTGCCTTGCTGCTACTGCGCAGGCTGTACTGGATAAAGTCATTTAAACACGCCATTTTGTATCGAAAAAGTAGGCTTGCTTATGGTAAATTTGATATGCAAATTTTCACAACGTTTTTCACTTGTATTGCGTATTTTAATTTGATCAAAATTTACAATGTTCTTTGCAAATTTTCACAACGTTTTTCACTTGTACTGCGTATTCTAATTTGATCAAAATTTACACTTTTATCGCACAGGTTGAGCCCCCAATTAATGTAGGATGTTTTATTACGTGTTGTACTTACGCGGTTTTTCCGAGAAATAAACGTAGTTTAGAGTGTATTTTTTTTAATATTACGATTAATTAAATGTTCGGAAATTGGAGTATGTATGTATAAAGTAATTTAGAAATTGAATTTTACAGGAAATTTAGCAATATAATTTACACGTCGTTTTCAAGTCTTCCTGGGCCGCGCGCTTGTCTTCAACTGACTCTCTTTTGTGAAATGCTAATTTGCTCTTCTACGTGAGAGGGAGTAGTTTTGTAGTTTCATTCCCACACATATATATCAGATATCTAATTTTTGAGCTTAAGGCCTTTTTGTAAATAAAACACTTAGTTTTTGTGTTACTATTTATTTTTCTTTTCGATATTTCGACCTTAATCTAAGGTCATCATCAGGACTGCAAAAAACAATACAAAAAAAACGCTGATAAATTAACCTACATACATATATTAACATTTTTACATAACTAATTCTAACATATAAACATATTTAACATAACTAATTGGCACAGCTTACGTTGTAAGCAGTGCTTTAAAGACTAAAATTGTGAAAACAAAATAGGTTTAGAAACAGCGACAATTTAAACAAAGAGTGTACATAAATAAATGAAGTCCCGTAATTGTAAACAAAAATTTATAAAAACAATAATACAGCGGCAAAAAAAAAAAAAAAAAAAAAAAAAAAGTTTGTTTCTTAAGTCTTTCGTACAAATCCAGTGTAAAACAAAAATCCTTGTAGAGATGATTTAACAAATTTTTTTTTATATTATTTTTTAAATACAGGCACCAATAAAGAACTTTAAATTGCATAAAATATTTACTCTTACAAATACAAAACAAATACTCTTTTAAAATAGCAGTCGAAAAACATAAATCTCATATACTGGCGTGTTTGCGATTTCCTCAACAACAGTGACTTTTTATTGGTCAGCACATGAACAAAGCAATACGCCTCGTCGATTCATAACCACTCATGCTGGAAATAAACCGTAAGGTGAGTAAACAGTTGAAATATTTTGCTCAGCTTTATTCCAATAGAGAAATATTTATACGAAGAGCGTGCTTGGAAAGTTCACCAACAAAATATATTGTTGTTGATTATTGAAAACTCAACATCAAGGCATTATCAAAATGATGCTCTTTAGCTTGCCTATTAGCTTTAACTTCTTAATACAGTTGCTCTTACCGCTCCAAAATTATTTGTTCCAGCTGCTGCAATGATCATATAAGCAGCGCTGCCTTCAACACTGCTGCGCGCTTGTGCTATAGCGCTCTTCTATAAAGTATTTTCTCTCTTTATTTTTTGCGCTCTCACGCTCTCCTTCTAGATTTACTTTGCTTGCTTTTGCAGTTGCGCTCATTGCTTTTGCTTTTGATTTACTTTGCTTACTTGAGACTCGTTTTTCATATTGCTTTTGCTGCTCGGCAACTTTTTGCTTTTACCCACTTCGCATTTCCATCATCGCCACTATTTCAACTACGACTACATACGTACATATACAAAAAAAAATATGCATTCGCTCGTTGTCAAGCAAAAGCACCGCTCTGCATTACTCGGTCAGTCGGTCTTAGTGAGGTTGTTGCTACGAGTTTGGCGCACGATTTTGTTTTACTTGTTGGTTGGTTGGACTTGTGTTGCCACTGCCGATGTAGTTCGTGTTTCATGTTTGTTTTGTTTTTTTCTCTTTGCATTCGTACTTTTATGCCGTTGCAATTGCTGCAGTTTGCGGTTGCATTTGTATTGTGCTTTTGCGGTACTTGTTGTTCATCGTTGTTGTTTTGCTTGTTTGCTTCATTCTTGTTTTTTTCATCTGCTTCTTCTACTTTGACTGTTGGCTGACTGTTTTTGCAATTCCTTGCAAAATTTTTATTGCATTTTGTTGCTTGTTCGCTATGCTCTTTGTTGTTTTGTTATTGCATGTGTGAGTTTTGCCTTCCATTGGAATTTCATTGCATTTCGTTGCACCGGCAATTGCATGTATGTATGTAGATAATGCTTCTGTTGCCGTTGCTAACGTCTCTCCCACTCTTGTGTCAACTTGTTGTTACCAACTTGGTTACTTTGCTGTGCAATTTTTGTTTGCATTTTCATGCTACTTTGCTTACTTGCTAGCTGTTGGGCTTCTGAATATACATATTTTTTGCTGTTGTTGTTGTTGTTCTTGTTGTGGTTGTTGTTTTTATTTATGTTGCACTTACTAGCCAGCCGCACGCTCATCCAAACTGCACTGGAATTGCTATTAAATTTTTAGCTTGGCTCGCTGCATTTAGCCAGATCTATCGCCTTGCAGTTTCTGTACGACTTTTCACAACGGAGTTACGCGCGTGCAACGTGCAACGGCAATACGACTACGTTCAAATGTTACTTATTTTCACGGCATAGTAAAGCGTGCGTTAAGTTGAGCCAATCGATGCGTTTGACTTTTGTTCAACAAAGTGACAATAAATTTAATTATTTTACGTGATGAAATTAGAAATATATTTATGCAATTTGAACAATTGTGAAAGTAATTCAAAGTGTTAAAAATATTGCCAAAAAAAACTGTGAAAAAAAAATTTTATAATTGATAATAATTATACTCCGAGCAAGCGAAATTTGTGCTTCATTTAATTGTAATAAAAACAAAAATAATTAAAAGCATGCAAAGAAAAGTGCTGAGATACATCTATAAAACAATTGAAAAAATGCGCTAGTGGTGAATAAGTGAGCTCAAATTTTGCAAAAAAAAAACAAAAAAAAAATAATTAAAAAAAAATAATTTTTTAATTCAAAAAAAATTTGAGTTAAAGACAAAACTAAAAAGCAGTCTGCAAAGAAAATAGGTCCAAAATATTAGGTTTTAAATTGAAAGTAGAAAAAATAAATTTAAAAGTAGAAATTAGTATACAGAAACCGCGACAAAGTGGCACAAGAGCTTCGTGCAGTTAAGCAGTTACCGAAATATATCGACAGGAATTTGCTGGCAGCTTATGTAATTTTGGTTTCTAAACCTCGCATTTATAATAAGATTCTGTTAAAAACTTAATAAAACCCAATTATTATATAGCAAATATGTATCGATAGATCCAACACTCTCAGAATTTTCATAAAATTCTGCTGAAGGAAATCCATGGAAAATAGCTTTTTTAAAAGGGTTGTGGCAGAGTTAGATTGCTGCTAGAACATTCGGTTATTTTGAAATGGGTAGAAATTAGTCTTTACAATGCTGTTATTGAGTATGAACCAGAAAGTGCCTGACATTTTACGGCAATGCTTTCGCTTCTCTAAATATGTTCAAGTTTCGCATTTCAAAACATTGCCACTCGTTGAAGTTTTTGTATAAAAAAATTATTTGTCGGATTTGTCGGCAGAGTGCTCATTTACCTCAATAATTTTAATTCAGCATTTTTTTAGCTCTTGTATTTCTGAAAAATAGCTTCACCTACAGCTTTTTCATACCAAATATTAATAACTAAATTATTTTTAAAGTTGGTATGGGTTCGGTGAGGGTTCTTCTTAAGTAAAGAAAATTCTACATTAGAAGGCTGAGTTCATTGAAACAACAAAAAATAAAGCTCTTTTTGGCTTTAAGTGACATTCGAACGGAAGCTTAAAGGTTAAGAAAATAAGAATTTTGTTCAAAGAAATCATATATCATGATTTCAAAATGATGCGATTTTTGTTGTAAAGATTTTTTAGAAAATAATTGAAAAAAATTGAATTTGTAATTCAAAACATAAAACTCGTTTCCACAAAAAAAAAAAACCAAAAAAAAAAGCAGATCGGTAGACAGTTTGGAAATTTCATTAGAAAAAGTCTTCAACGCCGTAAGCGTAAAAAACTCTATTACTTTTTGATGCTGCAAAATATTTTAAACAAAACTCTTAAATGTGAATAACGTATAAATAATGTTTTCGTAGAATTTAAGAGCCTGGATAAATTCTTGAAATTGTTAGCAAGAAATTCTATAGTGGACATTTTGCAAAGAACTCAGTTTATCTAGCAGAAAAGCGATTTACTGCAAAATATCTAATATAATATATTATTTTAATAGTGAAATGCGCTTATAGATAGGTGTGGTAAACTCTTTAACTGAAGACTTAAGAAACAAACTCGCCGAAGGTTTAAGTAACTAAAGACTCACGAAACAAACTCGATGAAGATATCACGAATTATAATTATCATAGAATCTCACACGATAAAATATTTGTACTAAAGACTTAAGAAACTAACTCGATAAAAGTTATCAGTAACTAAAGACTCAAGCAACGAACTCGATGAAAGTTATCAGTAACTAAAGACTTAAGAAACGAACTCGATAAAAAGCATCAGCAACTAAAGACTTAAGGAACGAACTCGATAAAAGGTATCAGTAACTAAAGACTTAAGAAACGGACTCGATAAAAAGCATCAGCAACTAAAGACTTAAGAAACGAACTCGATAAAAGGTATCAGTCACTAAAGACTTAAGAAATGAACTCGATAAAAAGTTATCAGCGACAAAAGACTTAAGAAACGAACTCGATAAAATATATAAAATAAGTAAAAAATTGATTTGAAATGTACTTAATAGATCAGAAGTTTAAAGCAAAGCGGAAATAAATTAAAAAAAAAAACTAGTTTTTTTGCCTTTTTATATGTGAAATTTTTGATTTTCCCTTTTTCGTATAACAAACAGCTCGACAAATTGCAACATAAATTCTTCCGCAATCTTTTCGATTGGCACATGTACAAAACAAAAGCAACAGTGCTGAGAAAAACAGCAATTGGTTATTAAAAATTAGTAATTAGCGATTGCCTAAAAAGTTGCTGCAAATAATTTGGCACTATATGCAAATGTACATATGTGTGTTTGTATGTATGTATGTATGTATATTTTATAGTAAAATCTGCAACAAATTGATTTTGCAAGCAATCACTTGGGACAAAAAACAACAACGACCAATTCGCAATCATAGCTAGCAAGAAATATAAATCTACTCATATTATTTTTTCGACTACTCAATCGGGATAGGCAATTACAGAAATCGAATAGCTGTCAAAGTAAATTTACTAATCAATTGTACATACATACATATGTACGAGTAAATCTACATATGACTTTGCACATAATTGTGCGCACCTACACGTATGAACATACATACATGCACATAGTATGTAGTAAATATGTAACTATCTAGCGGGAGCAGTAATAGCAAAAATTATGCGCGCGAGTACGAAAAAATTATAATAACTGCAACTAATTGACAGTAAAAGTAAGAAAGAAAAAAAGAAATAGAAATCCTGTAGCCAAACAACTCACTGACTGATCAATTGTCAGAATGATTACTTGTTTCAAAAACAGATGGACGTGGTGCGCACGATACAAGCGCGGTAGACTACAATCAAAAGCTTCCCTCATATGCAGAATGCATTTGTTTGATTTTGTATTTTTGTTTGTCTTGTATGCCAACTTGTCTACTTGGCTGTCTAACAGTTTGTTGACTACATGAGTGAGGGGTGTGAGCGTGTATGTGACTGCTTAACTGCTTTGCTGTCACAAAAATTAACGTCAACTCATCAGTGACAACGAATATGTTGTCGTAAAGTGGTCAAAGATGCTGTCTGATGAATTTGTACAAAAACACATTTGAATGTTTACATTGTGTGGCAAAACAAGCATGAATGTGGATGAATGTTTGTGCAAGCAACAGTGATACTTGATTAACAATAGAGAAAAACAAAGAGAGAAAGATTAACTATTTTGATTGCATTTATATAAGAATTAGGTGTATGGTTGTATTAGTTTTGTTCAGTAGAAAATGAAGATTGATTGAAGATGAGAGGAGTATGAGATTTTTGTAATTTTTGTAACAGGAAAACAACAATCTTTAGTTGTAAAATATACAAAACAAAGTAGGATTTTTTACTTGAGTAGTTCAAACTATTTTCCAACAGAAAGTGAAATATTTTTTGTAAGTGAATCCTTCTACTTTATATTGCTAAATTTCAATTCAGTACAAGCTATAAACTACTTGTAAGGAGTAATGTGTATAGGAATTAAAAGAGTATGAGTACGCTTTTTAAATAAAAATAAAATGCAGAATTATAACAGTTATTATGTGTCATTAAATTTCAAAATATACGCTGGCCTTCGACTTAACTTGTGAAATAAAAAATTAATAAAAACATTATTGGTATAAAAATGAAAAAAAAGTGAAAAAGTTAATGAAAAAAATTCTAAAATAATCAAAGAAAAAAAAAACAACAATAACTTATTGACAAAAAATTACAGTTTTATTATTCATTCTAAAGTTAAAATATGTGCAGCAAGTTGTCAAATACTATAAAGCGGAAGCAAGTGGTATCACTAAAAACTAGCTAATGTTCTGTTTGTTTGCCATTCAACAAATATTTTCAACAAGAAACGTGGGTAAGTTTTAATAGTAATTAGCTAAAATAAAATGTATGCGTTAAAAATATACAAAAAAAAAAAAAAAAAATTGAGACGCATAAAGGCAGATCTAAGTGGTTGCTTTTTTTCGAGTTTTTGAAAAGTAAACGTTCTTCACCCGATTTTTGGTGGATGCTTTGGAAAACTTTTTAAAATTCTGATTGAAATAAAATTAATATTTAAATATTTCATTTGTTACTATAGCAAACAGTAGCGTTGACACTTAGCTGTTAGAAGTCACCCAGGGATTGAAATTTAACTTATTTTGCTTTGATTATTTGTGGTTCCTCTTTTTCGCATTTCCTTCTTTTTCTTCCTTTTTTTTGCTTTTACTTTCCTTTAGTATATCACGATTTCCTTTACTTTCTTCTTTTGTGCAAATTGCTTTCCTTAATCTCTGTGGTGCTCCTTTCCTCGACTATATTTGTTGATTATAGCATAGTTTTTTTCATGCTGAAAATTGACTCGATCAGATACTACAAATACTCCTTTAATTGAAAATTAATATTCAATGCTTCAGAAGAATATACATATTTGGAATCTCTTGAAGCTCTCAAGGTAATACGAAAGCTTATTTCATACAAAAGATCGTCAGCTGAGTAACAGATCGCCATATTTGAAAGTATTTTTCAAGATTTAGAATATTTTTGAAGAACATGCTATCCTAGAATTTTTTCAATAACGCCCTATTTCTAAACTCGATTAAAAAAAGCGGTAGATCAGCTGAAAACGTATGAAATTTTCGTTCAGTTATTGCCTTTTTTAAGCTCATTTTGAGATAGGGCGTCCTTGAAATAAACTTTGAGACACGGTATTATGGAAAGAAAAAATTCTGAAGCTGGATTTTTTTTCAAACAAATTCTGAGATAGGACGGTTTTTAAAAATATTTTGAAGTGGGGTGATCTTCCACTCAGCAGTGGAAATGTTCTTGAAATTAACTTCCAAGGATACTGATATTAATAAATTTCAAACGATTGTTTGAAAGTGGAAGGCTTTACAATTCCTTCAATTACAGACTTCCCAAGTTGAACTAAAAGTTGGTAATGAATTCTTAGAACTTACAAGTCATTTTCCTTCATAAAGCGAACGAAGGTTACTTTTTTGCGTAGAAAAGATTCTTCTGGAAAAAATTTTAAAAACTCAATGCGATTGTGGAAATTAAAATGAAAAGGTAAAAATATTTTCAGTTTTATTGTAGCATTTAACATGAACCATTATTAATACAGGTAGTGGTTATAAGACCAGCTGATTTTTAATTTTTTCTCGCATTTTGAATCATTTCTCATTGTGATTTTGACAATAAACTAAAAAAAATTATTTACTTATGCCATGATTATTTAAAAAAAAAAATTATTTTTCCGATCATGCGATAAAGTCGGCTACTAGCAAGAATGATATGTTTGAAAAGTTATCAAAAATGAGCATTTGAATTGCATTTACATTTCTTTGGATTGACAATTTTTTAAAGAAAATGTTTGAAAATAAAATAATTTTGATAAAGTTATTTTGGCTCCTGTTAGTTGAAAATACTTTCTCTGATGAGAAATTAAGCCAGCTTTTGCAATAGAACTAAAACTATATAAGCTTATTGTTTTTTAAATTTTTTCTTTAAAAAAGAAGTAATAATTGTATGGTAACACAAAACATTAGACTTAAGCAACGAACCTGATTGGCAAATAATGGCTGAAATACATATTATTTGTTTGCTATATTGTTTTTAATAACAGATAAGTCCGAATTTTTAACTAACTTTTTTTTTTTTTGTTCACGAATAAAAGAATCAACCAAATCTCAGCTCGTAGCACACCTGCGCCTATGATTGTTATAAAATATAATTGTTTAGCAATAAATTAATCAGCTGACAACTACAAAGATGCACTAAATCAAAGCAAGTCATCATTTAAACACAAAAAAAAAGTATTATTTAAACTCTTTCCAAGCCTAGATAGAATAGAGAATCACAACAAAAATACAATTCAATAAACAATGAACTCTTGACACATAACATGCAACATGCAACATAAATTAATAAAACAGCAAATAATTTAAAAATGAACGATTTCTATTTAAGCAAAAGTGAACAAATATTATTAATCATACTCAAAGCGAAGACTCACTCGAATCACTATACATATAAACTTATGCATGTATGTGTGTGTGTGTGCATGTGGAAGTAGTGCCAAATATAATTGCATCTAAATTGATGAGTCGTGCAAAATGATGTGATACTAACGAACGAACGAATGAATGACTTTGCTAGCCCGTTCTAGCCACAACAAGTGCGCGCGTGATGACATCAAACGGTCACATAAATTGCAAATCAATCAAATTAATAATGACAATTTAACGAGCTGCTGACCGTATGTCTGTTAGTCTGCTGAGAATACAACGTAATTCTTATTAATTATGTGTGTGCATATACTTTGTATGGCTCAATGTTGATCTGATGCACTTTATAAAGCATTTGTACGCTTGATTTTGTTAGTAATTATAACAATTATATATTGTTGTTGGTTCTTTTTTTTTCTTTCGATTCGTTTGCTTATTATGGAATTTCTGTCAGCTTAGTGTTACTAAATAGGCTCAAATACTTAAAAAGATAGATGTCTGTATATGAAGAGATTAAAAAAAAAACAATGAACACGTACGCGGTGAGGCAATTAAAAAATAAGTAAGTAGCAGTAGATATATTTATCAAGATATTGTACTTAATTGGATGACTGGCGTGCGTGTAGTGAAATGAAATTATTGTTTGGTGGTTTATTTGAAAATCGACAAAAGAAAATAATTTTTTTTCTAAACTAAAACTTCTATTTTAAGATTTAAATAAGAAAATAAGTTAAGGTTTGAAGCGCATAACTGAATAGTTTTAGGGAAATAAAATAAACAAATTTTCAAAATTTTTTCTACATTTTTCCAGGTGTATTTTTGTACGTGAGTTGCTATTGATATCGTATATTCATACCAATTTTCTGTTCCTTTCCTTGAGCCCTTATGAATCAGTTTTTTTTTCTCCGAATTTGGTCGTATTACAAGAAAACCCCGAAAAGGAAGAGGTGAATTTATTTCAAGCTTAACGATTAAAGTAATTAAAAAACTAAAAAAAAAAAAACAAATAAAAAAAATAATTTAAAAAAAATTTTGTAATTATTTCAAAATATAATTAAAAAAATATTAAAAATATTAATTTATGTATCAACACTTTTTGTTTTGAAGTTTTTTTGACAAACAAAAGTATTTATATTTTCTAGAAATAATGCGGGCTTTAGATGCACTCATGAATCCACTCAATGGTTTGTTTAGAAACAAGGCCATACGGCTACCTTGCATCCCGCCTATACCATTGAGCGGAATTTGAGTGCTTCTGTATAATTTCTAGAAAACATGAACGCTATATTTGATCACAAATTAGTTAAGTTCAAAGAAAAAAATTTGTTTGTTTTTTTTAATTTTTGTAATAACTTCTTTTTGTATTAATTATAATCTGCATTTTTAATTTTTTTTGTATTTATTTTTCTTTAACAATTAACAATAATTTTTTAATAAATTTTTAATTCCTTTTTTAATTTTTTTTATGTGACATTATTATTTTTATTTTTTCAACATTTACCTTTCAATTAATTATAAAATTCTTTGCTTTTTAATTTTTTTTTGCATTTTTGGTGATATTTAATTTTTTTTAATATATATTTTTTAATTAATTATGGTTTTTTTGGATGTTTTTGCAATTTTTGTGATATTTAATTTTTTAATGATTATTTTTTAATTAATTATTAAATTCTTATTTTTTTAATTTTTTTTGTCTGTTGTTTTCATATTTTTATTTTATTTAATAAGTATAATTTACTTAACTACAAAATTATTTTTTCTGACAGATTTTTTTTGTATTCTCCTTATAATTACTTTTTAATTCATAATACATTTTTTTTATTTCTGATATTTAAAATTTTAAAAATTTTATTTAGTAACTATTTTCTACTTAATGATTTACCTTTTTTGTCATTTCAAATTTTTTTTTTAATTTTTAATGTTTATTTTTTTATTAGTTAATCTTTTTTTTTTTAATTTTTTTTTTGATATTTTTATTTGTTTTAATAAGTATATTTTAATCAATTACAAATATATTTTTTCTGACAGTTTTTTTTATTTTCTTAATAATTACTTTTTAGTTAAAATACAATTTTTAAAACTCTTTTTTGTGATATTTAAAATTTTTTTTAATTTTTTTAATAACTATTTTCTAGTTAATGATTTACTTTTTAATGTTTATTTTTTAATTAGTTATAGAATTGTTCTTTTTTTTAATTTTTATTTATTTTAATACGTTTATTTTAATCAACTGCAAAACAGTTTTTTTTTATTTTCTTAACAATTACTTTTTACTTAAAATAAATTTTTTTTAAAACTTTTTTTTTTGTATTTTTTTGATTTTTAAAATTTGTTTAATTTTTTTAATAAATATCTTCTAGTTAATTTTGTGCTTTCTTGAACTTTTGTGTAATTTAAATTTTTTTTTAATAATTATATTTTTATTAATTATAAAATTCTTCTTTTTTAAATTTTTTTTTTGTTTTCATGTTTTTATTTGTTTTAATAAGTAAACTTTAAATAACTATAAACTTATGTTCTCTACTTCTTTTTTTTTTTTAATTTCTTATTTTTTCTTTTGTTGTTACTTGCAGCATTTCTTATTCTGAATTTTAAATAAATATCAAATTAATAGAACTAAACGTGCGACTTTTTCTAATTTAGTGTGCTATGTGATAAATATAAGGCTTTATTTCGAATAAAATATTTCAGTCCCATATTGACTATAAGGCTATGTGTCTTTATTGCTTTATTGTACCCCGCCAATGGTGTAGCAGAGCTATGTAAGTAAAGTAATTTCACCACAACATAAAAGAAATTGCACAACGATATAATAAGAATAACCTGCTAAATTTAGAAAAAGTATCTAAGCGTTTGATCACCAGATAGATCCTCTTGTCTTAAGCCTGCTTATTAGCTTCTTAATTAATAAATAGTTTTCCTGCGTTCGCATACAACGCAACGGATTAGTAATGATTAAATATCAATTCTACTCAATAAGCAACTGAACGATGACAAATATCTTTTTACAACAAAGAAGAAAAAAAAAAACATTAAAAAACTACAGAAAAAACACAAGAAAAAAACATTACACACTCAACGAAAAAACAATTAAAAAAGTGTAAAGAGGCGAGTATTATAAAAATAGTTGGCGCAAGCTGCACCACATAGACCATACTTAACAATAATAATAGCAACAACAAACATTATCAAGGAATTAAAAACAATTATAACAGTACAACAATAAAAGCAGCTAGGCGGCCGATTGAGTGCAGTCAGGTTTTAAAACTCGAACAATTGCTGCTAATAGCAAGCAAAAGGAAGAAAACAATGTGGTTGTTGCTATTATTGGCGGTACAAAAACGCATCAGTTGACTCATCAAATGCTATACAAAGTCAAGCATTATTAGCAACAATGACAACAAAGAATTTCATTGCGTTGTAACAGAGAAAAAAACAACAAAAGGTGCAACGGCACTAGCAAGACAAAAAAAAACGCTATGAATGAAAACAACAACAACACAAGCAAAAACTACAACAAATGCTAGCAGCTAATGAACGTTGTTGCTTTTGCTGTACTGTTGAGCAAATGCCGGTCAGGAATTTCCATTGTTGCTCGCAAAACAAAGAAAGCAAGTAAAAACAGTCTTGAATTTAAAGCAATGAAAAACAAGTAAGGATGTAAGAGTTTGCGACTGCGTTGAAGGCTTTATAACTTTCGTGTATGGGAAGGATTTAGAATAGAAAAATTAGTTATCGTTTATGAATTTTAATTAAATTTCATGGAAAGCATTTTAACGATCAGAAAATATCGCATGATATACATACATAAATGTACATTCATTGGAACCACATACAATTATTTTGACAAAAACTGGTAAAGTGCATAAGTCATTTAGCAGACGGGTCGGTTTTGTCGTGGTAAAAAAAATATCTCACATGATATATTTAAAAATATATCATGCAAATTTTTGTTAGGCACCATAACAAAATAAAAAACTTAACCATTTTATAAAAAGGTCCCACTTGATTATGTATAAATATCCCATGCAATTTCAAAACCACAATTTGCCTCGCATGAAATTAAGAAAATTGGATAAATACACACATAAATGCAAATATCTAGCTAATTTGCATTCTTATAAAAAATAAATGTAAATTCAAAAAAATTTGGCTGAATTTCAAATAAACTTCGAACAAATAAGCTCTTGGAATGTCTTTTAATCACCCTATACATACATGCATGAATATCCCATGACATAAAAAAAGTTGTATACTATACACATCAACTATACGTACGAAAATAAATAAAAGTACCGCAGGATCACTTTGAAAAAAACTCGCATGCAATATTAAAAATGTCTCATGTCGCAGGTTAATTTACCAAGGATACGTAAAAACATATATATTTGCGAGTCCTTCTACCAACAATGCACCAAATTTAATATACCATTTCAAATTCGTGTGAGGTATAAAACGCTGAAGCATACCTCACAATGCTGGTGTTGTTGTTTTTCTTCTTTTTGTAGTTGCTTGCTTTGCCATTGCACCGCTATGCAATGAATTGAACAGCTTTTGTTGTTATTATAACAAGTTATTTTATTAATTGGTATGTATGTATGATGTACAACTACCGCCTTTACAAGCAACCATTGAACAGCTGAGCTAAGCTGAGCGGTGTGACTAGATACCATTTTACAAAAGCTACCCAACGCTTAGCGGTAGCCGGAATACTTGTCACTACGTAGCTCCATTTGCTAATCACTCTTTTTTTCTTTTGATTATATCAATTGGTTTTTTCTTTGTTGTTGTTGTTATTGTTATTTTTATTCAAGTTGTTATTGCTAAAAGCTACTCTAATTGCACGCAAAGCCTTTTTTTGTCGCTCTCAAGTTTTGCTGGTTCAATGGCTCACTGCCTGGCTAACCATTATGGCACAAATAGTCAATGGAATTGCTGATGAGCAGCATTTTGCGGCCATCTCGTGTCCAAGCAGGGGCACTGTAAATGGACGAGAAATTAAGTGGCGTAAGTGGCGGGTATGTTGAATATTATTTGGGTAGCAAGTTGTCTCATTTTTTGTAATTGTTTGAATGTAATATAATTTGACTACTTTAGAACGCCCATGCTCTGGGAAGCTTGAATCAAGTAGGCGTATGAGGTCTCTGTGGTTAGTAGTGCATATTCCATTTGAAGTCCAGAAGATATGAAATATTTCTTAAAATCGTATAGCCTATGTTACGTGCTGAGTTTGGGACCCAGCACATAGAAAGTTTTGCCACCATAATCGATTTATACTTTAATCGATTATTTTTGATAAATATCGATTAATACAAATCGATTCTAAGAATGACATATTTTAAATGGATTTGTTTTTAACCGACCATATTTAACGACGGCTGCAAAAAGTGAGTAAAACCATGTTCACATTACGAATGAAACCACATCATTTCGTATAAATAACTTTAGGGTTCTTATCAAGAATCAAGTCTAAAGTTAGCTAATGCTGAATACTTTGTTAAAAATAAAAATTTGTATTATATAAAAAAAGTTAGTATTCTTGACCTTGAGCTCATTCATGGTTATGGATACTTGAAAATGTACAGGCAGTAAAATCAATATTGAACAGAAATTTTTCGTATGAAAATGGAATTATCGAAATATCTCATGGAGCAATCCATCATTCCCATTCGAAAATAATAAATTCGAATTTATCTAAAGTATATCGAATTTCGCAAATTACCAGTTCCGATTTGACTATTCTTGCCTTCTAGAAATTCCATTGAATTAATTGTCAATTAAAATTGTAATTGCTTTAATTTGACAGCGAATCCGCAACTTGACTTGATTTATGAATGAACGCTGATTCCGTTTCTATTAAGTTTTTTGATGTTACATGATTAATTGAATCAAAGCTCTCTTTGATATGCATAACGGGGTTGAAAGCGGAATATCAACAATGTAGCATTTTAAAAATGTCGTCATACAAGCTAGCCCAGAGGGATATACCAATGTCATCTACATATCGGCTGACACAAAAAAAAGAAGCACATTCTTGATGCGGTTGTACTTTGTTGCTATTTCCGGTTATGGTTGGTTTTTACTTAAGGAATTTAATCGCTTCTAAATATTGTTCCGGCTTCGCATTTATTTTACTATCACTTTCAACACATATTTTATTAATCGAACATTAAAGGTAATTTCAAAATAAATAAAGCGTAAAAACAAGAACCTCCCATGGAAACTCACGCTGTCATTGTGTGAATTTATCGTTGTACAATTTTCAGGCATAGAAGCCAAAATGTGAGTGCGGTAAAAAAAAAAACATTTTTAAATAAAATTCATGTAATAAAATAACAAGCGACGGCAACATGCCTGGTTCAACAGGCTATGCGTACAACATAAATTTCAAAATACATGTGTACGTACATTTAACAAGCAGCCGCAAATGACAGCAAATGAAGATGTGCTTTTTGGCATCACATTTCGCCTTATTGGCGGTATATACACATTAGGGAGAGCGAAGTTTTTATATAAACACTTTTGTTGATAGAATATCGGAAAGCTTCGCTTTTAAGGTTAGATACGGTTACGATTATGGTTATGGTTATGGTTGCGGTTATGGTTATGGTTATGGTTATGGCTATGGTTATGTTATTGGTTGTGGTTATGGTTATGGTTATGGTTATGGTTATGGTTATCGTTAAGGTTATGGTTATAGTTATGTCTATGGTTATGGTTATGGTTTTGGTTATTGTTATGGTTATGTTTATTGTTATTATTATGGTCATGGTTATGGTTATGTTGTGGTTACGGTTTTGTTAATGATTCTGGTTATGGTTATTGTTATGGTTGTGGTTACGGCTATGGTGATGTTTATGGGTGTGGCTATTGTTATTATTCTGGTCATGGTAATGGTTATGGTTCTGTTAATGGTTATGCTTAATTTTATAGTTATGTCTATGGTTATGGTTATGGTGATAGCTATAATTATGGTTAAGGCTATGTTTACTTTTATGTTTATGGTTACTGTTATGGTTATGGTTATGTCCATAAATTCTCATGACAAACAGTTGAATTTCTCTTCTTCACTGCTTTAAGAATTTCATAAAAAAAGAGAGTTACACAAAATCTGTTCTAACAACGATAGGCCGTTCGAAAATGATATAAGTATTAGTATGTGCAACTTCAACCATTAAATTTCCAAAAAAAAAAAAAAATCACTTGGCTCAGTCTATTTACATACACTCACAAGTATTCTCTCTTCTTTAAACACACAAAAAAACAGTCTCGACCATATAAATATTTTGCGCCTGCTTTATCCCGTTTCAGTAAGCCTGTCCACTGCGTCTCTGTAGCCATATGAGTGTGTATTAAAACTATATTTGTGCTTACAAACACTTTCTTTCCGAAAACGACAACCGTTGGTCAAACTTCTTTTGCCAGCTGTCTTTTCCACTTTTCTTCTCAAATTTTTAATCTGATGGCGCATGACAAATGCCAAAATGACACCTTTGTTGTCAGCTCAAATTTTCCATGATATTCATCAATTGAAATGAAATAAAATGTACATACAAAAAAATAAAAATTAAAACCAGAAATAAAACAAAAGCTCAGAAACTAAAAGAGTTGGGTGTGTGTTGTGGAAAGCTTACTGTCGCTGCTTCTGACATTTACGTATGGAATTGGTATGTGGGTTGGTGTAACTGCTCGTTGTCCAGAAAATTCAAATAACTCAAGGACTGCGCTCTGTATTGCGAATGAATGAAAGTGCTGGATTGGAATACCTAACTAGTAGCAGGCTTGGGTACTTTCACTTAACCAGATCATTCCGAATAAATTCCATTTAAATGACTTACTATGCCTGATATGGTTGAGAATATGCGAACGTTGTTGCTTTGCTTTCGTGAAGAAGAAAAATTGTTTAGTTTAAATTTAACTTTTTTGAAAAATTTATATTTTTATTATTTTTGAAAATTACGAGTAGGGTAGCTCAAATGGTACAATATTTGTCTTCTTAGAAGTTACTTAGAGGTACCAGAAAAGATTTTTTGAAAAGAAAAAAAATCTTTGAATTCGAAGAAACTTCCCTCCAAAACTCACTCATATAAAAAGGATGAAACTCAAGGTATAAGTTTAAAGCAAGATTTTTCAATGCGTCTTCAATATATTTTCTAAAAAAAAAAAAAAACTTTCAACTAAAGCTATCAACACTTTGTTGAATCCATTAATATTCCCAGAGGCTGGCCAATGGCCTTAAACTCCAACTATACAGAATATAAATCACTATAATTAAAATAGAAAATCCATAGTATTATAAAAAGAAAAACAAAAAATATGAGAAAACCATAGCTAATCGAAATATTTTCACACATTTTTACAAGCCACAGCAGCCATACAAAAGCGAACATTAACGGCCTATGAAATTAATAATTAAGCGTGCGAATAATCGTTAAATATGAAGCAACAACAGTGAAACGGAAGCTAAAAGCCTATGCGCGCGCTGTAATCGATTAAATGAAAAAAAAAAAAAAACAAAAACAGAAAAATCGTTTACAAGAAAAACGTTAGAGAAACTTAAAACAACGCTGCTGTATGAACTTTAGAAAAGATATTATGCCCATTTAATGGCAAAGCGATTTGATTAATAATAATGCTACGCACACCAATACACACATACAACCATATAATTTAAGTTGGGAAAATTTGAATTTAGCACAAAATAAATTAACTATAAAATATGCGTAAGCAAAACTGAAAAACTACATTTAATTATAGTAGCAATTATAGATTCAACACGCCTGATTTTTATTGTGCCTTGAATTGCATGCATTAGTTTGTATGTGAGTTGCTTCCATTTCTGGTATATAATTTTCCAACTTTATCTAGGTCTAATTTCTCACACATAAACTTTAAGCTATTAAGTCGGCTAAAATGTGCTAAATGATTGCGTAGCCAAAGCACAAAATTTATAAATAACTGATTAATAGAGCATTGCATTGCACGATTGATTGATCGTTTGATTGATAGGCCGACAAAGGAAAACAAATTTTTATATGTACTAAATAACGAAATAGCGCAATATGTAATTTTAATTTAGTTTTGTTGCATTGCTTTACTTGCTTCAGATAACAAAAAGAGAGTAATTTGAAAAGCTTGAATATGTGCAACAGGATTTATGCATTTTTGAATATATCCAAACCTTGCACAAGACGTATTAGCTGAGCATGCTTAGTGAGATAAGAGTCTATAGCCATTTGTTAAATATATTAAAATGTATGCCCAGAACCTATTCGGAGTAAGAAGAGAGGCGAAAAGATAATAGTGGTTATTAACATGAAAGCTTTTCAATATTTTCTGGAAAACTAATTATGAAGCACACAGCAAAAAACGAAGTATAACTAGCTACAATTATTCTTTTTTTAAATTTTTTTTTTTTTTTTTTAATTTTTATATAAAATTTTTTTTTTGGAATTTTTGTTGTTATTGTATTTTTTTTTAAATCTCGCTTGAAAAACTTTTAGTTTGCTACCCATATTGGCATATCTTATTTACATTTTTTCTTCAGTTTTTAATTATGTGGCAACTCTAAAAAAAATACTCAAGATCAAGACTTTAATAACAGAGCTTAATGGAAGTGTATAATCTTCACGCAAAGTGTCATAGAAATGTTTCAAATTTGTTTCACAAATAATAGCGCATCTACGAAGAAATAAATACAATTGGATATGATGGCAACCTTGGGTACTGCATTTCTTTTTTATAAAATTTTAAATAAGTGGGAACATGACCTGGCATATATATAGGCCTAATATATTTAACAAAAAGCTCATACGTTTTGATCACTTCCGTTTTGGGATAAAAGCATACTTGGGAAAATGTGAAGATTTTTTTAAAAAGTGGCAACACTATATAGCAAGCTAACATTGAAACGTGGCAACGCTATATGTTCACCTTAAATTTAAATGTTTTTTTTTTTGTTAAAATGTGACTTTAAATATTTTACGTTTGATATCCACGTTAGCATATTTTCGTTGATTAAATTTTAATTTTTGCACAGGTGGCAACCTTCATAAATATCGTTAACAGTAAAGCATTGGTGGTAGAGCTGAATTTAGAGGTGATAAACTGTACTGCAGTAAAATACTCTGCGAACCAGTCATGGAGTATAGACTTGCTACCAGTCCTGGATCAAGTATTTTTATATCGGGGGACATATATTATACAAAAGTAATCGGTGAAAGACCCTTGAAGTAGTAGCAACTAAAAAAGGGACGATTGATAACTTGCTAAATTAATCTACCGAAATGGAACTATAAAAAAAACTATGGCGTTTTTCTCTCAAATTTTCCTTTTCTATTCAATTCAAATCGTTTAGTAATTAAATAAATTATTAAAAAAAATAAAAACGATAATAATTTTCGTTAAAACAATTTTTATTATAAAAATTATTATTAGGGACTTAAGCTCATTCATAGTGAGGAGTATTTAAAAGTTGTAATTTTGTCTTTTTAAAAAAAATCCAGGATGTATAATATTAAGAGTTTTAGCATCTTACTAGAGTCTTTCCCTAACTAGAGTATATTCCAAGAACCATAAAAAATTGGTTGCTTGCAACTCCTACACAATCTGCTTTTGCAGGCAAATATTTCCATATAAATACCTACATATGCCAGTTTGTATTTGTATGCATATGTAAACGCATTTATTCAAAACGTTTATGCGAAGCAGCGTAGGCGTAATTGAATATTGATTCGACAACATAAATTTCAAGAAACACTCAAACTGTCGATAAGCAAAAAGCACAACTGAAAAAAATCACAAAAGCGTTAATAGTCGATAATAACATTGCGATAAGCTATCGATTGGGTGAAAAGTGCCATTACAAAAAAACTGTCAGTGACAAAAAATTTCAATAAAAAAAAAAAAATATAACCAATTTTTGTTTTTTTACATTTCGTTTGGAATGCTTTGTTATATGGCAGTAGGCCAAGTTTGTAAAACGCCAAAGTGTCTGGCAGCGAAATTTCATGCTGTTAGTGACGGAGTGAAGCAAAGACACATATATATATATGTATATATATATATCACTGGATACATACATACCTTTGCGTATTTAAATTGTTTTTTTTTTTTCTTTTTTCTTATTTTACTTTTTTTTTTGATTACAAATCGCATTCGTTGTCATGCCGTATTTCATCTTAATGGCATGTTTGTAGATCTAGAGCAATGATATAAAAGTTATCTTGAATATTTAATTTTTCATTTTTATTCAATACAATTAATATGCGTATAAAATTTATAAGTCATGCACTGCGTTTACTCAGAATTCTGTTGTTTTTTCTCTGTTGTTTTTTTTTTAAATATTTTTTTTTTTTTCAACATAACATTGCTCGATTTATGCGACTGACCACTTAGCGGCTTAAATATATAGGTTCAACCTCTACGCACACTTGTACCAGTTGGCCCTGCTAAATGACTAACATTTTGTTGTTGTTTTTGTTTTGCTGCTTTATGAATTTTTTGTTGTTGTTAATTATGTCAATATGCGTGCACGTTTTTAAGCGTATAGAGAGCTGAAGTTAATGGAGACTAAGCCCACTACTCATTTAATGAAAAAAAAAAATATGAGTAAACTTTTTGGGAGAAGTATAGATCCTACGGTTGAGGATATTCCAAACCAAGACAGTGGCTTAACTAAGCAGACAATAGTTCCCAAGTAACTCAGAGGAATTAGAAATTAAGTGGGCACTTCAATTGTTTTTCCAAATTAAAGTAGATAGAAGAAACATTTGAAAGATATCGAAAAAAGTTGGTAGGTTCTTTGAAGACGTCGTGAGGGAAGTTTAAGAGAAAGTTGGCTCTTGTCGTGATTTCAGAATAAACCAGCTTTATATATAAATGCGACTTTTCTGGGATGTTAAAGCTTGTTCAATGAGTGGAAAAGCTCACTTCTGCCGTGAAGCTTTTCCTAAAGTTTATCCAAGTCATCCCCACAAAGGTGTGACGCTCTTGGTCCGATACAGTTTAAATGGCATTTGTGTAGAGAAAAAACTTTAAAAAGTGAAAGAAAATTTTCCAAGATATTTTTCTAAATTATTCTTACTTGGGACTCAGATGAAATACCAGTTTTCGGACTCACCAAAACAACCATCCAAAGTAGAAGCTCAAGTCTATTAAATAATGTTTTGACGAAAGCAAGACGAGTATCATACAATTCAGATTTCTGTATGTAAAGATTAACCGAATTGAGCAATAAAAATGAACTTAGAATACAAATGGAAAAAAGTGAAAAAGGGGCGTGGCACATCCCAGACATACAATTTGAGCTCCATTTGTATTCACCGTGTCTTGGCATGAATCAAAAAAGTTTTATTTTTCACTCTATTCATTATTTGTGCATTTTCAAAAGCTGCCATTGTATCTTTAGCTTAGCAAATATTTCATAAAAAATATATTTATTACGCAGCATTTTTCAACATCAACATTGATTTGGCAAATTGATTATTGTAGTTTGGTTAGAGTATGCGCGCGTAACTCGTTTTTCACACAAACAAAACAAGTGAGTTATTCATGCCTATGCTCAATGGAAAATATTTTATGTAAATAAAATGCAATAACTACGAAAATTATTTAGCTTTAAAATATAATTTTTCTATGCAATTTGTTTTGTTTTTTTTTTTTTCGCCTTTGCCGCCTAAGCGTTTGTATGTATGTATGTATGTATGTTTACGAGTTTGTCAGTTTTCCATGAATTATGTCTAATGATGATGGCGATTAGGCAAATGGTGTGTGTTGAATGCGTGTTTGATTTAAACAGATTAAGTGTAACTATTCGGCAAATAAACAACAAATCATTGAGTTGTTAGTAAAATGCGACAGCTGCCGCTAATAAACTAACAACAAACGGGTGCTGTGATCAATGCATTTGGTATAAGTTTTTATATTTAAATGCGTTTTTATTTGTTGTAAAATGTAATATATATTTTATTTTATTTATTATATTTTTGTTTTATTTTTTTTGTTTTTTTTCTTGTTTTTTTACTTCGTAGCGCAATTAATAGACTGCAAATGCTTACATGCGTACTAACGAAAGACTTAAGCAACGAACTTTAAAGCTAACTATCTGTTGTGTCTATCGCGCTTAGTGTCAGCAGTTTGCTCAAAATATATTCGTAAATATAAATTATGTTGAGATTTATTGAAATTATGAAATCATACAAATATGCGCTGTCAATCGTTGAATGTGTTAATTTTAATTTTGTTTGTAATAGTGGCCAATATTCTAAATATTTTTTTGTTTTGAATATGTGTAGATATAAAATCACTTGAATGTTGATATTTTTCTCATAGTAGACTTCTTAATGATTTGTCAAAATGTGTAGCTTAAACTTTCTGGTTGGTTTACATGCATGAATTAAATTAACGAAATTATTTTTTTTTCAAAAACTAGAAATTTTTTTTGAAAATCAAACTTGAAATCGTCGCTTACGAAAAAGCAACCAAAATTGTGAGCGCTTATAATATCAGTTTCCTCTAGCTTAGTCTTTGCTTACTTCGACCAAAAATATTTAAGTCAGCAAAAAAAAAATCAGTGGCTAAATTAATTTATAAATATCCAAAAAAAAAATTATAATTTTTCACGATTATGGAAAAAAATCAAAAGTAAACAAAAGTATCAAAAAAAAACTTTTTTTTTCATAAGTTTTTATTTCTTATTTTTTTTTGTATTTTTTTTCTTTTCTTTTTTGATTCGATTGAGTTTTTTTTTTAATAATCGTAAAAAATCTTTTTTCTTATAACATTTTTTTTTGATTATTTTTGATTTTTTTTTAATTTTTTTTAATAATCGTGAAAAATCTAGATTTTGTTTTTAGATTTATTTTTTTTTTTTTTTTTGATTACTTTTGTCTTTATTTTAAAAATCGTAGAAAAACTATTTTTTTTTTTAGATTTTTTTTTTAATTCTAACGTTGTTTTAATAATCGTAAAAGATCTTGATTATTTTTTACAATTTTTTTTTTTTTTGTTATTTTTCACTACTTTTGCTTGTTTCTTAAAAATCGTAAAAAATCTTAGTTTTTTTAAATTGCTTTTTGGTACTTTTCTACCTACTTTTTCTGGATTATTATTTTTTTTTTGACTACTTTTGAATTTGTTTTCAAAATCCTAAATATCTTAATTTTTTTTTGAATATTTTTGTTTTTTTTTTTCTTTCTTTTTTGATAGTTTTTTTTTATTGTTTTTGGTTACTTTTAAATTTTCTTGTACATTTTTTTGACTTTCTTTTTTTGATCATTATTTATTTTTTTTTTTTGATTATTTTTGATTCCCATTAATTTTTTTTTTATTTTTTTTTGATTAATTTTGACTAATTTTAATAATCGGAAAAAATTTAAATTTTTTTTATTATTTTTTATTTTTTTTTTCGTAACTTTTTTGGATTTCTTTACTTTTATTACCTTTTTTTTTGTTTGGATTATTTTTGATTACTATTAATTTTTTTTAATAATCGTTAAAGAGTTTTTTTTTTTTTTATTATTTTTGACTAATTTTAATAATCGGAAAAAATTTAAATTTTTTTTTATTATTTTTTGTTTATTTTTTTTATGTACCTTTTTCTGGCTTTCTTTACTTTGATTACTTTTATTTTTTTTTGGATTACTTTTGACCTTTTTTAATAATCGTGATTGTTTTTTTTTAATTTTTTGTAATCGTTTTCAATTTTTTAAATTTGTTTTATATATCAGTTGACTACAGAATCCATACTTCACCATATGTGCCTAGTATTCTAAATAAATGCCAAATATTTTAAAATTAGCTTCTCATTTGATTTACCAATTAAATAAATTCTTACTTAACACCTTCAAATCCAAAATCGTATTTATACAGCAAAATAGCTAAATTCATGAAATAATTCTACGCACAATTGAGCTAAGCTTAATTAGCTTTTAAGTACTTAAACACCACGACTAAATTAAAATATTCTCACAGCAATTGCAAAATATGTCGCTATAGGCGTTGCCAGATTGCTTTAATCACGCACAAATAAGGCCACTACATAATTGAAACGAAATTTATAAGGCATTTGTTTACAGCTTCGATTTAGCATTATTTTTATTTTATTTTGTTGTTTATAAATTGTGCTCATTTAAATAGCATTACAATTTACAAAAAAAAAAAAAAAAAATGGTTAGCATATCATTTAAAGCTTTTACCAATATAATGTTTGTTATAATTATAGAGAGATATCCTATTTCAAGGCAGGTGATGTAATTTGCTTGTTTACTAGTCACTAACTAACCAGACGAAATGGCAAATAAAGCAACAAAACAACGACGATTCAATACAAAAACAAAGCAGTAAATTGAAAATGCATAATTAAAAGTAGTTGAAGTAGCGGATGCTGACGCTAAATACGGCTATGAGCAAGTCGGCGTGCGTGCGTGTGTGTGTGCGTGCATGCGTGTTCTCGTGCTTTTCAAGAATCCGCCTCGCCAACAGCCACACATACGCAATTATGTACGCATTTGTTGGATTTTTATTTTTTCAATTGTTAATACATAATGCACGCTAGTTTCATATATACATACATACATATTCGTCTATTTTATTTAAGCTTATGTTTTTGTTTATTAATTTTTTTATGCGCTATTTTTTTCACCTTGATCTAGAATTTGTTTTTCTTGTTCTCGTTTATTCCCAATAATTGATCTTTTAATGACAGCCAATAGCCAATAGCAAATGTACAAGTGGGCGCTGTGGCAAATAAATGATGAAACGTTGGAGGGAGGCTAGTCAAGGTATTTGGCATGAGGGGTGTGGGTAACACGATAAGCAGCATCACGACGTTTTCATGGCATTTAAATTCTTGAATGCGTGAGTTCTTAAATATAAAATTGTATTTATTTTTTTAATTTTTGTTTTTTTACTTTTAAAGAATTGCATATAATAGTGTTGGCAGCTTAATTAGCATATCAATTAATTATTTTTTGTTGTAATCCACTTGCTCAGCTTAAGTGCGCGTGCATTATTTTAGTAGCTGATGAGTGTATGGCGCGGATTTGGTTTTTTTACGCAATTCTGATAAATGAAACTGATGTACAGCTGTAGAGTAGCCCTATAAAACTGAAAAATTATGTATGAGCCAAAATTGGTTAGACTGCGGTATAGAAAGGCTAAGGCTGTGAAAGCATATTAAACGGAACTAAAATAATTCCAGCCTGATTACTCTAGAAGGGTATAATGATTCGATTTTTATTTAGAACTTTTTTTCGTAAAATTGTCAGTTTCAAGCTATAAGAAATCCCAACTGGTAATAATGGGGTACTAAAAACTAATACTAAGGTCCGAAAAATATACAACGGAAGCCGCAAACATTAAAACTAAGATATTTATTCCTTGTCCTGGCAACAGCTTGGTATTTGAGCATGAAGTGACTTTCCCTTCATCCACAGCTGAGATTATCCAGAATATTGTAAGGGACCACATGTAACCAAATCGAACCATGCCAAAAGATCTACATGGGGATTACGAGGGAGGCCATAATGTGGACTAAGGATATTTAACATCTGCTCCTCAAGACTGCCAGAAATTCCGCCTTCCTTATACACTCAGCTACTTCACACACAAAAATATTTGGAGAAACATTTTATGATTGAAAAAGTTCTCGGAAATACATAACCCAAGAAAAAAAATTTAAAAATATTTGTCAACAAGGTTTAAGCTAAATTCCAAAGAAAACAAAGTTTATAGTAATTAACTTAAGGGTTAGTAATTGACTCAAAAAAATTTTAACAATTTTTTTCAAATTTTTTAATCTTTACAAATTTGTAAGTTTCTGCAAGTTCGAGACCAACGAACAATAATTCATAGTTGAATTTTTAATCTCTCAAAATTAAGATGGAAATTTGTAACCGTGTATAAACCGTGTAAGTCAATATTAACAATGCGCCGACCTGTGATGACTCATTTATTGGCAACGTTCAACTTTTAAGGGGCCGAAAATATTGATGCGCGCACCATTGCAATTTTAGGCTAGGTCTAAAAGCGTCTTTAAAATATTTGTTACGCAATATTTTTTTTTTTATTTTTGTGAAATCCAACTTCTTAAAAAAAACGTCATTACTTATTTGTACGTACAAAATGGTTACTTGTTAGTAACGCAGCACAATTAAAAGTGCGTAAAATTTAATGAAAACCAAAAAAAAAAAAATTAAAAAAAAAAAAAATCAACTCAAAGTTAGCTAACAAGCCATCACGTTGCTTAATTAATTCCCGAATTTCCCAAACAAAATCGTTGTAAAGCATTGCACCAACAATGTTGCAACATTTACGTTGCTGCAGTTGCCACATATGTACGTATGTATGTAAGTATGAGTGTGTGCCAATTGAACGCATGTGAATTTCAATTTCAATTTTCATTTTCACTCATTGCATTGGGTCACGCAGCAAGCTCGTTTGTAAAATGTTTGCCAAACAACAACAACAGGCAACAACAAATACCATGGCAATTAAAGCATCTTCACTATTTAGTTAGTACATGGTGTTGTTGTTGTTTGCTGTTGTTGTTTTGCGATTCATTAATGTTAAAATTACTTATGTTTTGTTGGTGTTTAATTATTTCGTTTACGTTTGCAGCTGCATTTGATTTTGGTATTTTATTGGCGGTGTCGTCTTATTGCCATGTTAGCTTGTTATGTTGTTGGTTGCTTGAACTCTATATATATATGTATGTGTATGTACATATGTGAGTAGGTATACTTATTTAGACAATTTATTTTTTCACAGCGTGTGATTTACCGTTATACCTTTAAGACTTAACTTTAATTTCTTGCACTAATCAGATTAAGGCGCTTTGACAGTTTCATAATGAAAATAAATCTGCGAGAGGCGTTGGTTGATATGGCGTTAGCGATGAGTTACATGCAGCAGCCTTTATAATATCTAAGATAATTTATTATATAATATATATAAGATAGGAAAAACTTTTGTACAAAGAGCTCAACTCACGTCTTATTGACAGAAAATCTTATTGTTCTTAATAATCCATATTAAGTAGTCACATCTTAATCATCTTAAGCGATTAAATCAGCGGGCACTAATCTTCACTTTGTACTTCCTTGAAATATGCATACTTCTTGGCAATTCAAGAAAAGCACTTATAACAGACAAATCAACAAAGAAATTTGACGTTTAGTCGAACAAACTGACCCACCATTTTTTTTTTTTTGAAATGCATAGAAAATGTCTATACTGTACCTCCATCTATTTGCTATAATTTTATTTGTATCATCGCCTTTTAGTAGTACTATCTACTTATACATTTCAGAATAGTTCCATATTGTTTTCTAAGTATTGACTGGTAAATAATTCGGTATCTTAACTTAGAACGCAAAATTATGACTAAATTTGGCATCGAAACGGGAAGCTTATGAACACAGTGACTTTCAAGCTGCTCTTCAGAACACAGTAGCTTTCAAATTGCTCTTCAGAACACAGTGACTTTCAAATTGCTCTTCAGAAAAAAGTGACTTTCAAACTTCTCTTCAGAACACAGTGGTTTTCAAACTGCTCTTCAGAACACAGTGGCTTTCAAATTGCTCTTCGGAACACAGTGTCTTTTAAACTGCTGTTCAGAACACACTGACCTTCAAACTGCTCCTCCGAACATAGAGACATTCAAACTGCTGTTCAAAACACAGTGGCTTTCAAATTGATATTCAGTGGCTTTCAAATTTCCCTTCAGAACACAGTGTCCTTTAAACTGCTCTTTAGAACACAGTGACTTTAAAACTGCTCTTCAGAACACAGTGGTTTTGAAACTGCTCTTCAGAACTCAGTGGCTTTCGAACTGGTCTACAGAATACGCTGATTCTTAAACTTTCAAAGTGGTTTTTTATTTAGTTAGACTCTCTTAAGCAGTATTTAGACAACCCAAGAACACAATGCATCCCCAACTACACTCAAAACGCTGCATCTCAAGATTTGGAATTAATCAGTTTGACGGACACTGTTCCGTAATCTGTTTCCTTTTGAACTCAACCCAAGTTTAAAACACTGCCTCACCTTAAGATTACTTCGAGTTTTGTCAAAACCTATTACAATATTATTAGGTGTACCTTCTACCGGCCGACTCTACGAAGTTTATTCCAAAATGGGTATCAGTAAACGCAGAAAGACCTCTACGCACTATGGTACTGCACATTTTTCTTGTTGCTGGCGTTGTTGTTTGGCTGATCGGTAAAAGCTGTTTCCATCACCGACATAGTCACTAATATCTTTTAAGGGGAGCGCTGGAAAGCTCGCAGTCCCAATTTGGTTCGTGGACATTCCAGGGTTTCATCTTTTCTCTTCCTCGCATCTTGAATGTACTTCTGCTCTGACGCTATTGAATCTATTACGCATAGCAACTATCGTTCACTCTACAACTGGCTTTAACTTTTGTGGTAATATTTTTTTTCGAACCACAGCTGTTGATAGCATCTTAATTTGTAACTGCAACTCAATTAACGACTTCATAGATACATTTCCACTAAAAATGTATTTTATTTCAATTTCTTTCGCTTTGAAAATTTTCCCATCAGCGCTGTTTCAAGTGTGAGAAAATGAAGCTACCGGAAATGTTGGCAGCGTAGCATTGTTGTACAGCAACATGCAACATACCTCATTACTGGCATACAAACCATAGCTAAATACATACATGGATGGACATACATAAGTACACACAAAAATATCTTCATACATAGAAGGAAATTTTCGAACTTGTACAAGATTGGGTGCTGCTGTAACTTATTATAGAGGTATGCTAAATCAATATTTAGAGGGCTTGGAATGATGTCAATGATTCGAAAAGTCATCCGAGCTCCAGGATGCCTTACGCATTTGCCTACTGAAGGGCAGAGTTTATGAAACAGATGTAGGGAACAATAATATTTTACCCTTGGCAGATTGACATACAAATTTTGTTCGACTTTTCCAGTGTTAACCCCAAACACAGTTTCAGTCAACAATCCTCTTACCAACCAGTGATTATTCATATTTAGGAAAATGAGAAGTAAAGTCCTCTTTCGAAAAGGCAGTACCACGGTCCATAAGCAATTTAAAGTATCTCATGAATCTCCCACCAATTAGGTAAATTCCAATGGGATGCCCTCGGTCTCCTTACCAAGTATATAGCCATTTGACGTCGGTTGGTTTCGGCATATGGTCACTACTTTTGCTGAACCGCTGTAGCGCTGGAGCCTTCAGATGAACCAACTACACCAATAGGCTTTATATCTCTCCAAGAGCAAGGCAGCCACTTCGTTTTTCGCATTCTTATGGCTATGATGCTGACTACAGTCGAGATAACAGAAGGTTGGACTAAGTAATAAACTAGTCACAAGTACGATTTCAGGCGATGTTACAATGGGGTCGGATGACTGGTATCGCTTCTTGTTCAATTCTTCATTATTGACTAAGAAAAGATTGAGGGAATGATTAAATTGAATCTGAGAAAAGGTATGGAGCAGATGAAGATCTATAACATTTACACGCTTGTTTCGATTCTTGTCGATGTCATTCTATTTTAATCGACATTCTTTGTTCATTCTCATACGTTTATTTACATTTTTCGATGCTTTAGTTTCTAATTGTTTTTTCACGATTACAATTTATTGACTGTATATTTATTCTGTATATATCTTATTGACTTTTTATTTTTTATGAAGTAGCTTAACAGTTTTTTCTAAGACTGTGCGATTAACTGACTAATCAAAATTTTGATTAATCATAATTTCGATTACTCAATTAATTGATTAATCAAAAAGGGTGTTTACCCGATTAATCAAGATTTTGCTTAATCAAAAAAAAAATTTATTGATTAGTCGCCGTTTTGATTAATTGTTTTTCGAATAAAATGATTAATCACACATTTAGAAGTTCCTTGATACTTCAATATTTCGATATTTTGCCCATGCGCAATCGGACAACAACTCAAAATTTTCTTAATTTATTTTTATTTTTTAATATTTTAAAGCATATTTGATTTTTAATATTTTTTTATTTTCAGCTATTTCAAGGCGAACTGTCTAATAATAAAATGAGTGAATTAATCAGTTTTTGATTAACCATTTTTGAAAATACTCGTTTTGATTACTCTTAATTTTGAATAATCACGTAATCGATTAATTGAAAATTTGATTAATCAACTCAATCGAGTAATCGAATAAAGGCACAGCTCTGTTTGTTTTTTTATTAAAATCTTGTTCTATTAGTTCTTCCTTTTAAACTGTCAATTCTTTCCTCCAAATTCTTATAGGTTTTCCTGTCGATTTTTATCGATCTATCGACTTTTTATGGATTGAACAGGGCGTTTAGAAGGCAAAAAAACCCAGCGTATTGTTAGCTTAATAGTTAGCAATGCGTGCCAAAATTTCTCTGATGAGTGAAGTTAGCAACTTCTGAAATGGATCTATAAGAAAAGCTATGGCGGTTGTCTCTAAATTTTTCCTGTTCAATTCAACAAAAACTTTTAATAATTAATAAATATTGTTAAGAAACCCAAAAACAACAATAATTTTTCGCTGCAGAAAAAATTATAAATAGGTCTATAGCTCGTACCGAACCAGGATCTTTTTCAATATTTTCTGGTGGGTTTACTTTTTATCTTTTTTATTTCTTTATTTTTTATTACATATCCAGATATTTTTTAATTTTTTTTTAAAGGCTATAATTCCATTATTTGCTTATCCCTATCTATTTTCCTACTTATTTTTGTTATAGATTTTTGTCATGTTTGTTCTATCTCCATCGACTTTCTTTATTTAATTTTTGTCGCTTATGGAAATCATTCGAGTTTGTATGATTTAATTTGATATCACTTTCTTTACTTTTCAATAAATATTACACAGATTAACTATTAATTTTACTATTATTATTATTTACTATTAGTTCCATATCTTCCATATTTTTTATGCTTTAATTTAGGTTGTTTCCTGAAGATAAATACATACTTGTCTGTTTTTCAACCGATTACTATCAGTCTCTTTTCAATCCGATTGATTTAATCTACTTTTTCGGCTAAGATCTTGATTGTTTTATTAATTTTATATGCTTAAATTTTCAATTGTTTCTTATAAATTTATATCGATATATTTTATCGACATTTATCGATTGTTATTAATGTCTTTTTACTGTTATTTCTTTTTGTTAGCTCAAGTCGTCAAAATTACCTTGCCACGTCATACAAACTTCTATTTTATTACCAAAATATTATGTTTATTATTTCTCTTGCTTGAAATTTCGATTTATTAGCTGATGTATTTATTTACAATATTGAAATTTTGGAAAACCCGTCAGCAAAACTCCCAACAGTGGCGGCTACAGTGGCAACAACGCATTTAGCCAGCAATAAATTCCGTGGCCTCAGTGACGTCTCTCAACTTACACAGCTGACAGCTACTACTAAGACCATAGTTTACCTATTTAAACGGTTTGTCGCATGATGGCAAAAGAAAACACAAAAAAAAAACAACAACAAATATCATAGCACGCACGCATCTTCATTGTAGATTTCCGCACTTTAGTGGCGCACGAAGCGACGATGTCTAACAGTTTGACTCAAAATGCCGCATGCGTCAATTTGCTATGTTATTGTGGCAAATGTCTGCTTGTGGTTATGGTTACAACTTCAGTTGCTGTGGTTACCATTTACTGTTGTTGTGACAGTGGCAGTAGCAGCAGCAGCAGGAGCAGCAGCAGCACCAACAGCAGCGGTGGCGGTACATTTGAAAAAGTCACGCAATAATTATTGCGACTATTGAAAGCTTCACGAGCACGCTCATGTTTATTATGTGAATGCTCGTATGTGAGAGATTTGCACATATGCATGTGTTTGTGCGCGCGTGTGTGTGTGTGGATGTGTTTAGATTTTTATTTACAATTTAACTCATGTGGCTGGCAAATGCTGATCACTAATCATACGTTTTGCGGCTGTGCACCATTTGATTGTGGTATGCCGCGCGCATCTGCCGTGTCACAGCTGCATGTCTTCTTCTTCTTCTTCTCTCTTAGCATTTAAGCATCGATTTGTTTGCGTGTGCTGTTTGCACGTACAACCCAACATATGTTATAGTGTGTTCACACATATGTATATTTGTGTATTATTTCGGATCGTATGCATGCCAACGTTTGCTTTAGCTATACAATTTATATGAATTTATTGGCACTTTTTCTATTTAAACTCTTGTAAGTAGTGGAGAGATGGAACATACCGGCCGAGAGCTATACATTTTTATACCCAGATTTGATATTTATGATTAACAAAAGTAATCGTTTAATAGGGTTTCGCTATTAGAAAGTGGGCCGTTTTTAAGTAGAAGTAATATTTAATAGCTGAAACGCAGCTGCGATCCTCTCTGTGACTTTAAAGTGTTGAGAAACTAGTCGTGGGCACGTAATTGGAACTTAGTGAGAAATGGTTTTATGGTAACAGAAGTGTTCCAACAGCGTTCATGTATGAAATCCGTAAACGTTCCATTAAAGTTACCAAGAAGTAACCATTACTTAGCAAAGACGTAACAGCGTAGTAACTGTGGCTTTCAGTTTAGGTTAACCTCAAACTTCACCTTTGTACTTACTGATTGCTTTACTCTTTAACTTAATTTGTTTTTGTATATTTTCCATAATGTATTTCTGGCCTGAACTGAACCAAAATATCCATAAATAGAGTTCCAAATTTCACTATACCGCTACTTCAAAGTCGCCAAAAGATTAACAAGGTGGTAAGAATTAAGACGGTCTTTTTCTTTAAGCTTTAAAACCTGCCAGGCTTCTCAAATATTTAATTCAATTCAGACAATATTTCTAAACAAACCCACGAGCCGCAGTCTAACCAAACATCATTGCTTAGCAAAAAGGGCTAGACAAGCAGCTTATTTCTGGTGGAGTGCATTAACGCCCAAGGAAATAGCGCCCTAAAAGAAAACAAAGAGCACAGGCTTTACTCCTTTATCGAAAAAAAATAAAGCTTTATCATAAAGTTTAAGCACATTATTCCTATTTTCGTAAAGAAATAACTTCCACTTGCCAGATATTTTAAAGCCATGGGCTTTATTTCCTTTTAAAAGGAAATAATGTCAATTTTTCGTGAGCTTAAGCGATTCGTTTCTGGTATTTTCTCAATATGAAAAAATAATTTAAAAATAGAGAAAAAGGACAAAAATTCCTGAAGTTTGTGTGCCGTGGGCGTTAATTCCTTTCGCTGTTATTACACTACGACATTAATTCTATATAAAGCGTGCCTCTTAAATACTAAGAAAATATTTTGAAAAGCAGTCGACGGCCAGTTGAGTGCAGCAATGCAACAGGGCTGAGGTGGTTATACAAATTTTATTCACGATCGCAGAAGTCATTGAAGCAGCTAAAAGATTTTGCAGAGATGCAATAATCTGTTTCGTATTCCTAGCCACAAATCAAAATGTAGCAATCATCAATTTCTGAGCTTTACATTCACTAATCGATTTCAATAACTTTGGCTTGGGTGTTTAATTTTACTATTTTCTAATGTGAACGGAAGCCAATTTTCATTGATGTAATTCTGATATTTTAAACCACAGTAGCAGAAAAATTATAAAAATCCATTTAACAAAAACCCATCACTGAGTATAAAATATTCACCACCAACCGCACTGAGCCTTCTTTGGCACGCAAGCGATCAAGAATTTTATTGATTTGATTGTGTTGTTGATATTTGGTGATCATAGCGCCCGCAGCAGCTGTTGCCGTCTAAGCAAAAAACCAACCAACTATTCGAGCTTACTAGCTGTCCAAGTGTCCAATTGTTGTACAAACCAACTTACGAACTGTCTTCAGCTGCGCGGTGTTTGACTTAATATGCGGCGGTTTAAGTAAAATATTAAATAAATAAATAAAAAAATAAATATTACCACTAAATAGATAAATCCGTATTTTATTGTCTGTTTTTTTATCTTAAGCGCTTCTGCAACTTTAGCATTGTTGTTGTTGTTGTTGCGGTACGTGTGTTGTTATGGTCGCACTTGTTGCGTGTCAGCGCTGCACGTTTTCTATTTAAGAGTTCGTTGTTTAAGTCTTTTGTGTTTAACATGCTGAACACGCGTAGCTACTAAATGATTTAAGCGATTATGTTTTTTTTTTTTTTAAATTTTAAAATGAATTTTGTTATTATTTAATTTTTTTTTGCTATTTTTTCGCATGTGTTTGAATAATTTTAATAGCGTAATATTTATATTTGATTGCAAATTATATGATATTAGCAGGTATGTATATATGTATAATTATTTTTTATTGCTACTATTTTTTATTACCACTACTTAACAGTAAATTTAAAATGTTCAGTTTATGTAATTTAATTTAATTTTTTGTTGTTGTTGTGTATTTCCAAAGAATAATAAAATTAATAAATTTAAATAAAATTTATTTTTTTTAGAATCAATCTCATTTATAAAATCTGCGCATGTTAAGTTCGTATCGAGCAGAGTTTGAATATTTTAGTAAATACTAAAGAAGTTCTTTGAGCCTTGAGTGCGTCATTGTAAGCGCCTATTCAATTCGAAACTCGCTCAAAGGGTTATGAATCTGAGATAATAAGGGCGGTTGAAACTTCAGATTAGAGATATGTCTCCAGAGCTATGCATATCCGCACGCCAACTTTATTTGCGAAAGCACACAACTGGGTATATAGTGTCCAATTGTAGCCCAGCTTACTTGCTTTTTTATTGATTTTGTCAAAACAATATTCAATTTCAGCAAATTCAACATTTATTCATTTCACTAGTATAGCAATTTAGTTGACATTTATCGTGATATTTTATTTTGTTGAGTGACCATCACCCCTATGCCAGTATGCCATTTTGCAAGAAACTGGATCAAACAGCAACAACGTTGCACATTGAGCTCAATAAGAAGCCATAAAAAAGTGAAACAACAAAATAAAAAAAAAAACTAGAAGAAATATTTCTTGTAAACCCCGCAAGTAAGCAAATTGTGGCAACAAAAGAAGACCACATCACAGCGCAGCACACGACAACTGAGTGCCCACAACCTGCACGCTGTAGCATGCCACAATATGCTGAGGGGCAGATGCTTTGCTGCAAAAAAATAAATAAAAATAATAACAACAACAGCGCTCATAGTCAAGAGCAACATTTCTTTTGCTGATGCAAATCAGCATTGACGGCTGGCTAAATGACGACAACCAAACGCTTCATGCGCTTGCAGCAGAACGCAAATGTGGTGTGTGTGTGTGTGTCTGTGACAGCCAGTAATGTGGCTCACCCATCAAAGCTTTCAAGTTAGGTATGCCATGCCATGTATGTGACTTCATATAAGATTTCATGAACATGAAATGGAATTTGCCGCATAATACGAAAAGAAATGTAGGTACAACAAAACAAAAATAAAATTGAATGCAACTTAAGCATTAATAATGCAAAATAAATGTAGCAAAACTAGTTCTCAATATACCCACTGCCATACATTTGTATATAATCGGTTGAATGTATGCAGTATATTATAAGCTTGAGGTTGTCAATGGCTAGCGATGTGTTGCAGATATGCTTTTTCTGTTGTTGTTGCGCTGGCGATAGCAATGAACGTACTTGAACTAGAAAAAGTAAGGAAAGCGAAGTTGCTGGAGTACAAAATAATATCATTAAAAGAATGTAGGTAGGTGGGTTGTGTGGTCGAATGGTCACCTTGACTTTATTTTCATTTTAAAGACATCGGGAAATAAATAAAATAAAATAAAATAAAATAAAATAAAATAAAATAAAATAAAATAAAATAATATAAAATAAAATAAAATAAAATAAAATAAAATAAAATAAAATAAAATAAAATAAAATAAAATAAAATAAAATAAAATAAAATAAAATAAAATAAAATAAAATAAAATAAAATAAAATAAAATAAAATAAAATAAAATAAAATAAAATAAAATAAAATAAAATAAAATAAAATAAAATAAAATAAAATAAAATAAAATAAAATAAAATAAAATAAAATAAAATAAAATAATATAAAATAAAATAAAATAAAATAAAATAAAATAAAATAAAATAAAATAAAATAAAATAAAATAAAATAAAATAAAATAAAATAAAATAAAATAAAATAAAATAAAACACAAAATAAAATAAAATAATTTGTTGTTGGTTTTTGCGGTTTTTCTTGTTTTTACATATTTGTAAGTTTGGCAAGCTCGAGACCAGAGAATACAATAATTCGTAATGAATTTTAATTGTCAGTTTTTGGGAAAAATTGATAATTGGAGAAAAATTACATTGTTAAATCACAGCGATGGATAGGATTATATGTTTCAGAGTTTCCAAGCTCATCATCAGATCCCTTTTTCGGACACTGGGATATGAACCAGTGTCTGCACCAAAGCCGCTGTTAGAAAATTCTAACAACTAAGCTATGATGCCCTGTGATAAAATAAAATAAAATAAAATAAAATAAAATAAAATAAAATAAAATAAAATAAAATAAAATAAAATAAAATAAAATAAAATAAAATAAAATAAAATAAAATAAAATAGAATAAAATAAAATAAAATAAAATGAAAAAAATAAAATAAAATAAAATAATTGCCAATCTGCAGTTACATTAATAATACTGCCACACCCCTCGCTCCATCTTCAACACACGTATAATCGAGATGTAGTTAAATGAAAACTACTTTGTTATCTACGCATATTAAACTCCATTAAGGCTTAAGTATTGAGCAATTAAAATGTTTGTACACTCAAGTAATTAGTTTACTCAACCCGGTGGCCATTTGTGGCCGGTTTCCTAATTGCCAGTAACAAATTGTTAATTGCCACAAAATTGATTTGACTCAACTCGATCATTAATCGCATATAAAGAAGCATCTGCAAAAGCCACAAGTGTATATATACAAATCTCATGTGTTTTATCTATTTATACCATTCCAGTATAGTAAGAGTTGCCAAATGAAAGTAAAACTGTATATAATGTTGTCAAACATGTGGTCGAGTTCGTTGCTTAAGTCTTTTGTACGATAAAGGATTATGTACAGTTTTCCGTAAAAAAAAATTAAGAAATGCTGGCATTATTGACTATCAATGTTTGTGAGTGATGGTTTTTGTGTTTTTCGAGGGATTATTTTAGATTCTGGGTTTTTGGTACATAAATAATGTCTCGTTAAGCCTATACCTCACCTCACACCTAACATATTCATATGCTCACAATTCGCATATACGAGTATATTGGTACACGTGTTTGATTATAGATATGTACTACTATGTATATATGTATATGTGCACTCCCAGTGGAATTCGCTATGTAGCACTAACTGATTAAAGCATTGAATCGGACCTTTTTCTTTTTGTTAGTGCTTCTGTGAAAAAAATTTAATTCCCTCGACTTTAAATGAGCTTTTTTTATGACTTTGTTTTGCTTGTTTAAATTTTTTTTTTGCACTTTACAATTCAACGTGTAAATTATAAAAATCTAAGCTCAACAAAGCTGTAAAAGAGAAGCTATAAAAACTCAAATCTACTTAAAACTACTTGAAATGAAGTGAAAAGTTAAGCAAAATAATGACAAACAGTAGCGAAATAGTGCTATAGACAATCCGTGTCGGGATAGACAGCGCCCATTTGGCTACTCAACTACACAGTTGAGATTAACTGACACTTTTTTGCTTAGTTTCTTTTTTTTTTGAATGGTTTAACAGCGCCCTGCAAGAAATTCGATGCGTAAAGAAATTGTTTCACTCACGGAAGGTGGATATTACAAAGCTGAAAAACTGATTTCAACAGCGATCAGAACAGTCTTTCTGTCTTGCTATTTTCTTTATCTCTCTTCGAATTCTACCTTCTTTTGGATCACACTCTTGATACCATTCGTTCTTGAAATTTCGAAAATATATTTACTGACAGTCCTATTTAAATTCGCCTGGTGTAAGTTGTTTCGAAGAAGAAGTCATTGATCTCAAAAATTGGTGGTTCAAAGTAAAGACCAGAAGAAGATCACACATTTAATCAAGCTTGACTAAAGTTAAGCCAAATATCTCAAAATATTTCCTTTGCTTGCATATACAAAAATTTTCCAACAGGGTAACTTGCATAGTTTCTACTTTTTTGCTGATTTTTATTGTCATCTGTGAAACGAAGTGACGAGCGCAAAGACGCGATTACGTGCGGTACGTGTTTAAAATATAATGAGGCGACGCATATATATATATATATACATATTTACAGTTAAGTACATATGTACATACAGACAAATGAATATTTATACTGTTATATTCAAGCATATAAACAATTTCCAATGAAATAGAGAAAATAGAAAACAATTGCAATTGGCATATAGTTACATATAGAAATTGATTACTGTGGAAGAATAACAACAACAACAGGTATAAGTAGTAGTTAGTTAAATACCTAGCAAGGTTGGCTTATTGTTCGAAATGTGGAATAGTAAGATATAAAGGATGATAGAACCTAAGATCTAAATAAACTACCATCTAACTCAGCACCCAAACAACCCATATAATCAAATCAATTAAGCCCCTAACTACTACTTCTACGATCCAAAATATATTTTTAACATATAAAAAAATTTCGTTGATAAAGCTGTATGAAGGATAATTCAAAGGAACGCAAGAAAAAAAAAATTGCCAAAAATCATCAAAATATATTAAGAAAATATTATCAAGTTTCGATTTACGTTTGCTAATTTTATGAACCCATACTTTAAGTTAAGTTTACTTGGTATTTTGTATTAGCCAATTTCGCATTTAAAGTTTTCTTTCTTCTTATCCCATAGGCACCAGGATCTTTCGTTTAATCTGACTAAGTGAGTACACTTTTTTAATATTTTGATTTGATAGTGATGAAAGGATTTCTCACAGGAAAAAGAACATCACTTTGAAGCTGCTCACTAAATGATTATGGCCAATTGGTCTGAACGAGCTCCCTTTTTATATACTTTGTCCGATCAATGTAGTTGACGGATTATTTTAAAGCACAAACTATTTTTTTTTTTTTTTGAATTTCACTAGAAGTTATTTTCTCTTAATTTAGTAAAATATTTAAAAAAAATTCAGGTATCAACATTTTTTTTCGCTTGGCGGTCGATATGCAAAAAAATTATTAAATTACCAACAAAATCATAATCGGAATTCCATTGTTGTTGTTGCTGACATTAACTTTAATATTACTATTATTAATGCAACCAACAATGGCACAGACCGTGACAAACAAAAGTCTGCGCCATAAAAATATTTAGCCCAAAATACTTTACTTCAATTGCTTTCTTTCATAGCAACAAAAAAGTAGATCGAAAGAAATTTGTTTAACTAAAAGCTGGCGCTGGAAGCTGAAGTGAAAAACGATTCAATGAAAATTAATGGGCAGCACAAAATTGCATAGCAAAGCGAGCAATAATTTTGGCAAACAAAAAAAAAAGGATATGCAAAAATATGAAGAAAATAAAAAAAGCAATAAATATTTATGCATGTAAACAAGTCGGTAGTTGTGTGTGTTTGCAAAAGAATAGCAGCAGCAGCCGAAGCAAATAACAGTGTGTATCGCATTTAAGGTGTAACAGCAAGCATAAATGCATGAATCGATGAGAGTGATTTTAAACATGACCATTTGCCATGGTCGGGTATGTTTGTGTGCGCATGTGCAGGGTTGTGGCCAGACTTTAAACAAGTGGGGGCGAGAGCTATTCTCACAAATTTTTCCAAAACATTAGTTTGCCTCGTAACACATATTTTTTTCATTTTATTTTATTTTATTTTATTTTATTTTATTTTATTTTATTTTATTTTATTTTATTTTATTTTATTTTATTTTATTTATATTTTATTTTATTTTATTTTATTTTATTTTATTTTATTTTATTTTATTTTATTTTATTTTATTTTATTTTATTTTATTTTAGTTTATTTTATTTTATTTTATTTTATTTTATTTTATTTTATTTTATTTTATTTTATTTTATTTTATTTTATTTTATTTTATTTTATTTTATTTTATTTTATTTTATTTTATTTTATTTTGTTTTATTTTATTTTATTTTCTTTTATTTTATTTTATTTTATTTTATTTTATTTTATTTTATTTTATTTTATTTTATTTTATTTTATTTTATTTTATTTTATTTTATTTTTCTTTATTTTTATTTGTTATTTTTTTTTTTTTTTTTCTTTATTTTGTTTTATTATATTTTATTTTATTTCATTTCATTTCATTTTATTTTATTTTATTTTATTTTATTTTTTTTTTATTTTATTTTTTTATATTTATCTAGGGTCAGCTGACCCACTACCTCCCTCTGTACTCTCCCACCCTAAGTGCATGCAAGTGTATTAGCAATGGGCGCTAGCTGTTGTGTCCAAAAAATGCGTTTATCGCTCACAAAAATGTTAAAATCGTGACTGAACTGATTGAGGCCGGACCACTAAAGGTTCAAGCTACACCAAGACACACAGAGTGCCGCCCATATAAAAAACTAGACAAAAAAGCCGTACGAAAAGTAGATGATTACGTTATTATATGTATGTACATACCGTGCTACATACTCATGTGTACACATGTAAGTGGTTTGCTACACACCCCAGTTTTAGCTGGGCCATCGCTGTGCATACTGCTCACACCCCACTCTTTGTATAGCGAAAATAATACTTTTTTTTTTCAATATTTCCATATCTTTCATAATTCGTATTTTTGGCATTTTTTCGCTTGTTTCCATTTATAGTGTTTTTTTTCTATATTTTTCTATTATTTTCGAAATATTTAGGTGGCGTAATTTAAAAATTATCTGCACATAAAAACGTTGAATATATGTATGTGTACGTGAACAGTTTTCTTTGTTCTCAAGTTGTTTATGTTTGCTATTTATTGTAACTCCTTCTTTCTTGTTGCAAACTTTTATATCTTGTAGTATACCATGCTACACTTTTGTGGTTTTATAAATTTTTTTACCCATTAGTAGATAGTAGAGTGGATGAGTTTATAGAATCTACCAGCTGAAATCAAAGTTTTAAAACTAGCTTGAAATTTTCAGTAAGTGTAAAATAACAACAAAAAAAAATTAAAAATAAATTATTACTCAATGGAAATTTTAATAATAGAGTATAAAAGAAATCTTAAATTTTTTTGCCTTGAAATTTGTAAAAAAAAAGTTTTTTTTGTCACTTAAATTAGGCAAACAGACCACTGTAAAGTTTTAAAACTACCACACTCATACTTACAAAAATTGTATATTCTTAGGCGCAAGATTTTCTTATAGAACCAATCTCTAGTTGTTATACATTTGAGTTTGAAGAATGTTAATACCACAGTTTCCTCGACTTTTTCAGAATTTTGGGATTTTTTAAATTTTTTTTCTCACTCAAAAATGTTCCCATATACCGGGATTTTGCGGTAGATGCATATTTTGAAAGATTTTCAGATTTCAATTTTCGTTAAGTTCAAACAAATTTTTAAAAAGTCATTTGGGAAGAAAGACATTGTAATTTCCCAAAATTAGACTTTTTCGTCGGCAATAAAAGCTCCACAGAAAAAGCTTTAAATATATTTATTACATTGCATATTTTTAGGCGCAGATTTTTCATATAATTTCAAAATCTACATACATCTGCGACCACAAGAGCAGTAATATCCATTACTTTGGCGATTTTTTTGAAGATCTTTTTGAAATTAAAATCGGCTGAAATTAGTGGCATCAGCTAAACTTGAATTTGGGACACCCTAATGCATAATGCATTATACTAAGGATCTAGATCGTACTTGTTGTTGCTTTCTGTACCTTTAAATTATTTTTTTATAAGAAATGGTGTAAAAACCTGAAGCTTGTGTCTAGGATATACGACTCGGTAGTAAAATTATGGTACTTGGTGCATCAAAAATAACTTCCATCTGCTTGTTATGGTTGCAGCTGAGTACAATTTATTCAGCTGCACACGCACTTTGTCGCCCTTACTTGTTTTGGTTTACACATTCTGGCCGTAACTGAGAAACTTGACATAAGGCGCTTCAAATATTTAAAGTTTGAGTTTTGAAAGTTTTTTTTGTTCTTAGTTTCTGCCGACAGACATAACTTCAAATCACTCGTGCGAGTTACAATGACATACAACAACTGCAATAAATATCACCTTAAATAGTCTTTTTTAAGTGCCGTCTAATAAAATTCTACAAATATTTCCGGCACTTCAAAGAGTTGTAAACTCAAAAAAAAAAAAAAAATATAAAAAAATTTACTGAATGACAATACACTGAGAAAAAAAATCTGATTTAGAAAAATCGTATTGAGTTATTAAATTTTCGCTCTCTCACTTTGAGACCGCCTACCAGAGTGCAATACAGTTATTCTTACGATCAATCTGAACAATTAAACAAAATCGGGGTTGGGTTTATTGAAAGTAAATATACCCTCTAACTCTAACCATAAATATTTAATGCCTTAAAAAAAGATAAGGAAACAGCCTGCAGATTGATGAGATTAAATATACAGCGTTTGACGTGGCGCTTGTCACGTCAAAGTCAGTTTCGCTTAGGCGCGACTCTAAACGTGCTTACGACAACTTACAAGCTTGTACGCTTGCTGTGAAGCAAAAGAAAACCAAAAAAAAACAAAAAAAAACATTTCAGGCGCTGCTAAGTAAGACAACAACGGCAACAACAGTGCATTACGCTTTTTGTGCTTCAACCAAAATTAATTGATAATTCATAAGCGCATACGGCGGTGTCTGTTAGTCAAACCATTTTTGGTTAGAAAATTGCATGCAGAAAATGTTTGTAGCAAACAAAAAAACAAGAAAAAATAATGAAAACAAAACAAAATTACTTTGCAACAAATGAAGAAATAAAATAAATATAAATAAATAGTGTCACTTGTGTGATCGCTTCGGGGAATAAAGGTGCGCAATGTTGGTCTAGGCATAGTTTTTAATGTTTTTTTTTTTTTTCTGTTTTTCATTTTTTGTTTTTGTCAAACATTTCGTAATCAGTAATGAGCTAACAATGTAGATATAAAATGATTGACTAAACGTTTTTTGCGCATTACAATGCCATGAGATCAAATAATCAAAAATTACAAGAAATCCCAACAGGCTTTTGTGGCAGCGGCGTAAACCGTAAATGTCAAACAACAAAATATACCGTTAAACACACCAACAAAACACTGAAATGTCAATTTAAATTTGTTTCACTCTCATCACGTATGCGTTTGCTCTTTGAAATTCTGTAACAAATGTTTCACTTGTATAGCTCGATTTGGTGAATGTTTCTTTTTTTTTGCTGTTCAATTAGTTATGCCATTTTTATTAGAGAACGAATGAAAGTTAGGTTTTAAAAGGAGTGCCACACTAAGCTTTACAAAAATAAGTTGAAAATCATTCTTTGACGTCTTCCTCATTCTAAGTTTTGTCGACGGAGTACATTAAGGTGGATCGACGAAAAAAGTGTTTCCAGTCCACCCCTAGGATTTAAGATGTTGTTCATGGCTTGGAAGCCGGTAAGAACCTTAATCATTTTCAATAAAAACTTTCACAGAATTTAAAGGCCTTTTCGACAGACTAAAAAAAATGGAATTAAGGTATGATGTGAAACGAGATACCGACAGTTACTACTAGAATTTGAACTCGGAATAAAAAATGATTAAGGTAAGAATTGTGGCGGCTTCCAAGCCATGACCAACGGTGTACGGCTCATTAAAATCGGACTTAAAATGGCGACGTAGTGTCAAAAAAAGTAAATAGCCCATCGGGGGGGCGTGGCAAAAAAAAAATTTTTCAAAATATCTTTAATCTTAAGGGTGGACTGGAAAAACTTTTTTTTTGTATGGGAACCGATCCGCACTAGTGTACATCATAGAACAGCCTTCACTTTTCCAGCGCCATTTCCAAAGTTAAGGTATTTTATTTTTGACAAGTTTTGGAGCGACTCTTATGAGCTCTGTAGTATTTGTTTTTCCTTCCTAAAGTCTTCTGCTTTCGAGACGCAATACATTTTTGTTGACTGCTCTGTTCTGAAATCTCGCTATAAGCAGAGACTTTTCCAGAGCTGTTTCTTTTCGCAAGTGTGTCTGTGTGGTAGAAATATAGCAAGGTGTTTAAGGGGATATCCATCAGAAGCTTCCTTTTCTTTTTCACAGGTTCTTCAATATTTGCGATCAGCCACTCATGTGCTTTGAGCTTGCTGAGTGCTTCTTTTTCATTCTAAGCGGCTATGACTGCGCCAATATCGTTATATCAGAATATATCCAGTGCCATATCCAGATTAAATATATCATCGTTGTTGTCGTTCCATAGCTCAGGACCAAGAATTGAAGGTGTTTCTGTTCTACATGAGGCATTGATACCCCACGGGCCGGTCGTTTATTTGAAAAGACGAGTAGTAGCATTTGATTGAATAAATTTATTTTTTATTTTTTAATTTATTATTATATTTTATCGGTTATTTTTTCAATTACATAAAGGTTTCGATCATTATCATAATTTTTTTATTCGATATCTTTACAATTTTCTGCTAATTAATTTCGCTTATTTAAATTCATTTGCACCCGTTGTGAGCTTCAGTAGTTCCAAACATATTTTTTTTTTATTTTTTATTGTTATTGGATATTTGTCGATTTATTTTTTGTTAATAGACTTTTATCAACTATTGTACATTAACTCAAGCTGTTCAATAAAATCGATAGTTAATGTATAAAAATTTGAAAAATTTAACTAATTGTGATCGATACATTTTAACAATATCTATTAATTAAAAAAAAATGTGTGACAGAGTAAAACGATGAAATTGAAAATCTTATAGAATATGCTATATGAAAATTGTAACCCCAAAATATTTCTCTAATAGCGATAAGCCATCTCTACGCGCGTTTAACATTGAAAATCTCTTACCCCGTACATGTCTCCCCTTCTGCGTGCTACTCATCCACGTCACCGCCTTTCAATGCGCACACATATCATTCCAATACCACACTCTTGCTCACGACACTTCGACATACTCACAAATTTCTGGCTCCTTTTCGAAAACCCCTCCTCCTCCTGCACCACCGCACTCTAATGAAATTTATGATTTATGACGCTTTTGTGCGACGCGTTTTCTTTGACATTTTTAAGCTTCGAACTGTCAAGCATTTTTAACTGCAACTCGCTGCACAAGCATAGCCTGCAATGACAATATTTTGCTGTCATTTCCACTCTTCCCACTCTAGCAATAGATATTTTTCTATTTGTCTCGAATATATATTGGTGCTATTGTGGTGAGACTGTTGCACATTGTCCCCAACTTTTCAATGGTTGACTGCTTAATAAGTTTGTTTTTTATTTACTTGCATTTATTTAATTGTTGTTGTAATTTTTATTGTTGTTGTTGTTATTTGCTTGAGTATAAGAAAAATTGCAAATTATTTATTATGCTTGAACGATTAAGTGTCGCGGTTTGTTACTGGTACTTGCCGGTGGTTGGCGTGGGAAAATCATTTAGGTGTCACAATGGAAATGGATAGTTTTACATTTTAATTATTTCATTTTTTTTTGCTTTTGTTTTTGTTTTTGTTTTGATTTGTTAATAAAACGGTAATGCGACAGGTGGTTTTATAGTTATGTAAAGTGTTTTTTTTTTTGTGATTTTAATTTAAGCTAGTTACTATTTTAATAATGAGGTGAAATGTTATTTGTTTAGAATTTTCTTAACCCTAACTTGCCGTAAACTTTTCGCTATTATGATTTATGAGATTTTGTTAAGTGCAGCTCGAACCACTCAACAAATAATTTAAAGCTCTGTTACTGGTTCAAAAACACTTACCAACACCCCTTGTGAGCAATAGCTTCGGACATAGCTGATCAAGTCCAATTCTGCCAATGCTCTTCTCTTAGCTTCACCACACTTAGCGCTTGCCTTTAAACAGCTCCCCAGCTTCAACATAACTAAAAATAATTCTCATATAAACAAAATAAAATTTTAACTCTTAATTTGCATAAAAATATCACACAAATTTTAACACTATATCAAATTATAATGGCACTGAAATATCAACAACATAAAATCTTAACACCAAATTGTGCTTGAGAAAAATTCATAACAACACTTTTAGCAGCAAAATTTTCTTCATTGTCCACACTTCATTTAAAATTCAACTCTCAGCCAAAATGGTGGCGTAAATTATTTAATTAGGTTTATCATTTAAAGATGAACCTGGATGATAGGCCACTATAAGACGAACATTTTTTCTTTGAATTCTGCTTCACGGTAATTTGCGCATCTTGTTGGCATTGTTGTTTGCTTTAACTATGTGAAGCACGGAAGTGTTGGTGTGATATTTAGTTTGCAAAAGGTTAAAATTATTATTGTTTGTGCTGCAAGCGTGAAAGTGAGCAGACAATGATGTGTCTGGCAAAGCATGCGCAAGTAGAGGGCAAGGCCATGGCAAGCAGGTGGGTGGTATGTGTTATGCGGTTTGACTTCACTTTGCTAAAGTAAGCGCTAAAAGCTATACAGCCTAATGTAATTTTTTTTTCCTATTTAAGACATCAGCAAAGTACTAGATAATTTTTAATTTAATTAACTTTTTTTTTTTGGTATAAAAATCACTTCCACATCAATCACGTTTTTGCACTGAAACTATCACTCATAAATTTCCCATATAAAAATCGCTCAACTGTAACTTGCTAAGTATTAAAAAAAAAAGAAGCTATTTAAATATTATTTATTCTAACGCTTTGATTAGTTTGTTTGTTTTATTATTTCAACAACTTTTTTTTTTTAAATCGGATTAATAATAGCATTAATGCATTTTTAAATCATCTTAGTGTCATTGCAAATGTGTTGAAAGCTCAGCGGTGATTAAAATAATTGAATAATAATACTTTTTAATAAAGCACATCAATAAAAATAGAAAAGAAAAAAAATTAATTACTAACTTTTTTCAAATTTATTCAACAGCAGCGTTTAATTAAATAATAACAAAACTTATTTGCAATTAGTATTTAGATATGAATATGAGAGAAAGCAAACAGCAGGCGTTTGAATGCGAATGCTTAGCAGTTGAGTATAATTATGAAAAAAAGAAGAAAATTTGAAACTTAAAATATTTCTAAAGCTTTTACTTCGAATCAAAAAATTGTTATCAAAAAAATTTTAACGAAAAACTTCAAGTTTCAATAGATTGTGACCACAATTAAATTAAGTTGCGTTCTTCAGCATATTGAGAGCTGGTTGGAATCATTCAGGTTGGATATATTCGGAGACAGATAGGGATTCACTCAGTATGGCTTCTGGACCTTTCTGGACCCATTTAGGAAATGGTTTCTCGCACATTTCGAAACTTTTTGGGGAATAATTTCGGAGTTGTTTCGGAGTTGTTTCGAATATGTTTATGAATAGTCCAAGGACTTTATCAAGATTATTATGGAACTTTTTCCGATCTGCTTTTTAATAATTTCGGAACTTTTTGTGGCCATTTGAAAGTTTGTTCGGGATTATTTAATGATTTTTTGAGACCATTTCGTGTGTCGTTTAGTAATATTAATCCTTTCAAAAAAAAAATATTATGGAATGCAATTTTACAAAAATATATTTCAGAAAATATTTCTGCGACATTTGTTTAACTTCTGAACTAATACTGAGAGTCAGAGGTATGAAATGCGATATTGTGCAGATAAAACGATTTAGTGTTAATCGTTTGGAGGGATTGAGGTTACGCAAAAATGGGTTAAATTAACAAAAAGGAGCTTAGTTTCTGTGAGCAAATTTAATAATTGAGGTTCTATGGTTCAATGATAGAAATTGTTTTCAAACTTAGTTAAGTCTGCCTTTTTGTTGTTTTTATAACTTTATTCAATGGTTATCAATTTAAGTGATAGACATTGATGATTAACTCGTTAGGTATTGAGTACTTTTCTTTCACTCAAAAATGTAATTTAAAAGCTTATAGTGATAAAGAATCGTTTGTAATGATTTTAAGTTTCATATTAGTCAACCATGAAGCTCAAAGAACTACCATCTCGCAAGGTCTAAATTTCACATTTCGTCAAAAAACGAAATCAAAAATATTTTGAAAAAAAGTATTGCTAAAGAAACAACTCAACCTGATAGTGATCGTTAACCGTCTGATTTTTTTTATAAAAACTTCAAAGCGAAAGTTCATCAGCAGATGCCGTTAGTAGTCCACCGCAAATCTTTACTTTGCTAGAGCACAACCACTTTGTTTTCCAAGAATGTCACACCCTTAAATTATGTGATTTTCCGAAGTACAGTTAGCTTATTTAATTAGCCGCTAATTCAGCGGTAATTGCAGTACAGTTAACAGGAAATTAACAACAAATGACAATAACAGTTAGATACGTTGTACGAAATATAGTAACGTATATTAGACCGGGCAAAAAAATATATGTTTAGTACCTCGGTGCTTTTTGGTTGTAATCTAAAATTATCTGAATTAGTTGATTAATCAAATTTTCAGTTAAATCAAAATTATGAGTAATCAAACGATTAATCAATGATTTTCTTGTTGATTAATCAACATTTTGATTAATTAATTAATCGCGCAGTCCTAATCTGAAAATACTTTTTTCTGGGAAATTGAATAGCCCCAAGAAAGAAATCAAACTTAAGGCATATTTTTCTTAAATTAATCAAGTATTTAAGTTAATAATTCATCATAAAAGCTGGCACTCATTTGACAAAAAATATATGACTTTAATTAATAACTAATTAATTTGAGAAACTCAAAGTCTCCATAAGGTAATTTCTATCAATTTCTGTTAATTTGAAATTATTTATATTTTAAACAACAATTACCTTAGCAAGAAAGTCATCGCAACTTTAAAGTTTTAAAAATTTCAAATAGACAAAAAACCATAGCGGTTCTTATTGAAATTATTTAAATGCAAGTTTAAAGTCGCAGCTACTTTAAAGTAGCCTTTTGCGGCCCTTATGTTTTTCTTTCTGTCATTTATAATAAATATATGATTGGGATAATAATAATAAATGGCAAACAGCTGTTCTAATCAGTGTTGCCAACTCTCGCATATCGCTCCAACTGGGAAAAAACCTAAGTTCGACTTTTTAGCTCAGCACTTTAAAGTCGCAGCAATGGTCGCTGTTACTTTTCAGCGACTTTTTTGCTTCTGGGGGACATAAATTAAATTTAAAAAACTAATTTTTTTTGGTATAGTCTAATCCTTATATTTATAAAAGTATGCCGCCTTTAATAAATTTTAGTTTTCACTCAGACCAGTGCCCAAAGCAGTTCGAATAAGCCTTTGAAATCAAAGTACAGTTTCCTGCCAAAACAAATGCAGAAGAAATAAATAAACAAACACATCCAAGCACTAAAACAGTAAAAGAAAATACAAAAAAAAAAAATACAAAAAAAAAAAATTTAAAAATAACTAACTAACTAATATTTAACGCTAAACTATTATTAAATACATTTATGGAGCAATGCACGCCTGCCGGTAACCCACAATAGCAACAACAATAAGAACAACAACAATAACAACAATAAGAACAAGAACAACAGTAACAGTCGCATAAATACTAAATGGGCTCATAGTAGTTTCTTGCTCTCCACACCCAAAGTCATTGCAAATGTTTTTGCAAAGCAACGAGTGCTAATAAAAATAAAAAACAAAAACCAACAACAACAATAAAAATGACGGCCACTAAATGTCTACTAGCCAACCCCTCCTCAATGTTGTTCTTTGTAACTTTTTTTTTTGGTTCAATGAGACGACGTTAACTCCGCGCTGTTACCATTTGTGGTGAATTCTTATAAATACAAACAAAACAAAAAACAACAACAATAACAATAATGCAACAACACAAAGAGGTGTGTTCAGCCGGCATAAATGCACGTCCATATACATATAAATAAATGTTAATTATATAGCTTCTGTTAACTAGCGTAATTACACTGCAAATATCCACCATGAGTTTGAAGATGCGGTGGAGCAGGCGTGCGGTGCAAGCTATGCTGGTCTAAGGGGGCCGTTAAATCGTCCCACTAATCTATACTTAATTTGTAGTTTACCAGCTATGTAGTTTGTGTTTATGTATGTATGTGTGTGTGTGTGTGTGTGTGTGTGTGTTTATAATAAATTAGCGCAGCAAATCACTTTAATTTACTCGTACTAAGAGTAAAGTTATTGATTTTATGCCTGCTGTCAATTGTTGTTGTTGTTGTTGGAAGTTGCTTTGGTTCTTTTTCCTTTGTCTGGCACTTTGTTGCTCTTTCTATGCGTAGTTCTATGGGTTATGCATATACTTGTATATGCGTTTGAGTTCAAAACCAAGGTTGTTATTTAACACCCCAGTAAGTGCAGTGTATTTATTACAAGTTTCATATGCGCATTAGACTGTTGCGAAAAAAATTTTTCTATTAACCGATTTTTGCGAAATATCATCATATAAAAAATTATTATGATTTTACTTGAAATCATTTATAGTCATGAATACTTTCGAAATTTATATTTTTCGAACTTCTTCGAAACTATTCATATTCGAAATATTAACACAAAATAAATTTCATATTACAAATTTGTATTCTTGGCTTTCAAGTAATTTATTGTCATGAATAATTTCAACATTTATATTTTTCGAATTTCTTCGAAATTATTCATATTCGAAAAATTAACACCAAAAAAATTTCATATCACAAATGTTTATTCTTGGTCTTGAAGTCATTTATAGTCATGAATAATTTCAACATTTATATTTTTCGAACTTCTTCGAAATTATTCATATTCGAAATATTAACACAAAAAAAATTTCATATCACCAATTTTTATTCTTGGTCTTGAAGCCATTTATAGTCATGAATACTTTCGAAATTTATATTTTTCGAATTTCTTCGAAATTATTCATATTCGAAATTTAACACAAAAAAAAATTCATATTACAGATGTTTATTCTTGGTCTTGAAGTCATTTATAGTCATGAATACTTTCGAAATTTATATTTTTCGAACTTCTTCGAAACTATTCATATTCGAAATATTAACACAAAAAAAATTTCATATCACCAGTTTTTATTCTTGGCTTTGAAGACATATGTATATAGTCATGAATACTTTCGAAATTTATATTTTTCGAACTTCGAAATTATTCATATTCGAAATATTATCATATAAAGAATTATAGTTCATGGTCTAGAAATCATTACAGTCTTGAATACTTTCAAAATTTATATTTTTCGAACTTCTTCGAAATTATTCATATTCGAAATATTAACAAAAAAAAATTTCATATAACAAATTTGTATTCTTGGTCTTGAAGTCATTTATAGTGATGAATACTTTCGAAATTTATGTTTTTCAAACTTCTTCGAAACTATTCATATTCGAAATATTATCATATAAAGAATTATAGTTCATGGTCTAGAAATCATTACAGTCTTGAATAGTTTCGAAATTTATATTTTTCGAAGTTCTTCGGAATTATTCATATCCGAAATAATAACAAAATAAATATTTCATATCACAAATTTGTATTCTTGGCTTTGAAGTCATGAATACTTTCGAAATTTACATTTTTCGAACTTTTTCGAAATCTATATTTTTCGAACTTCTGCGAAATTATACATATTCGAAACATTATCATATAAAAAAATATTTTATATGAAAAATTATGAGGACTACCGGACTACAAATGGATCCACCAACGGCGTTCAAGTTATGCTCCACCCCTTACTTGCATTTCGGTGCTCTTTTCTCCAATTTTGAGTTCATTATATTTTCTTCGCTGTCATCACAGTAAGGGCCACCAATCTTCCAGAAATCTATTTTCTCAAAATAAGGCTCACGAGGAAAGTGGAGAGCCTAAAAATTAGAAAGAAAAAAAATAAGACCTCAGCTTCACATAATTAACCTAGTAAATATATTTTGTTTAATTAATTAATCAAGTCATATTTCATATATTTAAATTTCCTCTTTAATTTTTCTTCAGCTAAGCAAGTTATTAATTTTCTTATTTTAATTTTATGGCAAGCACAATTTTGCATTGTATAGCAGCTGCCAATATGGCTGCTCTGAGACCACTTTTGCTGCTTGTTTGACTTTTTTTGGCATTTCGGTTGTTTGTTGCTGCTGCACTGCTAATTCGCATAGCACCTGGTAGCAGCAACTAGCGCAGTGCATGTTTACTTACATACATTTCTGGGTGTTTCCGCTACTAAAAGTTCATGCTGTGATACACATTCACATATACATACATATGTATGTTAATAAAGGTCTACGTTATGCGGGTTTCACAATTTTAGTTATTTTCTTATCATTTTTTTTATAAATTTTTTGTTTTATCAAAGTTGTAAGTCACCCTCAAATCAGGTTTGCAATTTTGCTTCCCATGTCGTCCAACACAAAAGGTGTGTCACACACCATCTAACCTCTTTTACACCAATCTCAGTTGTGTCGGTTAACTCCTACCTGCACTCCTCCACTTGGGTGGAATGAAATGAAATGTCAGGCTGTGTTTGGTGTATCTATGTATATCAGTTGTGTGAAATATGTGCAAATAAAATTTTGTACGGTTATAAAGTTTAGGAGATAATTTCTCCTTTATCAAATATGTATGTATGTACAACAAAAGTTAGTTAGAAGTAAAAAAAAAAATAATGAAATAATGTTACAATACAAATTTTGTCATAGAAAAATCCCTTAAAGACTAAAGCAACGAACTTGGTCAGCACTCAACAAAAGAACAAGCAACGAACTTGTTGAGTACTCCCAAAGACTTAAGCAACGAACTTGTTGAGTACTCCCAAAAGACTTAAGCAACGAACTCGGTTAGCACCCATCAAAAGACTTGAACAACGACCTCGGCCACCACTATCTGAAGGACTTAAGCAACGAACTTGGTCAGCACCCCACAAAAGACTCAAGTAACGAACTTGGTCACCACTCAACGAAAGACTCAAGCTACGAACCTGGCCACCATTTCAACAAAAGACTCAAGCAACGAACTCGCTTAGCACCCCACAAATGATTTACGCAACGAACTTGATAAGCAGGTTTCTTTTTTGTTTTGTAAATAGCCAACAGTATATTTAATTTAAATAAATATCAAAAAGGCATCTGTCGGTCAATTAAAAACTTAAATTTGGTTTAAATTTTTGAATTTAGCTCTTTTAAACTTGTCAACAGGAAATTCTTTATGACAGGTTAATTAGCCGGAGCCCACTCTGGCGCAGTGCAAATTATGATTTTTTTCGGAAACTATGCAAATATCTTTGCTCTATTTAACTTTGTTTGAATACCAGCTTATACATATATGGTAAGAAGTTTGTACAGTTGTACAGAATTGGTAGCTTTATCAAAAGCATCAAAGTCAATTAAAACGATGATTGACATGCGCATAGCGAGTATTTTGCAAATCTTGTGAAAAGTATCTCATATAAAACTAATTTCGTTTATACATAAATTTACAGTTTTTAACCAGGAAAGACAGAGACATATGTATGTACATTAGTATGTAAATCCTTCCACTCTTTTTGGTCACACTTAATGATAATTTGTTTAATTTTAGGAAGAAATTTAGAGAACATGCCAGCGTTGGACTGCCGCAATGGCATGCAATAGAATATACTGCTGAAGGCTTCCTTTGCAAACGCAATTGGGTATACAATATTAGGTGTGGTATATAAAAATTCCTCTTTCATCATGCTTTGCTATCGATATCAAATTGCAAAATTTGTAGAATCAAGCAAATGTACTTGTCACCGAAAATAATTTTAAAATGCCACCAGTACTGTAACCTTTGACCCAAAATCATGTAACTGTTGTTGTCGCTTGAGTATTATAATAAGTCAAAGAGACTTTAAGCTATACAAATATTTGATGGCGCAGAGCAAATCGTTCCAAGCGGCCTACGCGTTCGTGCACTTTGCTGGAGCAAAAAATATGTTCGCAAGTTTTTCGATTGGCATGATGTAGATATTGCTTGTTAGTGGTGTGGGGTTTCTGTGACGGGGGCGTTAACATTGCGGTATTTCTCACGTTTGACAATTTGTCAATCAAAGTCATCATTTATTGCACACAAACACGATTGAGCGGAAATATCAGATCGCTAAATGAGATGACGGGGAAGGAGATAAATAAGAATGATTTAGTTATATAAATACTGACGTTAACAAAATAAAATAAAATAAAATAAAATAAAATAAAATAAAATAAAATAAAATAAAATAAAATAAAATAAAATAAAATAAAATAAAATAAAATAAAATAAAATAAAATAAAATAAAATAAAATAAAATAAAATAAAATAAAATAAAATAAAATAAAATAAAATAAAATAAAATAAAATAAAATAAAATAAAATAAAATAAAATAAAATAAAATAAAATAAAATAAAATAAAATAAAATAAAATAAAATAAAATAAAATAAAATAAAATAAAATAAAATAAAATAAAATAAAATAAAATAAAATAAAATAAAATAAAATAAAATAAAATAAAATAAAATAAAATAAAATAAAATAAAATAAAATAAAATAAAATAAAATAAAATAAAATAAAAAGAAATAAAATAAAATAAAATAAAATGAGGTGAAATGAAATAAAATAAAATAAAATGAGGTGAAATGAAATGAAATGAAATCAAATAAAATAAAATAAAATAAAATAAAATAAAATGAAATGAAATAAAATAAAATAAAATAAAATAAAATAAAATAAAATAAAGTAAAATAAAATAAAATAAAGTAAAATAAAATAAAATAAAATAAAATAAAATAAAATAAAATAAAATAAAGTAAAATAAAATAAAATAAACTAAAATAAAATAAAATGAAATGAAATAAAATAAAATAAAATAAAATAAAATTAAATAAAATTAAATAAAATTAAATAAAATTAAATAAGATAAAATAAAATTAAATAAACTAAAATAAAATAAAATAAAATTAAAGACAATAGTTTCTTTTTTGTTGATCAGCCAGCTTCGGATGCATGTTACTCGCGTTGTATATTAACGCCTTTAGCGGTCACCTATATGCGTCTTTGTAAACTTGCACCCAATTACACGCATGTTACACATTTCAGCTACAATTAGTGGCAAGCGTTACAAGTGCGTAAATGTTATTTCCATGTTCAGGTGTCAAAGCAAAAATTGCCGCCACAACATACATATACATATGTATGTGTATAACTATATGTAAACTTTGCTGTATATATGTATATTAGGTCAAGCGATTGAACAACTTGCGGTAGCGCATAACAAGTGTTTGGAAGCTTAACGAACTAAATGCGTTTAGCAGCAATAAAGCTTAAAGTAAAACATTGCTGAATATCAACGACTTGCTTTGAATTTCAATACTCACAGACACTTGACCAAACATACACACACATACATACATATGTAAATACATATATATAAATGTCTGTATATGCTCACTACTCTGTATGCCAATACGTTGCATCAAAGCGCAATAAAATGGAATCAAAACCAAAATTAAGCGCACGACGTAAATGTAACGTACTCGTAGGCTACTTAGTTGCAGCCAACTACTTGAAAATAGGCCAATAAAATCGAAAATTTACAGCAATTGCATGTTTAGTTAATGAGTAACAGCGTCACGCCTATTTGATGTAATGAACAAATACTAACGGTGCTTTTAGTAGTTTAAGTTTGAAACGCTCATTTTTCATAATTTCTACATACGAAGAATGGATATTTGAATTCTGTGGGACTGATGGTATTCTCCTTCGATGCTAAACAAAAAGTAAGGTAGTCTAAGTTTGCGTGAGATTCAATTTATTATATAATGATATTAAGTACGTAGTAGCGGCTACCAAACAATGTTACTTAAATGCAACTTTGAAGTAGCACCTACTTTTAAGTAGCAGCAAGAGTTTCTCTAAGGTTAAGAGTTCCTCCTTTGATTTTTATTAACAAAATTCATTGACAATAAAAATATTTTTTTTCCCACAGTTGTAGAAGACAGAAGTTCAATTAATAATTACTTTGAAGTAACTACGACTTCGAGGTAACTTTTTCTATGATGAGGATCAACATAAAACATAATAAAAGATAGTGGATTGCTCTTAATGCTATATAGAAGTAGCAGTTACCACCCTGCTACGTAATTTCTAAGTAACCATAACGTCAATGGGACGGCGCCGGAACGTTGCGGTTAGCAACAAATTATTTCCCATTTTGGAGCAAGCTTATAGGAGATGTGTTTCTTAAGTTGTTGTTGTTGTTGTTGTATTAACGAAAACCTGTTTCTATTAGGTGCCTTTAACTATCGGTTCAGCACTTTAAAGTCCCAAAATGGTCGCCGCACCGTTTTAGCGACGATTTTTTCTAGTTCACATTTCTCTCCCTCTGAACAGCAATCTATCTTGGCCAGAAAGTGATCTGTGTTACGAAGTTCATAAAAAAGTATCTCAACTGTGATTTATGTGGACTAAGGGACGGACAAAAATGGTTCGCTCCATTTCTCTTATATTAACTTTAAATTAGGCTACTAAGTGAGTTTTGCACATTTTTTGCTATTCCAAGCAAAAACTTTATCAAATAAAATTGTGTACGCACCTTGTATTAAAATCACTTTTGTTGTTGCTTATTTCTAAATAATTTATGTCAATGTGTAAATTTGTGTAATTGAAAAGAAATATTGTAAACTTAGTAATTCAAAGTATGCATAAATTACAAATATATATAAATCACCATTAGACGCAATGTAGACCCCGACTTGTTGGCCATCTTTTTCATGGTCACGAATACGCAGTCACAATGGCGGTAGAACGTGCTCGCGTTAAAGTAATGTGCGTATTTTGTACGCTAACACAAGCTTGTGAGATAGAAGTAACTAAGGTGGCTGGTGGGAAATCCAAGGGTAGTATAGAGTAGTGGGTCCTGCATACGACTACTCACAACACTTCATGCCTTGCTTCATCGGGCATTATTGTATTGTTAGTTAATGGTTAGAGACATCGTGTTTGTGCACGACGAGCGTATAAAGAGAAATACAAACCAATTGAAATGAATTGCATTTCCTTCAAAAAAATATGAAAAAGCTTTTTTGTCATTTTTCTCTTTCATATTATCAGGATTCAAAAATTTGTGTGTCTAAAAAAAATAATTTTTCTTTTGGCCCACTTTACTATTCTTTGGTCCCATTCTACTGATCATCGTACGACCATCATATGACATACATCGAATTTACTTTGACTATTTTCCATTTTACCTCCCTATTACGTCCCTACAAAAATATTTTCTCGACAAATGTATCTATCTTAATCAAACTTCCATTGCTAAACATTATTTCCTAGTGGGTCACTTAGCAAATCACTATAAATATGCCCCGCTAAGAATGCAGCTACATACAAATGTGTGAGAAAATAATCAAGTATTTACACATACAAAAACAAATTTAATGTGCGCACCTGTTGTCAAATGTGTTGTCATCGTCAAATGCGTAATAAATAATTGCAAATGCAAAACTGGATCAAAAACGCGTGTTGTGGATATTGTGACAGTTTGTTGTTGTAGCTCAAGTATTTACAACAACAAGCTATACATGTTGTTGGTGACATTGAATAACTGAAATGCAATAAAAATTGATAAACAAAGTGGGTTGCGGGCAAATGTTGTTATTTCATGCAAATTGGCAAGCTTCAGTGGAACAGCAGGCAGTTGTGGTAGGCTTGGATGAAATTTAAAGAAAAGTTTAATTTTTTTTATTGACATTTGTGGCTAGTGATTCATCACTTAAAGCAGCAGTATCTCAATTTTGCTTCATTAGATGGGGTTGGTGTTAAATAAGAAAAGCAAAAAAAGAAATTAAAGAAAAGCGCAAATCTTCCACGTAATTTCATTCAATATTTAAATAATTTCTTTGTTATTATTTTTTTTTTTTTAATTTTGTCTTATTATAACCTATGTTATATCTATTCTTAGTTTTATTTTCCCCAAATTGTAGACCATTTATCGGTGACTCATTTGTATTATCTTTGCTTATTATTTTTAGCGACTTGTTTATAGACTATCTTCGATTATTATCGAGTCTGTGTGCGAATGAAATTTTTTTTTTTTTTGATAACTATCGAATTTTTTATTGTTTCATGAATTAATATACTGACTAGGTACCCGTAATCTCAAATTTTTTTTTGGTAATTATCGGAATTATCGGATTTTAAAAAAACTTTATCGCTTGTTTATACATATTTGTGTGTTATTAATGCTACTTCAAATTTTTGTTTGTAGAACTCACTTTTATTAACACTTATTGCTTTTTAAAGTTTATTACTATCCATGATTTCACAGCTATTTTATCGACTTTTTGAAATTCAGTCAACATACCGATTATATAGAAACCTTTTATTGTTTTCAAATAAAAGGCAGCACAACTCAGGTTAGAAGAGCTGCTACAACCTTAATATCCTAGGATATATAAACATTTTAACAAATTTTAATCGATATCTATGAGTTTTATCGAATTGGGAAATATTTTTTTTTTTTTTCAAATTTCATCTACACACATTATTTTTGGATATTCCTTAGAGTGATATATTTTCATAAAATAGCTTGACACTTTTTTTCTCATTTAAATTTTTCTATAGCTTATTAATTTATATATTTTGCGTTATTTTAAAATATATCTATCGTAGTTTTAAATATATTAAATTCTCAATTTTTTTGACAACATATATTTTAAACTTAAAGTATTACTTACTAGTACTTAACTAGCTTAAGCACTAGATTTTTGTTTTATATATGTAAAGGCTACAATAAATGTATATCTTTTGTTATCGATTATTTTTTAATATCCAGCTTCCCTTATTTCAAGCGATAACGTCTATTCCGATGCCCAAGTTTCGTTTTGCAAACATAAGCTAACTAACAGTTTTTTTTGCTTTAACACTATAAAAATTTATATCGATTTTAATCGATTATTTTTAAATATATTCAGCTACCGTCTTTCAGCGATAAGAATTTTGTACGATTCTTATCGATTATTAGTAACATTTATTCCAAACTCAAAGTTTATTTTTCAGAACAAGCTAAAAGAACCAAATTTTTCTGATATCTTTTTCAGCGAGAAAAGTTTTTACCGATATTTATCGATTTTTTTTTTAAATAAATTAAACTTTGGATTTTAAGTGAGATTTAAGATTTTAACAGATTCTTGCTTTTCGATGTCTAATTCTTCCAACGAATAAGAATGCATATCGATTTATATCGATTATTTTCTACTTCGAAATCTTTCAGTTGAAGCATTAAAAATGTGTATCGATCATTTTCGATTATGCTTAAATTATCGATTTTAAATGTTAAGATTTATTACGAACTCTAACTTTTAATTCCGGAACTATGTTGTCTAGCCAAGCAGATTCAAGTTTTTCGACATCTGTCACTTTTGTCGTTATCAACCTAATTTGAGCGATAACATGTTATCGGAATAATAAATTTCACATCACAAAACTTAGCTAGCTAAAGTGAATATATTTGCCTGATATACAGATTTTCAAAGATACTAATTACTTTCAAGTCTAACTTTCTATTGAAAAATTGAACTAGCTAAAGCGTTCTGGAATTTTTAAATTGCACCCCAGTGGAAGTTCTCTTAAATGTATTTCTGTTGCTAGAATAATGCGCTCACTTTCTCAGCTCAGTCTAGGAAAAATCGCAGTACTTTCTCTCTTAACTTTCACTTTTTGATAAGAAAACATGACAACCACGACTCCACTTATCTCTTCAGGAATATGCTAAAACAACAAAAAAAATCCAAGCACACTTTCTCGCACAACAATTGAGCTTCAATTTAATGCCAAAGAACGTAAAGTTCGAAAACCAGTCAAACCTAAAATCCGAGCCAATGAAAAAGTCATCTATCCACCATGTGCGCTGAAGAATGTGCGTGTAAACACTTTGATGACACAAAATCGTGTTGCGTCTGCCATTGCCTTTTAGCCATTTAACTGCGTTGTACAAGGTGTTGAACGAGTTGCTCGAGTTGCGCATGCGCACACGCTTTTTACGCGAATTAAGCACATTTTTCTCGCTATTTTTTTCTCTGCTTTTTTTTTTTGCTTTTTTTTGGTTGCTGTTGTAATGAAGACATTAAATTGGCACGATGACAACATAACGTAATCTAAATGAAATTACATATTTGCAATTTTACTCCGGTTTATATGCTCCAGAATAGGCATTGGTAGACGGTTTGACTGCAGTGCGTAAAGACACGCACGCACACACACACACACGCACACAGCTGATTTACAGGCAAACAGCCAAGGCTTGCCCAACATTAAACGCTTTCTTATATTTGGTGCGTCTGTTTTATGCTGCATTGCATTGCCTTTACTTAGCCGTGCTAGCAGCAGAAGCAGCCACCCAGCCCGGTTCAGCAGGTGGTGGCGCCTTTGCGTTAACAAATGTATTGCAGCATTGCCTAACGCGTCATGCAGGAAATCCACTTTAGGCTGCTCTCGTTTAATGGTTATGTTGTTGCGCTCTTTGTTGTTGCACAAAATTCAAGTTCACTTTTCATATACTCGTACGATATAAATGAAATGCGTAGCTCAAAATGTGTAATAATTTGATGACAACAAAAAACACAACAACAACGATGACCAACCAGTTTAACATTTACCATGGACCAATTTTAATAATGAATGTTTGCTTTGTAGTTGTTTATTAAGAAGTTAGCGTGTGTGTACGTGTGTGTGTGTGCGTGTAGTTAGAGGTTGATCAATCAGGTTGCGTATACGCACTGCAGGATATTTTCGTATGTCTGTGTGTGTGTGTGTGCTTGTGTGTTTGGTAATAAATCGATATCTGACATGCTGAGGTGTTAAATGATCATTAAATTGTGTTGAAATTTCTTGTTAATATTAACAGGTAACTCATGTTTTGCTAATCGAGCATCATTTATTATAAATTGATAGCTTCGTGTGTGTGTGTGTCCGCGAATTTGATTGGTATTTCGTGCTCCAATTAGCGGTAAATTGCTTTTGATATTTGCTTGAATTAGTGGTGTGATGATTTTTACATAAACGCATTCTCTTTTATGTTTTAAATTTGATAAATTTTTTCAGGGACCAGTTATGCCCTTACAAGTCGCTACTTCAGAATACGGATTTTGTTAATTTTTCTTTATAGAAATCATTAAATATCGAAAACAATTTTAACTCTGGAACTCCTTTTTCTGGTTCCCCCTATAAATTCAGAAAACAAAAATTCAGAAACACATTTGTCAAAATTCAGAAGTAAAAATTCAGAAAGTAAAAATTCAGGAAGTGAAATTCAGAAAGTAAAGAGACGGCAGAAAATCAAAATATTGCGCAAAATTCAAATTTTTTCTGCCTTCTTATTACTTTCTGAGTTTTTAGATCTGAATTTCACTTTCTGAATTTTTACTTTCTGAATGTTTAGATAGGCTACTTTGAAAAGAGCCTTACAAATATTTATCGCAAGTCCTATTTAAAGAATTTGATTTTGAATTCCAAAGAAAAAAAATTGGTCACCAAAGGGTTAATGCATAATTACTTGTGTTATAACGCTAAACATACCGGAAAAAAATTTATTTCAGAATTAAAAAAAATAGAGGCATTTAATGGGTTAATACATGACCCATATATGGGGTAACGTACAAATTTAATTTTTAAGTGTGCGGTAATAGATCTAACATAAAAAATTATTTAGAATTTATAAAAATAAAAATGTAGGTCACCAATGGGTTAAGGAATGTCGTTTAAAGGGTTAAACGCTTAAAATTAACTACTTAAGCCTCTTTCAAACTATTTTGATGTGAAAAATTTGAATTTAGAGTTAAAAGAAAATTAAGGTCGGCAATGGGTTAACGTATGGCCGCTCATGGGTTATAATTTTAAATATTTGCCAATTAAGTGTAGCACAACCCATTATAACCTAACCAAAAAATCGTTCATAATATCTTTATAAAAATAAAAATGTGTATGACGAGTGGGTTAATGCACGACCGTAAATGTCTTTCTGAATTTTTGGTTTCTGAAAAAAGTTTTCTGAATTTTTCCTTCTGACTTTTGGTTTCTGAAAAAGGATTTCTGAAAAAAAAATTTCTGAAAAATGATATTTCTGAATTTTTTCTGTCTGAATTTATGGGGGTGCCTCCCTTTTTCTATATCATGGATAGTTGGAGACCAATCCAAGCAATTTGTTTTAGAATCAACCCCAATATTCTTGAATTTTTGTACTTCCAATACGTGCGCCATCTAGCGGAATTTTTTTACTTTATTTTCCAACATCCTCATGTTCAAATCGCACATTCCAAGCTTGTTGTTGTTGTTGTTAACAGTGCTTCGTCCTGCCTAAAGAACGCTTTCACTCTGAAGATCTTCATCAAAACCTTATAGCGGAATTTCACAAGATCGACTTTGGTGTTTGAAGAGTAATTCAACAGTTAAAGAGTTATTTGGTATCGTAAGAGATCAAGCAACATACCGTGCAAGTAATCAGTGTAGTGAGATTCAGTACGGATAAGTAAGAGAGTATTTCAGATAGTTGGATATCAAATACGTAGTTCACAGGCCGAGATCTGAGGGTGTTGCTTACCAAAACGGTGCATAGGTCGTTTAGAGCTCGACTATGTTTAAGCAGATCAAACTGCAAGCTAATATGGTGAAGGATCTTATCATAGAGCTTATTATTAATAGGTAGAGTGGAGGTAGCAGTTCACCCTGGTACAGATTTCGTCATTGGAGGTGCGGGGAACCTTAGCCGAAGCGATAATTGTAAAGACGCCAGCGTAGGAAGCAATGAAGACTCTCAGAGGTAAAGGAGGAAGCCTTGAATTATAGAAATTGAACAATAGAGGTATCACACCATTTAGAGTATTTTATTAGCCTTAGTATTCCAGTCGTACTCAAATTTTTATTACTTTTCGTGTCTATTTCCCAGTAGTAACAGACATGATTACTTTTTCAGAAAAAAATTGCTTTTGTTGTAAAAAAATTGTTAAAATATAAACTCATTTTGCTAATATTAACAAACCCAAAAATCTGTGACAAATATTTCCTAGCAAAATGGCAAAGTTTGAACAACAAATTAACAAAAAGTTACAAAGCACACCCAAAAAGGGGTTGGCACTCGACTGGGGGGCCATAGTTTCACGTTTAAATATTTTTCTTTAATTTACTACTCTTAATAATGGCAAAGAAATCAATAAAGTCACAAAAATATTTGAAATAATCAAAATCGTTTTTGTGCGACAAAGAGAAAATTCGATTGTAATCGCTCAATCAAAAGACAAAAAGCATTTGAAAAATTGTGAAACGAGAAAAGAGTTCTGTTCAGGTGAAGTTGCAAACAAATTAAAAAAAACAGCGTAAAATAAAATAAACGAGAAAACAGTTTGGCGGCAAGAAGAAGTTTTTTTTTTTTATTTTCAATTTAAAGTCGCCAAGTAGGTGCGCCACCGCAAGTAGGCGTGGGCCGTGGCAAGCGTACAACCAGCGGCAAGTATTTGCTCTACATATGACAAGAGGAGTGGTGCTACATAGCTGGTGGATTTAGACGCATTTGTACGTGTTAAGATATATGTATGAGGAATTATATATGTAAGTGTGTATGTGTTCCTAAGTGTGTCTGTCTACATAAAAACTTCTAAGTGCTTTTGGATTTAATTTATAACAAATAAATTTGTTTGCAGTAATCAAAGCATTGCGAGCAGCTTATGGGCAAGAGGTCTATGTTTCAAGCCAGACAACGAAAGCGGTCTATACAAATGATTTGAGAAACATTCCGGATTCGTGTAGTTTAAGCTTCGAAGCACTTTTTTTTACTATAAAATAGTTTTAAGTTGAAGAAAAAAAGCTTTTGGATGTTCAGAAATATTTGAGGACTTACGCTGTATCCATTAGAGGTACCTATCAATATCAAGTTCTTCACTTTTTTTCATTGGATAAGAAATATAACGATTCTGTTCAGTTCGAGAATTAATTTGGTGCAATTTTTGAGTTCGATGGCAACATGTTTGAGTTCGATGACAACATGTATGAGTTGGCATGTTTGAGCTCGATGGTTGCATCCAAGGCGAATTAATACAAGGTGGCATTATCCCATCAGCTGATAGCTACTTTTTTCTCAAATTTTGACACTACACATTCAGCCGCCATACGATTTTGACATTAGTCCCACGAATTACAAAAACAAAGTACATTGAAAATGTATGGATGTGTGTTTGTTAATTCGCCTTGGTTGCATCGTAGAAGGGAGGCGTTGCGATCAAGCGATTTTTGCAAACAATTTCACTGACTTCTCAAATTTGTTAAAAGCTTTCAGTCAGCATTTAAATTTGAACTTGTAAAATTTCTTGGCAGAAATTTCTTTTTTCTAAGTTTCTAAGTTCCAGAATGCAACTTCACGTAAATTAACATAAAAACAGATTTTAGTACTCCCTACTATTTCACAAAAATGTGCTACCCCGCAAGCTAGTAAAAATTAGCTCTAAGTTATCTTAATAATATCGTTAAAGTTTTTTATTTTTATTTCATTTATAGAGGAAATTGATACTTAAAATATTTATGATCTACATCTTCATAATATTTTACAACGAAAATAGTAAACATTTTCTAATTATTTGATTATATCTAAATTGATTTACCTGCAGGTGCAAAACAATTTCTAATAATTGGTCTATAAAATTTGACAGTAATTATTTCAAGATTTGCTAGATTTTCCGGACACTAAGTTTTATTAGGTTATAGTAAAATTATTAATTAGCAAAAACTGTTGTTGTTTTAAATCGAATTATGCAACTCGATATATGATAGATAAATAGAAATAGATATTTAAAAAAATTAGAATAACCTTATCGATTAGATACTATGTGCAGAGCTGGGTAGTAATGATTACTTTAGGAATTAAATTACCCTCGATTCCGAATTACGTGTAAATGAGAAAAGGAATCAATAACTTTGCTCCACAAAAAAGGAATTGATTACATTTCAATTCCTCAAAAAAAATTACCGAAATTAACTTTCTTTTTTTTTTGAGGATCGATTACAAGGAATCGATTACAAGGAATTGAAAAAAATTACTTTGTGGAATTGTAATTTCAAAAGTAATTAAAAAATTTGACATTACATTACAATTAATGGAAAAAAATTACAAAATACCCATTCCTCAAATGAATTCAAAAAAGTAATTGAAAAACGAGTTAATGTTAATTTGCTACGCCACTGGTCTATACAAACATACTTTTTAAGAAAATTATCGATATCGATATCCGATACTTCATAGTATCTTCTAAATATCACCTACAAAACAAAAAAAAAAAAAAAAAAAAAAAAAAATCTTGGTGAAAATAATCACTAAATCAAAACATGAAGCGCCGACAGCACTACCAAAAAAACCAAAAAAAAAAATTTTTTTTTTAAATTTTAAACAAAAAATAATTAGTGCTGAAACAAGTCCTTTTTCACAAAAGCATTTTGTCTGCTCTGCCCTAGTTCTTTACACATTTGCGATATATAAAAACCCAACAAATACAAAACACCGCAAATGAGTAGCGGCGCCGAGTAAACGTCATCATGCACCATGTTCGATAAACTGTAATTATGTAGACAATAAAATGTGGCAAATTATGCGCACCTGCCTCTGTGCTCTGTGATTTTTCACCGCTCGCACTTGATTGTTGCAGCGTGCGCTCATTGTTGTTAATAACAAAATGTTGCTTGATGTGTTGTTTTTGCTTTTAATATCTGCAGGCGTTTAATATTTTGTTATGAGCGTTGACGCGGTCGCCGCCGTCTTTGGTGGATGCTACTGTCTGTTATTGTTTGTTGTATTTGTTATAAGCATTAATTAAGCAATTAAAATAATTGGCAATGCTTGACACACCGTTATAATAACAACAATGAAAACAATAACAAAAATACCGCTCGCCCAGCTAAATGTTTATAGCTCGCATTGTATGTAGACGTGTGCGCATGCGCCAGTCATCAAATGCGGCTGCCTGAACATGCGGCATGTGGCAAAGCGCGGTCCATATTTGTTGGCGCATAAGAACAACACCAACATTACATTATTTACAAAACGATGGTAATTTTTTGTGACTAACACTTTTTTGTTCACACTTGGTTTGCGGTTTTTTGTTTGTATTTTTTATTGAATACTTGGAGTCGATCTCATTTTCTTCAGTCAAAACCAATCGTTGCATCATTGCTTTAATGTTTTGTTGTTGTTTTGTGTGGCTTACTTTGTTTGCTGGGATTGTGAAATTAATTGCTTGATTGCACCTTATTTTATGAACCGGTATTTTTTTTGTTTTTAATTTTTTTATTTTTTTTTAATGTTATTTTTTAAAGTTTTTTTTAGTTGCTATTTTTTATTATTTAAAATTTTTTTTTATTTTTTTAAAAAAAATTTTTTTAATATTTTCTTTTAAATTCACTTTTTTTAAGTTTTTTTAAATATTTTTTTAATGTTATTTTTTTTAATTTGTTCTTTTTTTTATTTTTTATTATTTAAACAATTTTTTTTAAATGTTTTTTTAAATTTTCTTTTAATTTTTTTTTAATGTCATTTTTTAACTTTTTTTCTCTATTTTTTATTATTTAAAATTTTTTTTTTATTATTTTCTTTTAAGCTCTTTTTTAAGTTTTTTTAATGTTATTTTTTTAAGTTTGTTTTTTTTATTTTTGTTTTTTATTATTTAAACAATTTTTTTTAAACGTTTTTTTTTAATTTTCTTTTAATTTTTTTAATGTTATTATTTGAAATTTTTTTAAATTTTTTTTAATATTTTCTTTAAATTTTTTGTTTATATTTCTTTTCAAATTTTTTTTTCATAGTTCCTTTTAAATATTTTCTCTTAAATTTTTTTTTTATAATGGTCTTTTAATTTTTTTTTATATTTCTTTTTAAATTAATTTTTTTTTTTATTTTTTTTTAATACTTCCTTTTAAATATTTTTTGAAATATTTTTTTTATACCTTTCATGAACATGAAATGGTATTATAACTTTGGTCCGATGTTTGTAAGTATGAGAAGAAGAAGAGATAGACCCACCATTAAGTATACCGAAATGGTCAGGGTGACGAGCTGAGTTGATTTAGCCATGTCCGTCTGTCCGTCCGTCCGTCTGTCCGTCTGTCTGTTTGAACGCAAACTAGTCCCTCAATTTTAGAGATATCTCGATGAAATTTGGTATGGAGCCGCCATTTTGTATTATATTAATCATTTGTCGGAACCAGTAAGATCGGACCAATACAACGCATAGCTCCCATACAATCGATTGTTCCGATAAATGGGTTTTGGCCTATAACTCTTGCAATCAAAAAGCTAGGAGAGCGAAATTTTGCAGGTTTAGTACATATTATATTTGTAACCTGTGTAGTGAAAATCACCCAGATCGGACCAACAAAACATATAGCTCCCATATAATCGATAGTTCCGATAAATGGGTTTTGGGCTATAAATTTTGCAGTTAAGAAGCTAGGAACGTAAAATTTTTCAAAGTTGGTACTTATTATAAATGTGATGTGTGTAATGAAAATCATACAGATCGGAATAACATAACATATAGCTTCCATATAACCGATTGTTCCGATAAATGTGGTTTGGCCATGTAGGACACTTAAAAAAAATATGCGTATTCATGAAAGGTATAAAGCCTTCGGCACAGCCGAAGACAGCCCTTTCCTTACTTGTTTTATTTAAAATTTTTTTTAATACCGATGACTTTTAAAACTAAACTTCCTCTTTATCTTTAGAACTTTCATTGTAAGCGTCTTTACCTTCCTTGTGCTCTTTATTAAATCCCTTTGTTTTCCACACCAGCCTTTCAGCTTAATATCCCTCCACTTTTCCAGAAATTTGTTTGTTTTGCAGTTTTTCTTGTAGATCTAACACTTCGAACAGCAAGTTTAATTCCATTAATCGTTTGTTCGTTTTAAGCATCTTACCATGTCTCTCTTTCCTTGAAAAAAAATTTTCTTATTCTACTTCACCATCTACCTCCACCTACTTGAAGCTGTACGTCTCATGATTTTGTGTATGCTGTCAATAGGAAAATAAAATTAGAGAGAGATATGGGTTGCATATGGACCTATAAAACAATGATGGCTGCTGGAATTAAAATATGGCTTCCCTAGCCAAATAAAAAAACTTCCAATAACTAAAACAAATTATTCAAAATAATAACTTTTATAATTATTTTCCTAAATTAAAAATTATTATTCTTCGCCTCGAACTCATTTATAGTCATGAATTTTTAAACATAGTTTTATACAGAATTTTTGCTGAAAATGCTTAATTTCTAATTGGATTTGTGAGAGGAGTTCATCATAATAATCAATCAACTAAATATTTATCTAAATTTTCTATGGCAAGTTGTATGCATTGAACTTGAAACTAAATAAGTCTCCCTCAAGGGTATAATTTCTCTTAATTTTTCTATTAATAACTTTAACACATTTAATCACTTTTCTATCTTTCGCAATTTACGCAATTCCATCAGTTTGCTATCGGCGACATTTTTACGAACAATTTTATTTTTTATTTTTAAATTAATTTATTGAATTCACATGCATGCAATTTCCAGCTTATCGGAATCTGTAGTTAAATTGTTCAATTTACAGCTGATATAACACTTTATTATTGTTATTTTTTCTTACACTTTTGAATATTTGCCAAAAACAAATAGCACACACTTGTTATTGTGTTACTTCGTTGTTGCTTTACATGACAGTTGAACATGCGCACTGATTGTTCAATCGATCACTGATTCGATTTGGTCGCTATCTTTTATGTATCAAACTACAAAAGCTGTCAACTGATTGATTTTTGTGTTGTTAATTTTTTTTTTTTTTAATTTCAATTAAATTTCTGTAAAACGTTCACAATTTGTGCTATAAAACTTATATTGGTCTTGCCTGGAATTTTTTAGCTTGAAATCCACTCCTTTCGATTTGAATAAAATTTGGTGGAGAGTTTTCTTTTATCTTAACCCACATTCTGAAACTAAATTTTTTTTTCATAAGTCCCGCAAAGTCAAAATTTCACTTCCCTATTTTTTTTTTTGTAATTTAAAAAATTAGCTTTGCCTTTTCTTATTACTTTTTATCATAAAAACAAAAATATTAAAAAAAAATTATAATTTTTTTATTTCTAATTCTGGAAAAATTTACGATTTTCGAAATCGAAAAAACTAAAGCTCGCCATTTAATTTTGGATACTTATTTCTTTTTATTATGTCTCTGTCATGTCTAACGATATTCTGAAAATTTTTGAATGCTAGTTGTTGTTTCTGAAAATTTTGAAATTTTCAAAGGGGCGTTTATTTCCTTTCTTAAACAAAAATAAATGTATATTTTTTTTAATCTTGACCAAAGAAATTTTTCAAAATATCATCAATTTTCTAGACGAGCACAATTAGTTTAACACAAAGTTATTAAAATTTAATCCCTTAAAAATTTTTTCGTGCTAGTGAAATTTCTAAAAAATAAAAAAAAATGATTTTTAAATCCGATGACTGCCTAATTTTTCCCCAACAAATTAATGCATGTGGAATTAATTTAAACTGTTCAATTGCAGAGCTATTTCAATAGCAAAATATATAGATAGAACAAGTGTGTTGTGGAAATGCCTAGGTTCGAGTCTTCCTCCAGAGCAAGAAATATTTATTTTAAGTTGATAATGCTTCGAAAACCGGTGCCCCCCATAAATTCAGACAGAAAAAAATCAGAAATACAATTTTTCGGAAAAATATTTTCAGAAATCATTTTTCATAAACCAAAAGTCAGAAAGAAAAATTCAGAAACACATTTACGGTCATGCATTAACCCAATCGTTATATACATTTTTATTTTTATAACGAAATTATGAACAATTTTCTGGTAAGGTTTGAATGGGTTGTGCTACACTTAATTCGTAAACATTTAAAATAACAGCCCATGAACGGCCATACGTTAACCCATTGACAACCTCATTTTTCTTTTAACTCTGAAATTGAATTTTTCACTTCAAAATAGTTTGACATAGGCTTAAGTAGTTGATTGTAAGCGTTTAAATCCTTTAAATGCCATGCCTTAACCCATTGGTGACCTAAATTTTTATTTTTATAATTTCTAAATAATTTTTTCTGAATTTTATTGATTTTTTTTTTTATATTAGATCTATTACTACACACTTAAAAATGAAATATTTACGTTAACCCATGTTTGGGTCATGTTTTAACCCATTAAATGCCTACATTTTGTTTTTAATTATAAAATAAATTTTTTCCACGGTATGTTTAGCGTTATAACACAAGTTATTATGCATTAACCCTTTGGTGACCAATTTTGCTTTCTTTAGAATTCAAAATCAAATTCTTTAAATACGATTTGCTATAAATATTTGTAAAGAGAAAATATGTAAGGTTCTTTGGCAAAGTAGCAAAAGAAAAATGAACCAATGCTTCGTGAAACGTGTGTTTCACTTATTTCAAAGCCATTATCTCATATCTAAACATTCTGAATTTTTACTTTCTGAATTTTGACTTTCTGAATTTTGACTTTCTGAAAAAAGATTTTTGAAAAAATGTGTTTCTGAATTTATGGCGGGAACCTTGAAAACCATTATCCAGGGCCTAGGTAAACATTTCTAAACAGACATTGATCATAATTTTAAAAGGGAAAGGACAAGTTTAAATTTATCAACGCAAAGGCACGGGAACTTAAAAAATTTTGAATTTTGCTTAGGTTTCTTTTTGTAGAGCACCAAATTCTGATGTTCGAGAGCGACATCCTATTTATTTATTATTTATTTTAAGTAACTCCTAAGCATATCTAATAAGAGGAAGGGGTCTTACCTAATTTGATTTTTATGCCATCGTGATTTGAATTTTTTTTTAAGTAAAATTTACACCAAATTGTGTTATTATTACAATTTTTATAATGCCAAAATCAATGACTCACAATGCAAGCTTAGTGTTATTTATTGTTGCAAATCATTTTATTATCTCGGTAATTAACTGCATAACTTATTAAAAATTTAATAAACAAAAATTTAAGCATTTCAGTGAATTGTGTAAAATTTAATATGCCAATCACTCAAGCATGCAAATGCTAAATGCTAATCTTAGAGACAAAAAAAAACTTGATGAATACCTAATAAAAGGAAGTAAAAATGTAATTCTCATATCGTAAACGAAATCAAATTGTTCAAAAGCGCTTTAATTGAGCTTAAATAAGCAGATAATCAGTAAGCAGTAAAACTTTAAACAACATTAGCAAAAAAAAAAACAACAACTAACAAATGCTAAGCATTTAATTCATTCATTTAAATTTATGCATTGAATTACATTTCGCAGCAATTGAAATTTATACGCCGCCAGTTGCAACATTGTTGGCGTGGCTGACGACGCCGCCGATTGCAAAAGGCAAACTAAAAATTATTAAATTACCAACCTGCGCAATGCGTAGACATTTGCAATTTTTTTTTTGCTATTTTTTTTTTTTTTTCGTTTTTTTTTCTTCCATCACCCACGCAGCAGCTATGAAAATCAACAAACAAAAAAGTTGAGTATACGCCGTGTCTCTTGGCGGCAATTTTGTGGGCAATTTTTTTTTTTTGTTTGTTGTTGCTTGCTTTGTGGATATTCTTCGCACTTTGCTTTGTTGTTGTTTATGTGATATGGTCGTGTTTTATGGTTGTTGCTGCTATGAAATCTATACATATGATACGAGTATGACTTTTTTGTTTTTTTTTTTTGTATTGTCGTTGTTGTTGTTAAATGCGTCAAAGTGGAAAAAAGTTGTACGCAAAGCACATTTTCCCACTCAAAGACACTGCGTTGGTGGTGGCAGCAGTCAAGTTGTGAATTGACTGCGTGCGGTCAGCAAGTGCAATATTGTGGATGTAAGCAAATACAGTCAACTAACATTAAAATGGAACAGTAGCATGAATTGACATTTGTTAAGGTCGTAGTATTTATGAAGGAGTAAAAATTTGTTTTGTGTAAACTTTTCTTTTTTTTTTTTTTTGAAGACCGAAAAATTACTCCATATTTAATGAACTTAAAAAGTAGTGGGCCTTTTGAGAATCATCTCGGGATTATTTTGGAACTATTTTTGTATAATTTCAGGATCACTTTGCAACTTTTTTGCGCTCTTTTATGGATCACTTCAGACTTAATATGGGATTGTTTTCAGAGCCCCTTCGGAAATTTTTCGGTATAACTTTGGAATTGCTTTGCTTCATTTCGTGACTTTTTCGGTATCATTTCGGGATAATTTTAGGTTATTTTTGGGATTGTTTTAGAAAATCTTCGGAAAACTTTTTGGGTTTTTTTCGGTTTCAGTTCGAGAACATTTCGGTACCACTTTGGAACTTTTTCGTTAATATTAAGAGAATTATTTCAGAGTTAAATTCGATATATTCCTTCTATCATATTGAGACTTTTTCGAATAAAAATATTTATCATTTTCCGATTATTTCGGGATTGTTTACGGGACCACTTTTTCAGGTTAAATTTGGAATTATTTCGTCACATTTTTAGTCTACTTGTAAGATGTTTATTTTATGGAATTTTTTCGGAACCACATGTTGAGGACACTTCGGGATTTGTTGCGGAATATTTCGGGTTTAACAGGATCGATTTGGAGTAGTTTTCGGTGCTTTTTAGAATTATCCAGGGACTTTTTCGGTATCATTGTCGGGATCATTAAAGGATATTTTCGGGGTTGTTTAAGGATTGTTTTGATACTTTTTTGGTCCTTTTCGGAGTTGAATTTGAGACTATTTCGTGATAATTTCGGTCATCATTTTAGAATCATTACGAAACCTTTTTTGGTCGAAAAAACTACTGAAAATAATAATGAAATGATGAAAAAGAAAGTTTAAATTTTTTACTCTAAAATTTGTTGATGTTGATAAAAATTCCTACTGAAGAAACCTTTTTTTTATTATTTATTTTTTTTGGAATTTATTTAGTTATATTAAATAAACTTTTTTTTGTAAATTTCATTTATAATTTTTTCATAGTTTTCTCATTTGCGAGTTTGTACGCTTAGCTTTCAGCACATCTATGAAAAATTAAATTTAGTGAGTGCTATGCATACGGCAAGCACTGTATGTGCTTGTGTTTTTCAACCAGTCGTAAATTGGTCATGCCATACCTGCAACTCTTCCACAATTTTTTTTATTTATTTATTTTTATTCATTAAATATGTGCAGCTCTTTTTTTATAATTTTTCACTTGCTATGAATGAAACAAAGTTGCAGCAAGAAATATTGCAACAACAAGAAAACGCTTCCAACTAGTGCAACTTAATCATTTTACACACACTTGCAATATATGAAATTTACTCTAATTTCAATAAAAGAAAATTGCTACACTAAAATAAAATGTGAATAAAATAAAAAAAAAAAAAACAAACAACAAAAACTTTGCTAAGTCAGTCAGTCAGTCAGTCATTCAGTTGCTTGACGCTTGTAAATATTAATTTACACGCTGCCACATTCATTCATACTTCTTGCCACACACACATACATACAAACATACATAAATATTTATTCATTCATGGTTTGCTGTAATGTTAATACTCCCTACTTGATTACTATGTTTTTTTTTTTGTTTTCTTTTTTTTGTTGCGCTTTGTGTGGTATGAATATGTGTTGTTGCTTTTGTTGCAAATCGCGCTGCGTTGAAAATAGCGCAACGATGACAGGAATTTGTAATACCATTTCTTGCCAATCACTCAATCAAAACGTCACTTTGGACGCTAAGAAGCCGTTGGCTGTAGCGTTAGCGCTACTCCACCGTAAGCCAAGTTAGCACAGAATGAGCAAAAAATGAAAAACCAACACATAAATGTAAACAATAATACTTACAAATGCAAAATATTATTGCCAAGCGTAGCAAAGAAAAAAAAAATTAAAACAAAATTACAGAAGCGGGAAAAATGCCGTAAAAAAAAATTATGAAAACAAAAAAAAATAATAAAACTTTGTAATTGAAACGTCAGAATTTCTGCTCTAATTATAAAGCGGTATTTCTTACAGCCGGCGCATAGTCAGCTGCCCAGTGCAGTAAGGCATACTACCGACGCCACTTGAAGTTGTACATATTTTAGCTATTTCAAAGAATTCTATAGAGCTGCGGATTTGTATGCACAGTGGTTGAGGAAGCAAAAATTTATTCGAGTTATTTTTTAAATATTTCGTTTTGTTAATAAAGAATTATTTATATGTACTTCGGGCTATTATTTTGGAATATTAATTTGTTTCGAAAAAAAAATTTGATTTAAAAAAATAAATTAAAATTAAAAAAAACTGAAATAACACTCGAACCTGAACACTGTGCTGCAATTCTTTTGAACCCAAAGGCTTACAATGCATATCATCTGCCGTCATAAAATTCCAACTGCTTTTTGTTATTGTAATTTGTATTTATATGCCGTTTATATGTTGCAACTGCGCATATTTGTGTATATGTATGTGTGTAACAGCACACACAATTTCTCATGTATGTGTGTGCGTTTGCAGAATTTAACCAAACTCGTTAATGGTTGCAAATTTAGACTGTAATTCATATTAAAATTTTTATTATTTCAATTTTTTTTTTTTTAATTCGTGGCGTTTCAATTTCAGTTGCTTGTTATTTTAACACTTCTTTTGTATTTAGTTTTTTTATTGTTATTATTACTAAATTGTTTTCTTTTGTTGCAAAAAAAAAATAAAAAAAAAAAAAATACGTAGACAATTCCTTGTTGAGTTACAAAATGCTTTTCGCAGTTAGATATGAATTTCATGCGTTGTTTTTAATTTCACACCTCACTAATGGCAAACCGTTTGCATGGCTCAATGCTTTAAATTACGATATCACAAATGTTGCTATTAATTTCATTGGTTTTTGATTGCGGTGTGAAATTCGATTGCATTCAAGTTGCGTACATATCGAATTTCTTTTAATTAGTTCATTAATATTTCAACTATGATAGATTGTAAAAATGCATAAAAAACTTTCATACGCATCAGCGATAAAATGATTTGTAATTACATACATAGTTACTTAGTAGTAGTCGAACAAAAGACTTAAGCAACGAACTTGCGCAATACTCATCATATTTGTATGTCGCGCAGCATGCGTTTAAAGCTTTGGTATGCATATTTGCAAATGTTAGGATTTTTATTAATATTTTTCGGACACAGTTTTTAGCATTTGGATTCGCTGGCGCATATGTTAACATGTGTGTGCCTTTTGATGGTATTTTGCTTTAAAGAACTAACATATTTAGTTATCAGTGGCATCAACGAGAAATGACCTCCTTCTTTTATATTAAACTCACAGTTGTAGCGCTCTCGACCTCCTCACACTCACACTTTTCGGCTAACCTTATAAAGTGATTATATACAAAAAAAGAAAAAAATAATAATACTCTGATGGCTTTTCTTACATATAAAATCAATCAATTGTCTTGGAACCTGTTTCCTGCTTAACAGTACTCATTAGTTGGAAGTATTGATTTTCGTCATATTACGTTTCTTGGTAAACTTAACACTACTGCACTTAAGAGGCGTGGCCAGATAAGCGAGCTTTGAGGGCTCTAATTCACGTATGCTGGGGCGGCTCAGGTTTGTAAAAGAATGCATTCATATGTGAATGCAATCAGTTGAAGTCTCATGCAATGACTTCAAAAATCGAATGCACTCATTGACTCACTTTTTGACTAAATTAAAATTAAAAAATGAAGTCTGAAATCTTTCTGAAGTCACAACTTTGAGTCATTTAGGGAAGTCACTTACTGACTTCATTTTTTGAGTGAAGTCACTAACTATTTGCAACAAAAATAGTTTACGATCATGTCTCATATACCACAGGTAAATTGACTTCAATTGACTTCAGTGAGACTTTTTCTTCAATGATTGCAATACATGAATAACCAAAAATTGAATGAAAAAAAGAATTCGAAGTCGCAGAATGAAGTCTGAATGGTGACTTCATTTTTTAAGGCCCAGTCAAAGAATTCCAAAAAATGGCTGCAATCATTTTGCGATTAATCAAATGAATAATTATTATTCTATCCACACTTTTAAAGAGCCAAATTATTGGGTATAGAAATCATTTAGGGCTGTCTGGAAAAGTTGTTTATGTTTGTCGGAATGGACGCGACTTCACGTAGCAATCAGATCAACAATTAAGTAATTAAGAGTGAAGTACTTACCCTCCAAAACACCTTCAGTTGCGCTACTGAATTGAGCTCTGCAGAGCTATACTTTTACGAACTTGAGAAGAGAACTGAATACTCACATCCGTTTTGCATTAAACGGAGCTCGTCCAACAGTATTTCAATTATTGTGAAAGATTAATTGCCCACTAGAGCAAAAAGAAGAGAATTAAACTGCTAACGATTTAGTCGAAAAAATGAAATAAAATATTTTAGTTAGGTTGTCCATAGTTATGGCATATTCCAAACACAGATAGTCATACCAGTATGTAAATACGTATATTTTTTTTTTTATATTTTCCTAAAAACACTTATTAGTAACCCAATACATCCTACTGGCTTCTTGTGACTCACTAGCGAGTATGCAAATTGGAGCAGGCGACATTACTTTTGCAATTGCATTGAAGTATTTTAAAACCATTTCCAAGTAGAAGCAATAAGCTTTAGAATATCATATTTAACGTCTTGATTTATTTATGAAATCGTTCAATTTTCTATTGACTATTGTGTTGCAGTTTTCTTGTCTTCAAAGTTCAAACAAGTGGATTTGTTGAAAAAATATTTTAAATATTGATCATAGGGCAAACTAGATCAAAAGTATTAATATTTTGGACTTTCGTTGCATTTTGAGATATTTCTTAAATTATTATTTTTTTAAATTTTAGAGACTAACATATCAAAAAGAAAAATATTAACTGAAGTTCCTAAAAATGTTTCATCAAAAAACAAAAAAAAAACAAAAAACCAAAGTAAAACAACTAAATTCTGTTTAATCATTTGCTCCAACCCATTTGCTTCTTTCCAATTGTATTACTTACACTTTATGCTCCAATTTCTCTTTGTACTACTGAAGACAAACAAAATCACACATTAAATGAGTTTTGTGCTGCCCACGCACCTAAGCTTATTCATTAAAGCACAAAATGGCAAGCAGTCACTCACTCACTCAGCTGATCAGCCAGTACGTCTGTCAGTCAAATATTGTCTATGCGGCATATCAATGACATGTAATTACGTTGGTACCGGCTTTGTTAGTATGTGTTATGGGATTGTACCGGCCATTAAGCCAACTGTACTCCAGCTGCGTTTATATGCATGTATGTATGTATGTATGCGCGCGCTTCAGGTTAATAGATAGAGAAGCGTATGACAACAGTTGGATAGACAAGTGACTTAACTGAATTTAACACAAATCAAATTCATTCACGCTAAATGAGTTTTGGTTTTGTTTATTATCTGCTGTGTGTGTGTGTTGAGGTTAATATTGTGGGTTAGGTCGACAGACTGACAATCAGTTGACGTACTTTTTCATGACATGCACGCACACACTTTAATTATTGCGGAGGTAGATTTCAATTAAATAACTGTTTCGTTTGATGCATGTCCATTTACTTATCTTCCTTGTTATTCGATATCATAACATGTTACTTGGAGTTTTTGTAATCTCAACAAATGCTTTTAATTTGATGTTTTGACAGCTTTCATTGAATGCCACAGCACATTGTGATGATTTCATTAGGCTTATACTTGTACAAGTAGATCAAATACAATTTAAAGTGTCAACAATTGAAACAAAATCTTCACAAAAAAAAATAAAAAAAAAGGCTCGGCGAGTTTCACATGTATTCAAATATTATTTTATTTTATTTTATTTTATTTTATTTTATTTCATTTCATTTCACCTCATTTTATTTTATTTTATTTTATTTTAATTTATTTTATTTTATTTTATTTTATTTTATTTTATTTTATTTTTATTTATTTCATTTTATTTTTATTTATTTTATTTTATTTTATTGTATTTTATTGTATTTTATTTTATTTTATTTTATTTTATTTTATTTTATTTTATTTTATTTTATTTTATTTTATTTTATTTTATTTTATTTTATTTTATTTTATTTTATTTTATTTTATTTTATTTTATTTTATTTTATTTTATTTTATTTTATTTTATTTTATTTTATTTTATTTTATTTTATTTTATTTTATTTTATTTTATTTTATTTTATTTTATTTTATTTTATTTTATTTTATTTTATTTTATTTTATTTTATTTTATTTTATTTTATTTTATTTTATTTTATTTTATTTTATTTTATTTTATTTTATTTTATTTTATTGCATTTTATTTTATTTTATTTTATTTTATTTTATTTTATTTTATTTTATTTTATTTTATTTTATTTTATTTTATTTTATTTTATTTTATTTTATTTTATTTTATTTTATTTTATTTTATTTTATTTTATTTTATTTTATTTTATTTTATTTTATTTTATTTTATTTTATTTTATTTTATTTTATTTTATTTTATTTTATTTTATTTTATTTTATTTTATTTTATTTTATTTTATTTTATTTTATTTTATTTTATTTTATTTTATTTTATTTTGTTTTATTTTATTTTATTTTATTTCATTTTATTTTATTTTGCTTTATTTTATTTTATTTTATTTTGTTTTACTTTATTTTATGTTATGTTATTTTATTTTATTTAATTTTATTTAATTTTATTTAATTTTATTTAATTTTATTTTATTTTATTTTATTTTATTTTATTTTATTTTATTTTATTTTATTTTATTTTATTTTATTTTATTTTATTTTATTTTATTTTATTTTATTTTATTTTATTTTATTTTATTTTATTTTATTTTATTTTATTTTATTTTATTTTATTTTATTTTATTTTATTTTATTTTATTTTATTTTATTTTATTTTATTTTATTTTATTTTATTTTATTTTATTTTATTTTATTTTATTTTATTTTATTTTATTTTATTTTATTTTATTTTATTTTATTTTATTTTATTTTATTTTATTTTATTTTATTTTATTTTATTTTATTTTATTTTATTTTATTTTATTTTATTTTATTTTATTTTATTTTATTTTATTTTATTTTATTTTATTTTATTTTATTTTATTTTGCTTTATTTTATTTTATTTTATTTTATTTTATTTTTTATTTTAAATATTATTTTGCTTTATATCAAACTGAGACTCTATTGTTGTATTTAATTGATTATATATTACACTTTTATAGTTAATGTTCATGTCCGCTTGACACATCGATTACTTTGCCCCACCCTATTTACTGCGTTTTTATAGCGATTTTTTTTTGTAGCACAGCACTAAACACCATTTATTTCGAGATATTTTCTGTGTATCTGCTGTATCTCTACCTCAAGTAGTTGAACTTTTAATCATATTCACTTAAGTGCATAATTGTTAATTGTTGTCATTTGTTGACATTCCTGTGTTAGCACTAGAGTTAATTGTAATAATTGTTATATTTACTTCCTATTTGCTGTGGAAATATTTAAAAAGAAATTTCAAGGAAGTGAACAAGCCTATTATATGGAGTTATTTCATTTGGGGCGGTGTATTTTATACACTATATCAAGTTTGTTTCTTAAGTCTTTCGTGTAATTCCTCGAATGACAGCAAACTAAAACAAGAGATGTAAATAAATTAGCAAAATATTTTGTTTCACAGCAAACAAATTAATAAATAAATGTGGCTTTAAAGACGAGAGGAATAGGTCTGGTTTAGTTTTCACAATAATTCCTGAAGCCAACCATATACATATTGGCTGGCTGCCATAGAAAAGAAGCAAACGAGTTCTACAACTTATTCATTAATTTCTTTTTGCAACCTTAAGCGGTAGGAGTAGATTTATTTTCTTTCCTTTTTTTGTTTTCCTTTTAAATGAGCACCGATGAATATGTCTAAATTAATTGGCGCTCTCGTCGGCGCGTTGATGCCAAATGTGCTAGTTTAGCGAAATACAAAACAAATAAACAAAGCACATATAAAATGTTTACAATGAAAACAAGCAAATATCCCCAATGATGGTATTACTTGGTTTCCCCACATTTTGTGGTTTCATTCAAATTTTTTTTGTGGTTTTGTTGAGGCAGGCCACACAAGGCATTTGATGAATTCACAGCTTGAAGTTGTTTGATAGGTTTTTTTTTGCTTTGAAATTTCCATATATTTAATAGTTTAGTATATATTCAAATGTGGAGTTTCAGCAAAAAGAAATGATGAATGGTTGCCAAGAATTCACTGAAAGGGGACTTAAACATTAACGTACTTAAAAGTCATGCAAATTTTTTTACTTGATCACCAAATACTCCCAAAATAGTCCCAAAAGTAATTCCGAAACAATCTCGATATTATTCTGAAATGATCCAGAAGTTATGAGGAAAGGGTCCCGAATAAATCCCGGAATGTTCACCAAAAAGTATTAAAACTAGGTCGAAATGCGTCCCGAAATAATTATGAAATGATGCCAAAAAGGTAAAAAATGCTCACTAAAAAGCCCCGAAATGATGACCAAACAGTCCCGAGTTATCCTGAATTGCTCCCAGCAGTAAGCCTTGATTTTATCAATTCCCAGAAAAAGTCCCCATACGATCACCAAATACTACCAAAATGGTCCCAAAAGCAATACCAAAACAGTCTCGAAATGATGCCGAAAAGGTCCCGAAAAAATATCCCGAAGAAGTCGCGAAATGTTCACCAAAAAGTATCGACATTATGCTTAAAAGTGTCCCAAAATAATTATAAAGTGATGCCAAAAGGGTCCCGAGATGCTCACCAAAAAATGACCAAAGAGAGAAACAATCCCGAAAACTATCCCGAAATGTTTCGAAAAAGTAGCGACATTTTACCGAAGGTCAGAAAAGCTCAAGTTAAAAAAATTGTTCAGTAATATATCTCCTGTCCCGAAATTCATTATAAAAGTAAAGAATACCGGGTTTGCTGTCCCTAATATACATAAACACATACATATGCCTTCTCTGAGAAAACAAAAAAAAAAAAAACAGAAAAAGTGCTCTATTTTGCTTGCCATCTTTTTTTTTATTTCTTTTACTTCTGCGCTAATAAATGGAAGGTTAATCGAGGTACTTGCTGATACGAGGTAGGATGAATAAAATAAAATAAAAACAAGAACAATGCGAATTTTTAATATTCGGTTCAGTCGCGCTTTGTAGTCACAACAAAGCAATTGTTTGGTTTCACCGGTCATTGCGATCAAAGTTGGTCCATTTATTTTATTTGGCTATTGTACGTCGCTTGTTGTACACTTCGCACGCTCTAAGGCAAATAAGAAACGAAATCGTTAACGCCCTCCCCAAAAACAATGAATGACGAGTGTGTATGTATGTAAATGTGGGATGCCAGATAACGATAATTCATAGGTTGTAGAGTAACATGAATTACAGTTACACTTTTGACACACAATTTTGATATTAGCAAAAAATTTAATGAGCGAAAAAAAAATAAATTTAGGTGGAGTGGGATGCAAATTTATATGAAAAAAGGTCCAAATTAAATTCTAAGAAATTCTTTCTTGGTACGATGCTAATATGGAGTTGCCATCTATCTGATTTTTTTTTAAATTAAATAAGAAACGTCAATGTGGTTATCTTAAGAAAGGTATCTTACATCGTATTTCAACAAAAATGTTTGACCCAAGGTTGCCACCTATAATCATTTTATTTATTTACTGACATATTTGATAATATTTTACAAAACAAAGCACCCATTTGAATAAACGCTGTAAAATGCTAAAATCAAAAATCGCTCACTATAGTTTTTTGTACTAAAAAGTTTTAACAGGGTTGCCACCTATTTGTTATTTTAGAAAAATTTATAAAATATACTATCTAGTATTTATTTTTATCAAATAAAAGTAATTTTACATCGTATTTCAAAAATTGTATTTCTAAGCAGATTTACCACTTAGAGTTGCCACCTAATACGAACATATTATTTCTAACTTAGTATATATTATACTATCACGAGTATGGCTTGTAGTAGTACCTACTTTTATCACACAAAAGTCATTTTGTGTCATATTTAAAAAAAAAATATTATAAGCAGAGTTGCCACCTAATCCGCACATATTATTTCTAACTATTATATTATGGTATCACGAGAACGGCTTCAAATAAATGTGTGGAAGTTACTTGTAATAATCTAAGCTCGGTTAGATGAGTCTTGCCTTTACGGAATGTTTAGCCGAGTTGCCACCTATTTTCAATTAAAATAAATTAGTCGCAAATATATCAGACTAATGGTAATTTACCGCCTTATTCAACAAAATTGTTCCTAGCTAAGGCCAGCTGTTCCGAAAACTTGAAAAAATCTTACTAATTCAATGAAAAATTATCAGATAGAGAGCTGTTTTCAGGAAAAATTTGAGGAGAAATTTGAGTAAAAAAATTTGCCATTAAAAAGTTACCCAACAACAAAAGAACTGGCAAAAAAGGCTTTCTGACTAAATTTGCACAAACAAACCAACCATCTATGTATATTGCATTGTCCACTCGTTTGCTTTAAATTTACTTAGCCAAAAGCAAGAAAAACCAAAGCCGAAAGCTTTTCCATTGTCAACGGCGCATAAATAAAGCAAAACGAAGTGGATGCACCAAAAAGTGAAGTATGTGGGCGTTCTCAAAAGCACATTTAAAAACCATTGCAATTATTTGCACTTGACCATCTAAAAAAAAAAAAATCTCAGCCAAGCAAAATGAAGGCCACAAAGCTAACGAGCTGATAAAGGCTAATGTGGCAATCCACACAAATCGTACTTTCTTCTATATGTATGTGATTGTGTATGACAAATATAGGTTAGTTAAGCATTTAATGTTGCACTTTTAGGGCTAGAAGTATGCGCTATTTGACTATTTTGGTATTAAAAGCAAGGCATAAGAAAAATTAGAAAACTTTGGCGGAAAGTAAATGGAGCGTGCAATTTTGTTTGATTTTCCTTTGTATTTTTTTTTTTTTTTTTTTTGTTTTTTTATTTTATTTTTTATTTAAGTATGAAATTCATTTTAATGGCACTTTGTGTTATATATTTCTATAAAATCAGGCAAGTCTCCTTAAATGGCAGTTAAAGCAAAAGTTTTTAAAGGAAAGTTTCGTGCAAGCCACTCGCTGATTTCAATTTAATCACAAAATTTGCATTAGATTTATGAGCTTTCATTAATTATTTTTTATTAGGCAAAATATTTTTAAGGCATATCGCTTTTTCTATATATTATGCTGTTGAAGCTTTTCTCCGATACTGAGAAGTCTTAAATTTTTTCATTGAAAAAAAAAAAAATTTAAAAAAATCATTATCGGTTTTCTTGGAAAGAGTGTACAAAGATTTATAAAACAAAAGAAAATATATTAAAAATATTAAATTATATAATTATATTAAATTTGTTTAATTTATTAAATTTATTAAATATTAAAAAATAAAGGTCTGTATGTAAAGTTACTTGAAAATCGCCGTTACCACCCAACTACGTCATTGCTACGTAACCATAACGTCGCTGGAACGTTGCCGAATATCTAACAGCTCTCATAACAAGCACTTTCGCGCTTTTCAAAGCAACCCTGTTTCCTTCACTCGTTTCTTTTTCTTCGTCTTCTTCTCCTTCTTCTTCTTCTTCACATATTGACCTCAAACTTCAACGCTTTAAGCTTTGGCCTTATTTATCTCGATTATTTGTTTTTTACGACGTGCACAATTGTTAATTTATCATAAACTATTTTGTTGCATAAAAGAAAGAAATACAATTACTTATTTCTTATTATTAATTTTTGTACCAATAATTTTTCCAATTATCCACAAAAGTTATGCGCCATGTAGATATGCGAGCAAGTGTAAAGTGTAATCAAACGGCTTTTTCAGCAGCAACGGCAGGTGGTCGCATGAACAGTCACTCCAAACAGTCAAAAAGTCATGTGTGAATTGGCTAAAATGCACAATCGCCTTGCACTACCATTTGTTAAATGAAAAAAATGTAAATAAGGAGAGGGCTGTTTACGGTTGTGATGAAATTTTTATAACCTTTATGAATAACAACTGCTTTTGGTAAAAGGTTCAGAATCATTATTAGAGCATGGTATGGTCTTAAGATTGATCGTCGTTCATGTGGAAATGGAAGTGTGAGCTCAGGAAGCTCAGTTAACCACCCATGAATGACGATGATTTCACACAAACAAAGCAGCAAATTAAGTAAATAATTTCATATTCATGAAGGGTATAAATAAAATTTGCATGCCAAAAAAATAGTTATCAAATCTCACTTCACTAAAATCCATGTAAAACAACTAGAAAATTATAGACTCTTTTGCGAGCAAAAAAAAAAAAACAAAAACAAAGCAAAAAACAAAGAAAATCAACAGACAATAAATTGTTATGCTCAGCATGTGGTTTTGTGGCATGTGGCCATGCTGCGAATATCGTAACTTAGCTTTTGTTTCTCAACACTCTTATGTGGCGCCGTACTCTGGTGTTTCAATTGTTAAACGAAAAATAAAACAAAAAAAAATAAAAACAAAAAATTAAAAAAAGCATTTGACACGCTTGCGGTAAAAAGATTTTTATGCGTCATTAATGTTTTATGCACAAATCAACAAATTTTTTTGGTGTTGTATTTTGTCAAAAATGTTTTCTGGACGCATAGCAAGCAGCTGCCAGAGAGAGCTGCAAAAGCCAGGAAAAGCACATTCGTCCCCTTAGCTGCGGTTGTAATATGGCAACATTTATGACATATTTATTTACTCTTCAAAAATGTTCTACTCGATTTAATTATGACGTGAAAATATTCTTTGCTATGTCTTAATGGCTAATACTGAGATTTTATGATTTGTCCGTTGTGAATATGAGGAAATAAATTCGAAGAGAAGGTTACAAGTCAAAGACCATCTATATATATCTATATTTGCTGCATATGTACTTAAAATATAAAATATAAAATCCGTTATCTGTCAACCATAATAAATATTCAAGGAAAGCATATTAGTGCCACGCCCTCTTTTCCGATAACTCCCTTTTTCCACGTCAGTATAAGGTTGATATCGTAGTATGTCTCCATAAAAATTTATAGATCTCTATCTATGACGCTTTTAAAGATATTCAGTTAGAGAATTTAAATTTGTTTGGGAGGTGCCACGCCCCTTTTTCACATAAAGCTTATTTTTTTGTCTTTAAGTAAGGTATTGATATCGCATATCTTTATAAGAATTTTTGTGCCACAGCATGAACTCTTTTGAATATATTCAGCTTGCAAAAATAGATTTGAATTTTGCCGTGCCACGCCCCCTTTTCTGATAATTCTTACTTTTTCCCCTTAAGTAAGGTATCGATGTCGTATATCTTTATACCCATTTTTGTGTCCTACCTTTGGGAGATGTTCAGCTTTAAAAATTAAATTTGTGTGGTAGCTGCCACGCCCCCTTTTCGGATACTCTATTATTTTCCCATGAGTAAGGCATTGATATCGCATAGCTTTATACCAATTTTTGTTTCACAATCATGACTCCTCTTGTGGAGATATTCAGCTTTAAAAATTAAATTTGTGTGGGAGGTGCCACGCCCCCTTTGCTGATAACTCTTACTTTTTTCTTTTAAAGTATGGTATTGATATCGTATATTTTTATAGCAATTTTTATGTCACTACCAGGAACCGTTTTGAATATATTAAGACTGTAAAATCAAGTTTGTATGGGAGATGCCACGCCTCCTTAATATTTTTTTTCTATTTCCCAAATTTGTTTTTTTCAAACAAAAACCTACCTTAACCTTAAATCATACGTTAAGTAAATCGCGCAAAATTGCTCTAGGCTTCAGACAAGAAAACAAACAACTTGCGATATCTACGCATAGAATTCTCAGTATATATATATCAATCCGTGGCAAGCACCTGCTGCTTAAAAAAGCTTTTAAAAATGCAAAAAAAAAAAAACTTTGTAAATACGCACACTTCTCATAAATAAATAAATAAATTCTAAAAGCTATTAAAATTGTAACAAGTTTATTAACTTTTAATCAATTTAAGTGAGGTCTATTCATATAAACTTGGCACGCAACTTGACACTGACAGCTGACACAAAAAAAAAAAAAAAAAAAAAAAACAACATACAAGCAGTAAGCAGTGAAAACTATAACTGAAACTAAGGTACTGTACACAAGCAAACCGCTCAACTTCAGGCCAAATGTTGTCTTATTAGCATAAATGATAACTTAATCAACATTATTTTGAAGCAAATGCAGCCAAAGTCAAAGATTAATATTCAAAAAGCTTAAAGAACACTGAAAAGCTGCAACAGTTGAACTCGCTAAGTGAACTTAATGTCATACTATTTGGGCATAACAAAATTGATGAAGGTGATACTTGAGTGTAATATATGTGGGATTTAAAATTTTTGTGAGAGATTTATTAAAAAACTTGCCCGAATTCCTAAGTTATCACTAGTTG
>OX608079.1:9779386-9791886 GCA_951509765.1 Sphenella marginata | reverse complement strand
TTTGGAATATACTTGGGTATTTTTCGGAACGGTTCTAGTAATCATTCTGAGACTTTCCGGGAGATAAATTCATTTCCATCACAAAGGTAACATTTGCTGACCGCTTTTGGCTTGTTTTCTTCACTTTTGCAGGACCAATTCGAAATTATTTTTGTAATCAGCCCATGACTTTTTCGGTACTCTCCGGGAGATAATTTCGGAATTGTGCTTACATCATAACGGGATAAATTCTTGACTCTTTAGGGATTTTTTTCTTAACTTGTTTGGGACGAATTCGAAATCCTTTTCTAAGCGTTCCAGGACTTTTTCGGTACCTTTGAAGGAAATTCGAAAATTTATCGGGATTGTTTCGGAGCAATTTTGGAAATATTTACGGGTTATTTATGTGATCAATTTGGGATTGCTTCGGAGGACCACCTCAACCACATGGATTTAGTCCTCTCTTACATTTTGAACTAAGCGCCTGTTGAGACAGCTGCGATGCACCAACTTGCCGTCAAAATCTTCAACTTTTTTATATGAAAGTTTTGTCTGCCATAATGTTATAAAAAATTAATTAAAATTCGTATATTTAGTGCATTTATTTCGTCAACGCTAACTTTGGAGTGAGCCATAAACAAAACGTTATTGTTGCTGTCGCTATTAAGTGGTCTGGGTGTGACGATATATTTTAAGCTTCACAGCAAGATCAAAAGCTTTTAAATGAAATAAATAAATAAATAAATATATCTATAATAAAAAACACAGCAAGCCAAACATCATACAAAAAAAAAAAAAAAAAAAAAAAAGGAACATGCCACAGCATGCGGCGACACTTAAGTCAATTTTAATTACGTGCCTGCCACAAATAATGACGTTGTGCTGCCCGAAAAAGGGGCGCACAACATTCGACCAAATACAACCAAACAACACAAAAAAAAGTTTGGAAAAGAAACAAATTTTTTTCTATAAATTTACCCCACAAAGTGCAACTCTTAACTTATGTGGCACACTCGTGTGGCACGTTCGCTTAAACAACCATTTTAATAGAGCAATTTTATGTGCATACAAATCCATGTTTGTAAATATGTAGTTAGAAGCGAACAAAAAAATGTGTTTGTATGTATGTATATGTTACGTTGACAGTTTGTTATTAAATTTACGTAGTAAAAATCACCAATTTGGCCTGCAATAGATCGCGTTCGATGCCGCACCAGTGGTAGGCACCTCAATGAACTGTAAAAGAGAAAAAATATTTAAAAAAGTTACATAAAAAAAATCTCCAAAAAAGAAGTTCGTTGCTTAAGTCTTTTGTTGAGCTAATGCAATTGAATGGCAATACATTTTTATACCCTTCATGAACATGTGATTGTATACTAACTGTGACGCTAATAGATGGCTGCTATGGTAGGTGGTAGAGACAAATCAATAACTTGAGTTTCTAGTAAGAGCCCTCAAGACGACAAATATGGCTTCAGCTGTTCAATGGTACCTACTCTCGTAACACAAATTGTTTCCTGAACGAACTCTGTTGAAATACCTAGCTTCATCGCGCTTTTAGGAGACCACCAAATGTACTCCTCTACTTTTGAATGAACTGGCTGTTACGATATGAGGGCTCTTCGTATGCAAGGAAAGGCACAAATTCTTCAGCGCAGCCGAGTTGCGTACTTCCTTACCTAACTATTTTAACTTTTCTTCCTCGATTTTACCTTGTCGCTCGCTTACCGTCTCGCTGTTTGTCACATATTTTGCATGTACACAGCCATAGACATATATATATGAACACATTGCCTTCTCCCACCAAAATTTTAAGTTTTTTTTTTCCTTTTCACATTTATCGGTTTTGAGTTTATCGATATTATTGTTATGTTTGTATGTATGTCGCATATAAATCTTTGAAGTATGCGTGTTCGTTTGCACATTTCAATAGGTGTGTGGGTGGGTTGGCATTTGATTTGCCACACTTTCGCTCAATGCGAAAAATTAACAAATCTGCCAGTTGGGGCGCGTGATTTGTGTGGGAAATGTCGTGTTTAAAGCGCTAATTGCGGAAAATTTGTAATGCAAATATAGCGTGAAAATGTTGATATATTGAAAAGTGTTTTATATTTGAGAGCGCTTATGTAAGCTTTTATGATTAGTCGGTCTGGAAAAGCATTTTCTAAAAAAAAAAATTAACTCGAAAGTAGTTTATGGCTGGAATGCTGTCAGAAGCATACGATGTTGTCAGCAGAAGGCTCGTTTTATTTCATAAAGCTCATTAAATCTTAAAAGCATTGGTGTGACATTGAATGAGTTGAATAACGAAAGAAAGCTCATAGGTGAGCGCTCCAATAAATTGCACATCCCTTAGGTAGCTTTTAACTAAACTTTCGACATAAAAAAGGCTTACAATACACCAACTCTTAATCACCACTTCAAATGGAAGCTCTCCCATAAAGCTTTCTAAGTGCGAGTCTGAAGAATTCAGTACCAATGAGGAATAGGTAGAGTCGTCACCATATCTCTCACAACTGAGACCATCGAAAAGAGCGTAAATAAAATTCTTTTTCAGTCAGAAGTGGGTAAAATTACCAAGCGGTCAATTGATGTGCATCTGACAAAAAGAAGAGAGTTAAAATTAAATTTCAAATTTATATAATAAAATAAATGAAAATGAAGACTTTCAGGCCTTTTTATTGCATATATTTTCGCAAGGAAAAGTTTAGGAGATATGGAAATCTAAATGACAATAATTCCTGCCAGGTATTATAAATTTGTCGAATTAATAATGAATAATTGAAATAAAAAAAAAAAATTTTAAATTGAGATATTTGAGTAAAATTTGAACCCCAGTTACATGAGGCATACAATTCCGAAAATAAGCTATATCCATTTTTGACCACGCCTACTTTATCGGAAAATTCTGAAAATATCAGATCTCATTGACCGATGCATTTAGAACATTGGTCGGCAAACCTAACCCGTGCGGGTATTACGCTCTTCACATATATTCTTACACTCTTCTGATGAGAGCGAAAAAGCAATTGCGGCACAGTGGTACGTACTGTCGCTTTGTTGATTGTTTTACGTGATAGTAAATTATTCGCGATTTAAAATGAGTGAAAGATCAATTCTTAATAATTAATAATAAATAAAAAAAATGCCGACCACTGATTTAGAATGACCTAATTTGACACTTTTTCATTTAATAAACGATTTTTTAAAACTTCTAAGAAACTTTTAAATGGGAATTTTAATAACATAAGAATCGTTTGGAAATAAGATTACGAAACTTGATGCGATGTATGATATTCATAAAAAATAAAAAAAAACTCTAAAAAGCTCTATAAAGCTCTTGTAATTAAAAATTTGTGTGGACATTTTCTATCAAAAAGCTTTATAAATCAATTAAAATTTTTTTATGAATGTGGGGCCACACTTAGCACACAATTCGTAAAACTTTCTTCAAAAATACAAAGTGTTAAAAAAAAAATTGTTTATGCATTTTATTGTACCTTTACTACATTTATGTTTCACACAAAATCCCGCTAGATGACACGCTAATCTGGATAATTAGAAATTACCGAAAAAGGGTGACATCTTTTCACCGGATTTTGAGTACCTTTTCGTTGAGCTGGAGACTTGACAATACAATATTTGATAAAAAAAAAATCCGTATCATCGTTTGAATTCGGAACTCTTGCTTTTAATTTTTAATCGGTAATAAAAGGACTTGAAACTAAGCGCATAATTAAAGACTTTATTAGAGTATGGTTTGTTGAAAGTAAGATTTCTTTAGATTGTGCTACGATCAAGATCCTGCAACAATATTTGAGTAATTTTCAAATGGCTTAGCATTTTTTTGACAGAGTTTCTAGAAAACTTTTAAGTACGCAGTTTTGTAGCCCAATGAATTTAATGATGGTAACAATCAAGCAAGAAATTCGTCGAAATTTTTTGAAATTTTAAGAATTTTTTTTCGTCGAGGATGTTCCGTGATTTCTTCCATACAATGCTGAGTAAAATTAAATTTTGTATGGAAGAAAATTTTTAACAGCCTGTGCAATAAAAAATAACTCAGGAAATTTCGAAGCGTGTTGTGATTAGCATATTATTGTGTTAAAATTTATTGGTCGAAAAAACTATTAACTCAAAAAATTTTCTAAAAATTTTAGATTTAAAAAATTTTCAGTTTTTGGTGGCCATATTTTAAAGTTTAATGAACTTTGCTGAACATTCTGTAAACTTTGAAATTTTTTTATGTGGTTTTTATACAGAATTCGCTATATTTAAATGAAAATTATTAAAAGCACTGCTTCTTCTTATATTGCTGAACGTTATTAAATTTAATTGCACTACTATTATATTTCACACCACTGTATATATGCAACTAAAACTAAAATAATAACAAAATAATAGAAAATAAAAAATTTGCTGTTTTGGCGAAAACAGTACAAGAAAATAACAAATGATAAAAAAATTTTAAAAACTGCCTTCCTATTTTTCTACCATTTTTTTAAATTCAAAAGTAATTGGCATCCCCATCTCATTTCCATCTTGTTGCCTTTTTTATCTCTTACTCACTTAATGCGAAATTAGCCACAATATTTACCGTTTACATCAACATCACAACGTTAATTTATTTTGAACGCTAAAATGTTGCTTCTGCTTTTAGCAATTGTTGCCGCTTTGCTACTGTTCTTTTGCTAATTTGTTTGTAGCATTGTTGCTACAACATGTTCAACAGCTGTTGTTGTTTTTTTGCTAATACAACCATTTATTCTGCATACAAACCATTGAACGCGTGCCATTATATGGAAAACGCCAACAACAACAACACTAAAACAAACTAAGCAAAGAAAATAACAAACAGCTAAACGATTAACTACAACAAAAACAACAACATACAAACAGCTGTCAACAACAACAAAACTCATTTCAAAAATGTGACTTCAACCGACAATTGGCAATTGAACGAATGCGCGCACAATGACCAACAGTACAATGACAACAAAAACAAAGTACTAGAACAAAAAAAAGCAAAAACAAACAACAACTGTAATGCAAATGTGTGTATAGGCGCAAACAACAACAACAACAACAACAGCAAATAAACAACCACACAACAAGTCGCTACAAATCGTTAACAATGCAAGACGACATTCGTACTTAGACACTTTAGCGCTTCTGTTGCTTCGGTGCTTTGGAGCTTCGGTGCTTTGGTGCGTGCTTCTGCACTCACCACTTAATTTGCTTAGCGAACACTCATATTTGACGCTTAATGAGCGATTATTGTTGACAGTTTTTAACACCGTTTTATGATTTGTTTATATGCGGAGTTTTAGCGAAGTTTGTTTGAGAATTCGTTTTTGTTGCTTTATGCCCTTTTGTGCCGACCCTTTCTTCGTTTGTTTAACGCCGGTTTTTTGTTATTATTTTTCAGAAACCAAATGTAAGAAGGAAAAATTCAGAAAACTTTTTCCAAAAACCAAAAATTCAGAATCAAAAATTCAGAAACACATTTACGGTAATGCATTAACCCACTCGTTATCTACATTTTTATTTTTATAACGATATTATGAACGATTTTTTGGTTAGGTTTTAATGGGTTGTGCTACACTTGATTGATAAATATTTAAAATTATAAACCATGAGCGGCCATACGTTAACCCATTGACGTCCTCAATTTTCTTTCAACTCTGAGATCAAATTTTTCACATCCGAATAGTTTGACATAGCCCTAAGTAGTTGATTTTAAGCGTTTTAAACCTTTAAATGCCATGACTTAACCCATTGGTGACCAAAATTTTTATTTCTAAATAATTTTTTCTATGAAAAATTAATTGCTATACACTTCAATAGTAAATAATTGAAGTTTTAAATGCACGCATTAACCCATTGACGACCTTAACTATTTTATTAATATTCATTATTTTATAATTTCTGCAATTTTTTTATATTGATTACTGCACACTTAAAAATTAAATGTTTAATTGTTAACCCATATTTGGGTCATGTATTAACCCATTAATTTTTTTTTTTAAATTCTGAAATAAATTTTCTGAATTTTTAAATCTGAATTTCACTTTCTGAATTTTTTCTTTCTAAAAAAAAATTTCTGAAAACATGTGTTTCTAAATTTTTGTTTTCTGAATTTATGGGGGAATCCCTTTTCCGTATATACCTGTTTAATTTGCATCCGTAAGTGCACTAACGACAAAGGTTATCGCCTTACTATAACAAAGATTTGTCAGAAGCGAAAATGTCCTCAACCGCACACATACATTTTTTGTTGTTGTTTCATTTTTAGCTTTTCGGGATACGCCTCTCTTTTAACAATTAGTTAGATATTCAAAGTTTTTGATCACTTCATGCTTGCACTATTTTGATTTTCGCTTACTTGAAGGATGGCAGTGTGGAGTTGGTTACGAAAAGACCGCCCCAACTACAAACAAACATACATACCGTTAAAGCTGCGCACTCAAAAATAAACAAAAAAAAATAAACAAAAACATTCAACCATATTCATTTACAATCCAATCAATAGCCAGCAGCAATCCAAGATGACAGTCTAACTATTTACTAGTTTTTTAAATGTCCACCTGTTTGGCTGTTTGGCTGTCGTCTGTCTGCGCATGCGTCCTGTTGTCAGCAGTCAACCGCAAAAAGATTCAAAGCATATTTGTTTTCCAGTTTGTATACCATCGAAGCTTCCAAACAACAAAATTGAAATTCAATTAGGCAGCATTTAGTGTTGTTGCCACACTTGGCAACGCGCTGCACACTTTCTGCTTGATTGGGTGGCAGCTTCCAATTTGTGCAACAAATCCAACAGCATTTTGTAAAGCCTTAGCTGCCATTATTATTGTTCTTTTTGTTGTTGTTGTTGTTGTCAGCATCGTTGATGCTCATTTTTGCAAATCATGATTTTCACTTTCCATATTAGGGGAAATGCATAGCACAAACAAAATGCTGAAGAGGCGCATGCGCAAATAATGAAGCATCTGTTTTGTTGTGAATGCAGTGGCGTAGTAAGGTGGCGGTAAAGTAGGCGGAAGTAGTTTAGATTGAGTTGATAGAACAGTGATATGGATTCTTAATTACCTTTTGATGCGTAACTAAGGCGTTTAGATCAAAACATTTTTAATAAACGCTCAACTTCAGAATACAATTGAAGAACGACCTATTTCAGAATGTTTGTAAATAACGCCCTATTTAAAAATTCGCTTCAAACACGACCCATCTCAGCTGAAAATACATGAATTTTGAAATTGGGTGTTATTGGGAAAAAATCTGAAGCAGGGCTTTTTCCAAAAAAAATGTTTTGAAATAACGAGATCTTTCAATCAGCAGTAGACATAGTAAGTTGTTGTTGTGATGCATTTTTTATCTGAAAATGTATTTGTTTCGTTTACAATTTTTATTATTTTCTTATTTTTTTAATCTACTCAGAACCAGCTACTGTCATAATCCACTGGCTATAAAGTTTTCTCAATTTTCGATGCAGTATCCTGTAGCTTCACAACATTTCTATAGCTGGGTTTGTCCCGATTTTAGAGCTTCTCATATCGAACTCTACAAGCTGTTAATGCTAATTGGGTTAATCAAAATAATTTTTAGGAAATTTCGTTTTATTTTGTGAAAAAGATTGGAAGAGAAGTTTTCAATAACTAGCAATTACTCACGAGATGTCTCCTTATCAGATTTTGGAATAATCGTAATACAAAAGCATTTGACTAAACCCACTTTCTGGCCACTACGTACGCCCATGTATTTATATAAGCAAAAGATGAGCAACTGCAACTGCCTCTTTGAGCACATTTTGGTGCACATTAGGGTGAGTCCTATATCAACTGAACAATTTAAAATTTTTTTTTTTTTCATTCTTCCATTAGTAATATCACTGTCAAATCGATCAGATGCACCCTAAGCGTCACTTCTCTTAACTGCAGGTCTTGATTAGTACTTAAGGATAATAATTTTAAATTTTTTGAGTAGTCGTACCCTACCCCTGACCGTCGTCTTTAATACCAAACCAAAACTCATTTAATGAATTTCATATCAAACCCGATATGCATTGAATGCGACCCTCTCAGATTTTGCTGAGAGCTAGGTACATTTTACCGGTGCAGTGAAATAACGCCCAAGGAAATAACGCCCATCTGCAAAAAGAAATAAAGCCCATGGCTCTTATTTCCTTTTTAAAAGAGAAATAACGCCCTGTGAGAAAAGAGTGGGAAACGTGGCACGCGGAAGGACATCACCGTGGCGGTAGCCACGGCTATGGCACACACCCGGAGTTGGAATGGCGTAGCCCAGGGTTATTTTTTGAAGCGCGGCCGAAGGCCGCCTACGCGGAAAGGTGCCCTGCACATAAAAAACGTGGATGGGGCCCCGAATTGGGGATCTGACCCGGCTCAATTTTCGGTTTTTCACTAATAACTTTTCACAGAAACAAAATATTGCTTTTCCCCCTTCGGATTATAGTTACGGCAGAACACCTTTCCGCGTGCAGAACACATTTCCGCGTAGGCGGCCTTCGGCCGCGCTTCAAAAAATAACCCTGGGCTACGCCATTCCAACTCCGGGTGTGTGCCATAGCCGTGGCTACCGCCACGGTGATGTCCTTCCGCGTGCCACGTTGAAATTTGTGTGTAACTATTCAATAAAATACAAAAAGAATTAGAGTATTATTGTTTCATTAAAAAAATGAAAGAGCAATAAGGCCTTTAAGACTTTATTTCTCTTTCGTAGTGTAATAAAGCCTTTTTTTTAAATAAAGGCCTTATTTCACTTTCAATAGTGTAATAAGGCCTTAAAGGGCTTATTTCACATGGCGCTATTGCACCCCGCCTTATAAAAACATAACAAATATGTTAAAATTTATTGAAATAAAGAAAACCATATACTTAATTCTTGAATCAGCTTGTTTTAATTCGTTTTTAATGTCCGTGGGCTTTATTTCTCTTCGAAAAAGGAAATAACACCCATCAGCAAAAGGTGATAACACCCATGGGCTTTATTTCCTTTTTAAAAAGGAAATAAGGCCCACGGGCGTAATTTCCTTTTTGAGTGGGAAATAACGCCCATGGGCGTTATTTCACTGCACCCATTTTACCTATGCAAACATAACCTCATTTTAAGAACTTGCATGTTTGGAAAATTGTGGGCGTGACACGTTATCGAAATATGTGAGAAATAAAGGTAGTCGATGCTTTTAGGTTGTGGTTACTAAGGAATGGTTTGACTGCTTCATAAGAACTTTACACCATAAAAAAGGTATTTAAATCATCTTTTGAAAATTAATACTGCAAAAATTTTATATTACACTGAAAACATTTTTCCTTGTTAAAAATAAAATTTTAAACATCAAAGTTGTTTCTAAAAAAATAAATAAAAAAAATATTTTCTAAGAAAATTTAAACAAAAAAAATATTTTCTAAAAAATAAAAAAAAAAAATATTTTCTAAAAAATAAAAAAAATTTTTTTTTTAGAAAACTCTGTTTAACAGATACAACATATCTAAAAAATAAAATTATTTTTTTTTTTTAATTTTTCAAAACAACATTTTCCCAAAAAATTTAAAAAGAAGCAGACTTTTATAAAAAAAAAGAATTTTTAAACGCTTGACTTTTGAACTATTTTGGTGGTTAAAATTATGTGTTGAATGAAAAAAAAAATTTCCGTATATTTTCGTACCACTCTAATGCACATGTTTAACTAGTATCTATGTATTCGAAAACTCTGAAATAGATAAAATATTTTTCTTCCTTTTTTAATTGAAAATGATTCTAAAAAGTGCAAATTATTCGAAAAATGTTAACTCCCCTCTTACCGCCACCCACTAACTCACAAACTATAACTAAATATTTATGTAAATAGGGTTTTGCCTGCCATTGCAATTTTGTGTCACTTACATTCTAGTTAGTTGGTGGGTTAAAAACAAATTTGTTTTTTACCAAGTTTGGCACTTCTCACCAAAATGCACAACAACAAATAATAAGAACGTAGCAAAATTCAAATCAATTTTTTCGCCATTGTTTATTTATAGCAAATGTTAGATGGATCGCATATGCAGCACAGCAGGGCTGCCTCTGTTTGTATGTAAATAAGTCAACATCCATTTATTTAAATTTTTGTTGAAAGAGTTTAAGGGACACACATTCCGCTTTTGGTACATTTCTGCCACATTTGGTAAATTATGCCTGACTTGACCGTTGTTTGCCGTTTTGTTGTTGCAGTGGCAATGAGGCAGACACCTTGCCACTTAGGCTATCGTAACGTTTTATCGCCTTTACAGTGAACAGCAGCCATTCTTTGCTTTGTACTACATTCGTACATATTTTTCAAACTGAACTTTGTCACTAATACATTGACCTATTTGAACTTAAAATGTGGGTTTTGATGAATATTTGCATATGACTTTTACACCCAATTCGGAGCTAGGCGAAAAGAAAAAGTATGAAGAAGAAGCACAGGAATGTTTGTGGACATACATACAAACATTCCAACTTAAAAAACTGAGTGAACGACTAGTACTTTACGTCGTATAGAAACAAAAATATATATAGATAGGGTTGCTACCAGATCAGGTTTTTTTTAATTGTTCGCATCTCTAGAACGTTTTGCGGCATTTCGATGCAGTTTCAAATGTAAGTTACCTACTAAAATCTAAGCTCTTTAACAGAAATGTAAAAAGTGTTTACCACTTAGAGAGTTTTTACCGAGTTGCCATCTAACCGAAATTCAAAAAAAAATTTATTTAGTGAGATCTGCTGACTTATATAATTATCTGATGAAAGATATTTTATGACGTATTTATTTATGTCCTATAAAGTTCGAGGGTTGCCACCTGTTATCGTTTAATTTTATTTTTTTTGCTTGAATATCCGCTACTATCCCAAAAAATACTTGGCCCTAGCAGACGAACTCTTGCAAACAGGTAATATGCTACATCCAAAGCTCTACTCCTCATACTTTGGTAGTAAAAGTTTTCTCAGTGTTGCCACATATTTCAAATTTTTTCAATTGTTGTAAAATCTGCTCAAAGCTTTATCACATGAAAGTTATTTTACGACTTTTTTTATTTTTATACAAGAAAGATTACCAGCGACGGTTGCCACCTGTGCCCCTTTTATTTTATTTTTTTGCTTGAATATTCGCTACTATCCCAAGAAGGAGTTGGCCACTCCAGATGTCATTTTTAAAATAAATAAATTGCTACATCTCAAGCTCTTCACTCAAGCATTGCTACTGGAAATTTTTACAGTGCTGCCACATATTTCAAATTTTTTTAAATTTAATTAACAATATGGTTAGCAGAACGCGGCTAATTTACGACGTATTTATTTATATACAGGAAGAGTTATCAGCGAAGGTTGCCACCTAATTCCATTTTTTTACCGAGTTGCCATCTATGCGAAATTAATAAAAAAGAAACAAAATAAGATGTGTCAAGTTGAATATAAAATTTTTGTTACGTATTTGCAGCAAAACAACAACACAACACAGTCAATTGAATTGATGTGTGATTGCACGCCCGCATTCTTTAATTGCTTCCACGCAATCGACCATGCCGCATGTGGCAGCTAATCTAGTACTAACAAGCAGATAATGCGATACATGAAAAAATGTCATCACCAGCAATTAAGGTAAATAAAATGAAGCTAATCATTGGCGAACACGAAAAATATGGCTACACATATAGTAAGATACAAATGAGGAAATAAGTCATAACAACAACAAATCAGCAGCTAATCAGTACAAACACCACAAACGGAAGGCAGCTAAGCCGCAAAGAGACGCAATCCACCACAAATGCTAAGACGTGATAAAACGCCAAGAGGAGAAGCGGGGGTGGTAACAAAAGCTAAGCGCAAAAATTATGGCGAAAAATCATTGAAATAAAGTGATTAAATTGATTAGAATGGACAACGAAAAATAACTGGAATTATTGTGTAGCTTTTAGCATTGTTTGAGCTGGTTTACTGAGTTGTAATTGACCACGCGTGTTGCTTCATTAATAGGTTGAATAGTGATTACAAGCAGACGAATGAAGAAGACAGATTAGAAAATGTTGAACAGAGTGAAGGGGTTTTTTTTAGAAATTTAGTCAGAGCACGCTCAAAACTGAACATTTTACAGATGCGAACCTCCTGTTTTTAAAAAACCGATCTCACTCCCATGTCACCTAAAAGTACCACCTAAATTACCACCAATACAAAAATTGAACAATTTACACAAATTACATATCAAAAACTTTATAACGCATAATTTTATCCAACGAAATTAATTCAGCTCTGCATGTATTAACTTTTTCACGCACTTTTGCGTAAATTAAATTATGGACCTCGTATGTCAGCAGCGCTTAACCATTGATCGATTATTGCCTCCGGGCTATGACCAAACAACCAAACACAGCGACGGCGTAAGCCAAAGTGGGATTGATTGACTGACTGACGACTACCCACTGCCAGTAGCAACTTACTTGGAGCAGAGCACTCTAATCAGCGGCCAGTGCTCTAAATTCTTCATT
>OX608079.1:9739386-9774386 GCA_951509765.1 Sphenella marginata | reverse complement strand
GCCAAACCCGATTGTACTCTAGCCAACTATGTATGCAATAAAAAGATGTAGCAAAAAACATTTTGCAGCAGTCATGGCAACACCTACAACTAGACATATGCACATATAAGCTTCGGTTGGGTTTGTTTTGTGATTGAAAAAAAAATTTCATATGGAAAAAGCTATAAAACTAGCAACATTTTTGCTATATAATTTCTATTTTTATAAAAGTAGGGTTGCCATCTTTTCAAAAATTTATTTTTTAAGTGGTAGATCCACTATTTACAGCTCAAGCACGGCTGAAGTAATTCTGATGATTTCTCTATATTTTAATTTTGTCTACATTAATATATGTACAAGTGATTTTCAAAAAAAAAAGGTTGCCACCTTTTTCAAAAATTTACTTTCAATGATTTAATTGCGTTATTTATAACTAAAGAGCGCCTCAAGAAATTCTAATATTTAGTATTTGCATTCTGTTTGTATTAAAATATATTTTATACATGAATAGGGTTGCCACTCTTTCACAAATTCATATCAAATATTTAGTTACAAATTTAATAATACAAGGACAATTTTATCAATTTAAATAACTTCTCTGTTTATAAAATTTGATATGAGTTAAGATATATGTATATTATTTATATAAGTTTTGTTAAAGCACTTCATCATTTTATAAGCAACAAGTTATAAAAAGTGTTGCCACCTGTTCAAGCTTTGATTTTAAATTGGTGGATGCACTATTTAAAGCGCAAGCGCACCTGAAGTAATTTTGATGATATCACTATTTTTGGTATTTTCTCTGTATTGAAATATATAATTTGCAATAAGAGTTGCCACCTTTTCAAAAATTTATTTACAATGGGTGAATTTCATAATTTAGATTTGAGGAACGACTAAAAAATTTCGAAGGATTAATTTATTTGGTTTTGTTTGTACTAAGTTTAGTGGTTTTTATAAAAAGGGTTGCCACCCGTTCAAAATTTTCTGTTTAATATTTAGTTTAACCTTTCATAACACAAAACTTGATTTGCCAATTGTCATGATTTTTCTGTTTTTAGGTTTGATTTGAATTAAGAAATATGTTATTTATGATAAGTGTTGCCACCTTTTCAAAAATATATTTTTTACGCGTTCGTTCTAACATTTGTAACTTAAGAACAGTTATAATAATTTTTAAAATTTTTCTGTGAATATTTTTGTATTAACGTAGGTATGTATGTGTTATTTATATAAACTCTTCAAAAAATTATGTTTACTTTATATCGCATTTTATTTTTAAATTCTAAAAGTCATATAAAATTACGAAACTTTAGAATTATTTTCTAAGCTTTAAAATATTTTCTGTCTACTCAGGGAATACACATGAAATAATTATTCAAGTTTTTACCTCTGTCGGCATAATTATTTTTTTTTTTTTTTTTTTTTTTTTGAATCAGTCTAATATACATACATACACTTTGCTTTACACCTGGTTTGTAGCTTAGTTAGGCGTACTTTTTGCCCCATTTACACATGGAAAATGTCAATGGCACAGAACAAACTAATAAATCGTTTAAAAGACTGCACATTTTTTGTGTTTCTTTTTATGAATTTCTTAGCGATGAGTTTCGCTTTTTCTGTTTTCTTTTTTTTTTTTGCAACACCAATGTAATGTTTTCACAATTTCTTGCGCGCCAAGTGGTCCAATGGTTATTTTTATTTATTATGTGTATAGTACTCTTATCGAACACACAAATAAACTCACCTGTGTACGGAATAAATGTACACGGTGGAAAATTTTTTGCTGAAAAAAAAATTATTGGAAGCGGGGTTGGTAAAGGAAAGAATTTTTAAAAAGAGTCCAGTCCGTTTTTGAAAGTCGGTTTATGTAGCTTAGCTTTAAGAAATAATCAAATAGTTTTTTTTTTTTATTTATAAAAATTTTCTCTCACTGTACACAATCGTTAACAAGACAACTGAGCGCGTTCAAATGACCTTTATTTTGGCCAAGTTCGACCAACCGCAATATTTTGTGCTGGACAATCGACAATCGGCAGACATTTGTCGTGCAGTGCAGAGGCAAACACACACACAAACATTCAAATGTACACATACAAACATGCATTCATGTATCACAATAAAAAGTGTGCAACCAGAAAAAAGATGTGGCATTCATAGCACGATTACGAACGACATTAGCACTGAACCGTCTGCAGTTGGTCCACTTTTGTGCGAGTAATATGCGGCAGATTCAGATTCAGATGCAGATGCAAGTGGCATATAAAGTTTAGAAAAGGAAACCAGGTGATATATGACCGCACACAGACACACACAGACACACACACACACACACATGCTAGATACTCTTTATTTGTGCAAGTTTTATGCACAAAGAAAGACTTATATGCACTTAAGTAAATTTTGTTGTTGTGTATTGCACCGTTAAAGTCATTTTGCATCATTAGTATTGTTTATGCGTCGCACATAGCGGTTAGACGCTGCATGGACATTGAGAGAGATATTTGGATGAAAAAGGTGACACACTCTAAGCAGTGCAGTGGCATGAATGAAGCGATTTGATTGTTAAGTAAACTTGGCCGTGAGATATTTTCGATGGCATACAATTTTAATACTAATGAAATGTAATTAATAATTAATCATGTAAATTCATTACTTCCACTTGTTATAAGCTTGAGTCACGGCGAATAAGCAAAAAAGAAAACTTTGAATAACTTCGCTGCTGAAAATACTGGGTTTTGGTAAAATTTTAAGAGTTGAAACTTATTTTCACTGATATTGAATTTTCATTATTATTTAATACATACTGGGACCTTGTTTTAAAGATTTAAACACTTTTTTTTTTAATAGATATTAAATATAATTCTTAAATACTGGGTTCTCATTTTTATTAGAAAATTCTGGGTTTTTTAATACTGAGTTGTAATTTTTAAATGCTGAAGTTTCAGCTATAGTGAAAAAATTATGTTAAATAAATACTGGGTTGTTAACTGTAAATACTGGGTATTGATGTCGCATAAATACTAGACTTTTCATTAATATATATTAAATACAGAGTTTTAATATGCTAATACATACTTGGATTTCGTTGAATTAAAAAAATACTGGGTTTTTACTGGCATTGGAAAAGTACTGGGTGTTTATGCTAAGATACTAGGTCTGCATTTACAGTGAAAAATTTTGTTAAATGAATACGGGTTGTTAATTGTAAATACTAGTTTTACATTGATATTTAAAAACTAAAAGTGTGTAGCCGTTGTTGTTTTAAGGAACTGTCAACAGCCATTTGAAATACTGGTTTTTCGATATAAGTATCGGAAAAATACTGGATTTTCAAATTAAGGATTGGGAAAATATTTGTTTTTAGAAATTAATATCGGCAAAATACGGGTTTTTCGAAATTAATATTGGCAAAATACTGTGTTTTAGAAATTAATATTAGAAAATAATGGGTTTTTTGTAATTTATATTCGAAAATACTGGATTTCTCGAAATTAATGTTGGAAAAATACTGGTTTTTAGAAATTGATGTTGACGAAATAGTGGTTTTTAGAAATTCATATCGAAAAAATACTGGGTCCGAAATTTATTTTGGCAAAATACTGGTTTTTCGAAATATATATTAAAAAATACTGGTTTTTAAAAATTGATATTGACAAAATAGTGGTTTTTAGAAATTGACACTGAAAAAAACTGGGTCCGAAATTTATTTTGGAAAAATACTGGGTTTTTTGAAATTTATATTAGAAAATACTGGCTTTCTCGAAATTAATGTTGGAAAAATACTGGTTTTAAGAACTTGATATTGACAAAATAATGTTTTTTCAAAAATAATCTTACAAAAATATTGTATTCATCAGCAATAAAAGCTTAAGTCGACACATCAAAATTGCATACGAAGGACTATTTCCTGGAACCGGATAGGGTTAAATCAAGGTCTCTTCTCTGTAGCTATCTTTGGATTGAACTTCAGATAAACTTAGCAATTTTGTTGGAACATAAATACTCTTGGAAGAATAGGTCAAAATACTCACTTTTTCTTAAGTCCGCTTAAGCTGTTATTGCTTATAACCACAGATATATTAATCTATTTCAGGATTAACAGGGTTTGGCCTATATATCTCTAACTTAAATAGGTTCTAAGGTCAAGGAGAATCAGGAAGAAAAAATCTATTAAAATCCCTTAAAACCAGCGTTAACAGCCAAAATGCTTCATCACAAAAATTGTGCCACGCTTTTGGCACAAGTTAGCCACTTTCATTGAGCTGTAACAAACACCCAGTTGAAATGCTGATTTTTTAATTATTGTCAAATATTTCCAAACTTGCAATCGCTCGCAATATGCGCACTTCATCCAACCAAGAATGTTTCCAACAAACAATATTTCACTGCAAAAACCATGACTTTGAGAATAACGTTGCAATGACTTTAACGAAACGATTAGCCGAAAACTTGCTCACCACTTTGTTGTCCACACACACATACATACATATGTACGTACACACATACATGCATATATTTAACTGAACTTGCCAAATCATTGCCAAGCAAGTAATTTTTCTCTAACAATTGCAACTTTTCACATAAATCTTAAGCCTCTACCTCCCCACCACCCTAAACATTTCATATCATTGCGCTTGTTGTTGTGTTTTTATTTTTCTTTTTTCTTTTTTATTCACTTCCATCAAACATTGTGTGAACGTGTAAATTAGCTGCAAGTGCGCGCTGTTTCGCCACATGTGGCATATGTCAGTCGGTGCAGCTAACAAAAAAACTAGGCAAATAAACTAACGATATAACAACAACAACAACTGGTCAATATAAATGTGTTGCTCGTGCTTGCTTATGACCTTTCCGCTTTGTATCATTGCATTGTTGCACGTCGCTGCTGTCTCGCTCGTTATGTGGCTCACATTGATCTTGGCTATGTAGCGTTAATGGTGTTGCTAATATGAGTCCAATACGATATGCGAACACATACACACATACATACAAACATGCAGACAAACATCTGATATGCGCGGCACTTACCACATCGTTACTCTGCTGCCAATGCTGCCAATTGCAATGTCAGTCAATTGTACAAAAACATGCACATAGCAGGCACACACATACATACATACAAACTAAAAAAAAAAAATGTGCATCATTTGTGTGGCATGCATCATCGTTAGATATTAACGGTGTCACAGCAGTCAACATCGTGGTCGGCATCATTATTATTGGAAAAAGATTTACGCGTCCCAGTGACGTATGCATTTCTGTAGCTGCGCGCATGCGCTCATTTATGCTTGGCCATTGATTGGAAATGCTGCAAAAAAGAAACTCAAATAATATCCATTTAAATATGGTTAAGTATGTGAGAAAACAGCGCTTGCATGATTGATGGCATTTGCAGATGTTTTAATAAAATTGTTAATAAATGCTTGACGCTAGAAATTGTTTTCTGTGTTGGTAATTAATAGTTTTCTCCGCAATTAAATTGTCTTAATTGCTTTCAATGCTTTAACAAACAGGCGCGAATTATTGATTTATTAAATATAATCTTCTTGCTAGTCTTCTTTTTACTGTCGTCGTTGTTGAATCAGCACTTAAACCCCATCCCTAAGCGAAATGCTGTGGTTTTACTTACAGTGGATACAGCAGACAGTTTTTTGTTATTCCTCCTTTAAGTTGTTATTTGAAAAATTGGTTTTAAATATTTAAAAAAAAATTTTTAGCAACCTAACTATGCCAAAATACCCTATAATAATAAACGAATGGAAAATAAAATAAAATAAAAACTTACAAATATGTAAAATAAAATAAAATAAAATGAAATAAAATAAAATAAAATGAAATAAAATAAAATAAAATAAATTCAAGTAAAATAAAATAAAATAAAATAAAATAAAATAAAATAAAATAAAATAAAATAAAATAAAATAAAATAAAATAAAATAAAATAAAATAAAATAAAATAAAATAAAATAAAATAAAATAAAATAAAATAAAATGAAATAAAATAAAATAAAATAAAATAAAATAAAATAAAATAAAATAAAATAAAATAAAATAAAATAAAATAAAATAAAATAAAATAAAATAAAATAAAATAAAATAAAATAAAATAAAATAAAATAAAATAAAATAAAATAAAATAAAATAAAATAAAATAAAATAAAATAAAATAAAATGAAATGAAATGAAATAAAATAAAATAAAATAAAATAAAATAAAATAAAATAAAATAAAATAAAATAAAATAAAATAAAATAAAATAAAATAAAATAAAATAAAATAAAATAAAATAAAATAAAATAAAATAAAATAAAATAAAATAAAATAAAATAAAATAAAATAAAATAAAATAAAATAAAATAAAATAAAATAAAATAAAATAAAATAAAATAAAATAAAATAAAATAAAATAAAATAAAATAAAATAAAATAGAATAAAATAAAATAAAATAAAATGAAATGAAATGAAATGAAATAAAATAAAATGAAATAAAATAAAATAAAATAAAATAAAATAAAATAAAATAAAATAAAACAAAATAAAATAAAATAAAATAAAATAAAATAAAATAAAATAAAATAAAGTAAAATAAAATAAAATAAAATAAAATAAAATAAAATAAAATAAAATAAAATAAAATAAAATAAAATAAAATAAAATAAAATAAAATACAATATAATAAAATACAATAAAATAAAATAAAATAAAATAAAATAAAATAAAATAAAATAAAATAAAATAAAATAAAATAAAATAAAATAAAATAAAATAAAATAAAATAAAATAAAATAAAATAAAATAAAATAAAATAAAATAAAATAAAATAAAATAAAATAAAATAAAATAAAATAAAATAAAATAAAATAAAATAAAATAAAATAAAATAAAATAAAATAAAATAAAATAAAATAAAATAAAATAAAATAAAATAAAATAAAATAAAATAAAATAAAATAAAATAAAATAAAATAAAATAAAATAAAATAAAATAAAATAAAATGAAATAAAATATCGTTCTTTGTCCTCTCTGCTATACTTTCACTTCCATATCGAAAGAAACTTTTTCGTTGATCTTTTTTGGTAGCCCACTCTAATGTACATACCTACAGCTACACATACGAATGTTAAGCTTAATGCAGTCGTGAATCAATTTGAGTGTGTGCTTCGCTAATTGTTATTTCCTTTAAACTGTATAAATGACAAAAATATTTGTTCACAGTGGCACATGTGTGGCAGTTAGTTATTATCATTGGAAACTTAAATGAATATTCGTAACACCGTAGGTGGCTGACAAAAAACCGCAGTAACTTAAAACCAACTGTTTTTGTTGTTTTCGTTCTGTTTATAGCTACAGTACTTAACCAAATTTCTGATCAAAATCACAAAAACAGCAATTATAGCTCATCAATTAAATATCCAATACCTACTCAATGAAGTACCACAGCGAACAGCATGACAATATATTTACTTAATACTGAATGCGATGAGACTCAATATTTTGTGATTTTAATATTTTATTTTTTACTAATTTTTATTAATTTGGTTATATTTTTTTTTTTGTCTGCTTGCTATTGTTGCCGCATTATTGTTGCTGTCAGTGAGCAAATTAGTATGGCTAACCATTTTACTATGCATAATTATTCAATTAATCAAATTATCTAAAAACAAACAATGGGTCAGTGACGCGACTAACTACGAACAAGTGTGCATGTGACAACACATACATACATATGATTACCTACAAATTTGTAAAGAAACACCTACATACATATATGTATGACTATGGAAAAAAAAGCATATACCCAATTGTTGTTTCCAAGACCTAGAAGCTAGAAAACTATAAATCGTTATACCGATGGTTTCAACGAGACCGAAATAAAGCTTTTCGGAACCATACCAAAATAATTCTAAAGTAATCCCGAAAATTTTCTCAAAAATATCTGCAAACAATAAAGAAACTATAATGAAATTATTCTGAGAATGTCACGAAAGAGTCTCGAAAAGTGCTTAATCAATTTCAAATTATCCCGCAAATGTTATGGCACCAGTCCCGATTTGATAGTGAAATGGTTCTGCAGGTGCTCATAAAACAATCCGGAATTGATTTCAAAACGATGCCACAAAAACTCCCGAATATGGTCTCTAAATCATCCTGAAGTGATTCTGCAACAATCCCGAAACTATCCCGAAACGATCCCGAAAGGTCCCAAAAACAAATCCCGAAAAGTCCTTAAGTGGCCCAGAAAAAATTAAGACAGTGTTTCGAAAAGCCCCAAAAGGTCCTGAAATGATGCCCCAAAGAGTACCGAAATGTTCCCGAACTATTTCAGAATTAATCCCGAACATTTTATGAACCCGAAATCTCGATAACAGACGTTCAATAGACTTTTCTTATAGTTGTCAGCCTTTTACAGAAACTTATTTGTATCTAGGGTTCTTAAAGATTTTCGTTAGTAACAAGGTAACAATTAACTTACAGCTTAAGACATCTGGGTATAAAAAAGAACTGGTTGTGGAGTTTATTTTAAGGTGCTTAAATAACAATCACATAAATAAGTCTCATGTACAAACTAAAGATATATTCGTCAGATATTAGATAAACCACATAATTTAACATAAACAACAATCAGATCCCCATGCTGAACTCATGAAGTTCTATTACACGTGCCAGCAACATCACGAAGCCAGCTGTTTTTGTCATTTACCAAACCGTTAATGTTTTTAGATATATTTTTTATGCACTGACATTTGATTAATTTAATCTTCATTTACTTACAGATAAATACGTTTAATGAATAATTTATAATATTTTCAATTTTGTTTTTATTTTGTCCAAGACATCAATTAAACCCACACATTCTGTTAGCTTATTAGGCAGTCGTGCTCGCATGCTGTGTGATATACTTTATTCAAAAACAATGCTGTATTTTTTTTTTTCGGTTTAAATATTGTTTATAAATATTGTTTATAAGTATTTAGTAATCAATTGATTTGACGGCGTTATAATCGGTAATGATTACTTACAGTTTTTTCAGAAAAAGGAAATTATTATTTAATTAAAATTAAGAAAAATCAAAAATAAAATCATAAGTTTTTACGATTAATAGAAAAAATTAAAACGAAATTGAAAGGTAATGGTAATCAATAATGCAATATCTTCTCAAGAACATAATTACTATTAAGAAAAATCAAAAAAAAAATTATATTCTTGCAATTAATAAAAAAAATTAGAACGAAATCAATGAGGTACATAAAAATAAATTTACAAAACTTGAAAAAGTAATCAAAAAAAAATCTAAAAAATTCTGCTTTTGATTTCTTTTTTAATAACCATAAAACATCATAATTTTTTTCGGATTATTTAGTCATTAAAAACCGAAAGTAATGTTAATTAATGATGAAATGAATTCTAAAAAAAAATAATTACTATTATGAAAAATGTGATCATAAAAATCTAAAATAATCAAAAGTAATCAAAAATTCTATGTTTGATTTTTTTTTAATAACCATAAAACATCATAATATTTTTGGGATTATTTAGTAATTAAAAACCTAAAGTAAAGGTAATCAATAATGAAATATATTCTCAAGAACATAATTACCATTAAGAAGAATCACAAAAAAAAATTATTTTGTCAAAAATAAATTTACAAAACTTAAAACAGTAATCAAAAAAATCTAAAATAATCGAAAGTAATCAAAACTGCTGTTTTTAATTTTGCTGTAGTAATCATTACTTAACAGGTCTTATTTCAGGCAAACAAAGAGTTGAGCCTGAAAATCACGAAAACACTGCACTTTGTTCATATCCGTCGACTAAGTGAAGTCTGCAAAATATTTGATTAGCAGTATTCTGGGCTTAGATCGGTCACAAAATAGTTTTGAATACAATTTTTCGATTATATTTAATACCTCTATATTTCAAACTTCAAACTATTTCAGCTTTGGTATTCACTGCTCTATAAAAACAATTATGAATGGATAAAAGTAGGCAGCTCATTTCAACAGTAGCCAATAAAATGTTTTCTGGTGTAATGGCTTAAATAGCAAAATCGAGTAATGTGTGGGCGTCTAAATCTTCGACCGAAATTTTAATGGTTTTCCGAAATGTAAACAAAACACACACTCGTGCCCATGTATGTATGTATGTAATAGCGATGTCAAGACCGGAATCCCTGTAACCCGTTTTCTGAAAAGAGGCCAATTCCGGGACTACTTTTTTACATTTTTATCAAATTCTGGGAAACAAAAATGTTACAACGAACTTCAAAGAAAAGTTGTGTGTTCATTTTATTTTCCTTTGCTTTAGTGAAATAATTTTAATTTCAATTAAAAAATTAATAAAACTCATTCTATTTGTTATATAGTTTAAGATAAGATAGTTTTCCAACCAATTTTTTGTATCTAAACTGTTGGAGAACAGCGAATTTCCAAAATCAAAATCCAAAAATCGGGAGATTTTAAAAATCCAAAACTTTTGCCTGGAAAAGGAAAACTGATTGAACACCGGATGTTTTAAGGAAGAGTAGGAAGCTTAACAGTTGTAAATATAATCGACCTTAGGAAGTACGATACCTCAGACTTGGAAGTCTAGTTACGATCAGCAGAAGTTGATCAACCAAATATGCTTAAAGCTATCTAGGAAGTGACCAAAGTGTGTTATACAAAAAAAAAATTAGAATTCGGGAATATTTTAAAGTAACAACGGGACCTCTAAACATTTGTCCACCACTGTTCTCATATCACATTAAGTACATGGGCTCAAGCGCAACTATTGGTAATACATATTTACACACGTATGTATGTATGTGGTTTATGAATTGCACAATCACTGTATCGAATCGATCGATTGAACGAATTATCTTAAATGTCGATCAATTTTATATTTGCTGCTGCCTACTTCAAAATCGTTAACTACTCAATCAAATTTTCAGTTTCATTTCGTACACAATGAAATTGCTTTGGTTTATATGAGGGAGGGATGCCAGATTTTTTATTTTTATTTTAAGTGGTTTCACGACTAGTTCCGAATTTTCGGGGTACTATAAAAGTTAAGATTAAATGAATAAAAAACGGAATTAAAATTGGTGCCTACAAATAATTTTTTTTTTTTTTTTGAGTATGATTTTTCGAATTGTTAAAAAATTTAAAATCTAGAAACCTGGCATACCTGTTGTAATCGATGTAACCGATAGCCTAAAGGTATTACCGATACATTTGCTGCTGCCATTAATTGTTTGGTTTTTATGATATTTGTTTTTTTTAATTTCAGTTTCATTATTTGCTACCAATAGATCGGTGACGCAGATAAGTCAGCATTTAGAAGGCGTTAACAAAATTCATTAAAAATTGTTCCTTGCTAGCGGTAAGCTTGAATGTACAAAGTAATTATGTACGCATAATTGTGTCAAGTCATATGTGCTTCCATGTCATTGTAAATGTGTGTTATTTTAAACTCGTAAACCCGACTCACTTCGCTGCGTAAAAAATTATTAATGTACCTATACCAGATAAGATATTGAACTTAATTACATCGCGTCTTGGGTCACTCATTATCACCTTGCGTTTGGTAGCCATATTGTGCTTAACACATTTCGGGTCACCTTGGTCCACATAGCGGTAAAAACTTGGTGAGCTATTGGAAAAAATTATATCTTTTATTTTAAGCTTAAGATTTAGTAAGACGACGGTGGAAGTCCCATTTAATTCCATTTAGCAGTTTATGAGTGATGCGCGCGCAAACATACAGACGACAGACAAAATTCTAAGAACTGATGATTTGAAGAATGATCCCTGCTATTGATTTTTCTTCAATGCCTGCAATATCAACATTTCAGTATGTTGCAACTTTTTGTATTTAGAGATATCTATATTCTTGGGTTTACTGGGTAAAGTATAGCGTATGTAGAGGTTGGGAGAGTAGGGCGATATCACGCCCTCCTACCCAAGTTATATAAAATTTCAATTCCTAAGTGGTAGCCCTATCTACATTTTTTTTGTTGAAGCATAACGTAAAATACTTTCCTTTCATACCCATACTAGTTTGTTTTGCTTTATATATTTTTCTTTTATTTCAGACAGGTGGCAACTCGGTGGGAAATTTTGTAGTGAAAACACTTATTTAAGGTAGTTTAAATCTTAGCGGGTAACTTAAAGAAAATTAAAGACATGCAGAAAGTTGTTCGGGAAAAGAACGAATATACAAAATATTTAAATTTGGATTAAGTGGCAACTCTAGTTTGTTACACTATCTGGAACAAATTTTTTTTGAACTGCGACGTAGAATACCCTGCGTTTGATACCCATATAATTGCAGCTCATTTTATCACAAAAGAATTATATAGGTGGCAACCCCATAAACAGTTTTGGGTGGCATCACCTAGGCAGAAATTCTAAAAGTGGAATACACAGTCAAGGTAACATATTTCAGGGATGGTAATCAGTTTACGCTTCAAGCCAAGCCCTTCCTGCACCCTGCACATTATAACTTCAGTATATTCAGAAATATTGTATATACTTTTTCGATATCGAAAATTTCGAAAACCGAAAAATTAAATAGTCCCGAATATTCTATGAATCGGTTCAAAAAGTTTTAGGTTATGAAACCAATGAATCAGTCAAGCTAAAACACATATAGAATTTTTAAGAAAGGGCACCAAGTATTTAATATTCGGCTATGATTTTTTTACCTTCACTTTAAAGTATGTGGCACACCTACATATATTTAAATTAATTATATAAATATTTTCATTTGCGAAAATAAATAAAATTTTGCTCCATATACCGCCCAGGGTGTTGCGTAGCACATAACAACAGGCACAAATAAAAAAAAAAAACAACAATAAACTTTGACATGAGGGAAACCCCGTAACCCCAGCTGTCTGGTTTATTTTTCCTTTTTGATTTAGGCTTCTGTTTTAATTAAAACGCCAACAAATGTCAAGTTTACGCGTACAATAACAACACAGAAAATTACAAAAACAACAAAAATGGTATTACATACCAGTGCAACAAAGCACCTTGAATGCTGTGCATTGCAAAATGATAGGCTGACATAGCAGATAGGAGGACTTGCGGAAAGTGCTTGCTCCGATTTCGATTGTTGGGCTAGGGTGAGACTGACGAGAAACGAATAAGCGTACGATTTATAAGTTGGAAGAACTCAGAAGTTAGTAATAGAAGTAGCAATGAGTTAGCTGATCATCGAAATTTTTTTTTTATGAAGCGGAGATAAGAAATTGTTATCAGATTCTTGAAGAAGAATTTAGGAAATATTGGAATTACAAGCAATCGAATTGTAGAATTAGGCAGATTTCGAGTCATTGCTTCGAATCATTTCGTTATTGTTTTCGGTATTGTTCTCGGGACTTTTTCGATATAATTAAGAAGCCATTTCGGGTTTTTCCGGATCATTTTACTATTGTTTCCTTAAAGTTTTCATGACCAGTTTGGGACTATTTTCGGGATTTTTCGGGATCATTCCGGGACTTTTACAATATCATTTCGCAATCATTACTGCATAATAACGGGATTTTGTGGGATTTTTTGGCCTTCTTTCGGGATCATTTCAAGATCGTTTCATGGTAATTTATGGAGCGCCCCGAAAGACCATTTCGGGCTATCGATCTGATCCGAAAGGTGCAAAATTATCTCAAAACCAGTACCGAAATAATTCTAAAATCATATTGAAATGTTCGAAAAAGTCACGGAATGCTGCCGAAGTGATCTCATGTATGATTTAATTCCCTTCAGCGGGTCTGCAAACTATTTAGTTCATCGACAGCAGAGAAGACGGTAAGCGATAGTGAAAGTATAAAAGAGAATATTAGGTGGCTTCCCCGCGCTACAGTAGATTTGTGCCCTATCAGTATTTCGTTTGAAAAAACCTATCCAAATAATTATTAATAATTTATCATTTTGATTTTATGATCTTCAATATTTTCAAATTTTCCCATACTTTTTTATTTTCTACTCACACGCAAATACGCCTCAATTACATTTTTATTAAAGCAATTTCCACTTCTCATTTAATTCCCTTTGAGGTTATTCCTCTTAAACAACAACAATACCAATAGCAAAAATAAAACATCAGAAAACTTACACATTCGAAGCTCATACACCTTAACTATTTAAACATGTCGGTAGATATATATGTATGTATGTACATATGTATGTATGTATGTATGTAAATTGCAAATGTTATTGACGACCTCATTTCAATTCGATTTCGTGCGTTTGCGCAGCCGTTACCCTGCGTGAAGTCGCTTCTTTGATTTCATAGCGTACGCACCGCTGGGATATCAAATGACGAGACGTTACTTGGTGGTAATACAAATTGATACAACAATGTGAAGAAATCTATGAAATTTTGTTAGTGGCAAAAAAATGTATGAGAAATAAAAAAACGGATAGAAAATTACAAGAAAAGTGCTGGCGTGCCAAAGTAGGCAGAGAAGCAACATCGCACGTCGTTGAAAATTATCTTCTTGGATCCCAACGCAACGTTTGTTTTGAGAGTGAAATTGGAAGTTTTTGGAGTAAATCGACACATTCCATTTCTTTTGGGATATTTTAGGGTCTTTTTCAGGATGAGCTCGGAATTTTAATCCAACCCATTTCGGGATTTTTGCAGGATAAATTCGGGATTGTTCTTAGATCATTCCATCATCTTCCAGATTACATCGGAATGTTTTCGAAATCACTTCGATACATTTCGAGGTGTTATTCGGAATAATTCAGTATTGGTTTTGGAATTGTTTTGGGGTTTTTTCGGGACCCTTTCGGTACATCTTTCCAGGATCTTTCCGGAACCTTTTGGTATTTACAATTTCGGCAATAGATTAGAAATTGTTTCCCTGACGGTTTTGGGACCTCTTCTTTATTATCTCGGAATCATTACACGAATGTTTGCGGGACTTTTTCGAAGCCATTTTCGAAAAATTTTCGGGATTTTTTCGTAATCACATCGACACATTTCGAGGTGTTACTCAGGATCACTCAGTATTGCTTTTGGTACTGTTTTGGGGTTGTTTTGGAACTCTTTCGATACTATTAACAAAATACCGGTATTGTAAAATGTGAATACCGAAATTTTTAGACCCAAAAAAATTACATCCCTAATACATATTTACTGCTCCAACAACGCGAAATCCATCTAATAAATCAAATAAATTTGTGCTAAATCGACATGGCGGTTGCAGCCATAAGTCTACATCAATTTTCTGTTTATAATGATTTTTGTTTTAATTTAATTTTTTTTTTATAGCAAAAGCATGGAAATTATGCTTACAAATAAATATACATACACGTATACACACACACACATATGTGTATACATATATTTCCTTGATTTAGTTACGCAGTTGGTAGCAATCGGCAAATTGGGCTACAAAATATTTCGTTATGGCGGAAAATATGAAATAAATTTTGTGTGCGGTAGCCAAGTAAATCATTTATTTATGTAAGTAAATAAATTTCTAAGTATCTCAGTTTGTTTGACGGGTCTCAAAATTGGGCTTGGTAAATCATTGAGGAAACCGCAGCGAAATTGCCTAAGCAATATTGGCTAATTATGTGAAACATAGCAACAAATTGCCGCATTGATTGTTTGTGTTGATGGAAATTGTAATTTGTTACAACAACAACAAAAAGACAAAATAAAAATTAGAAATTTTCTCGCATATTTAAAACTGAGTAGCAAGGTAATTAGTTATAGGGATTAGTAGAAGCTAAGAATACGGTTTGCTAGAAAATTTGAAAATTTTAGAGATCTCATACATAAGTATGTATCGTTGAAGGTAGCAAAGCTTATTTTGGCTTTCGCTCGTATAACGGTACTTTTAAGTGTTAACCGATAACTGTTTCCCTTGAGCATGCAGCTAATTGGTGAGCATGAGGAGAAAAGTGTGGATTACGTTTGGAAGACCAATTCCATCGAGAAATCAGAAGATGAGAGGTCCCTTGCGATAATCGAAAGAATTTTTTTTTTTTGGAAAATATATGACCCTTTCTCTCATTCGAGGTTGCCACATAATTGAGTTAATTTTGTACAAGTGGCAACGCTACAGTAAGAGAGCTGGAAATTAAGCATTCTAAAATTTTCTTGCACATGCTCAAATTTGTTTACTAGATAATAGAGGTCATAAAGCAAATAAACATAATATTATTAGGTGGCAACCTTAGCTGTTATAGCTAGCTGGAACATACTTTTTGTTGATAATAATTATTATTCATTTCATATTTTCAATTTTAATAAAAAAAATTATTCGTTTGATAGCTACGTATACATATTTATTCATTTGAAAAAAAAATGGTGGCAACACTGTAAAAATTTTTTTTAATGGAACATGAAGCAATTTCCATTGATCAAAATTTTATCTAAATGCGTCAAGTTATTTTCGGTATAGTGTCAAAAAACAAATCTATTCTCAAATTTGGTTTCGAAATAATATAGGCTATGAAGCAAATAAATATAATATTATTAGGTGGCCACCTTAGATGTTATGCTAGCTGGAACATTCTTTTTGCTGCTGGTAATTATTATTCATTTCATATTTTCATTTTTAATAAAAAAAATTATTCGTTTGATAGCTACATATACATATTTATTCATTTGAAAAAAATAGGTGGCAACTCCATCAAAAATTTTTTTAATGGAACACTGAAGAATATAGATCTCATTTCCTTTGATCAAAATTGTATCTAAATTCGTCAAGTAATTTTTGGTATGATGTCGAATATGGCAAAAAATACATCAAATTTTATTTGCTTTCCAAACTAGATGGTAACCCTACCTAGCAAATTTTTATTTTTTTTAAATACGAAGTAAAACACCTTTCCGTTGCTACCCTTATTGGCATAACTATTTTCATAATAAAAAAGTCATATATGTAAGTGGCAACCCCATAATATGTTGATGAGTGGCAACACTTAAGTAGAATTGTTTGAAATTTAATTACGCCATCTAGATATTGAGAGTATAAATACAAATATACCAGGTCAACTCGAGTAAATTTATAAGATTATGTCAAATATGGTATCGGTATAACAGAGATGTCGGCCTAATTTTGTGGCCACCACTGTATTTTGATTGCTGTAAAAAATGTGCTAAGTTTTAAGTCAGACATCTGGCAATACTGCTGTTAAAAATAGATTCAATTCCAATCAGCAGTTTTTGAGTGATGCGCGTTCAAATATACCGACAAACAGACAACAACAGAAAATGCTACAAACTTACAATTTTTTTTTTTTTATTACTGTTACTCAACTATATATGTATTTGATGATATTTTTTTGACTGCACTATGTTACAATGTAGTTATAAAACAAGCTTATCACCGAAGAAAGTCGATGTGGAAACCATGGCTTCCTACCAATCGGGCCTTTTTTGTTTGTATTACATGACTTTTGGGACAAAAAACGCCATATTTTTAAATTTCTAGCATTGAAAATTCTCTCCTCAATCAATTCCTTTATTCACGCTTTTTATTGCTTACGATTTTCTTTGTATCTCATTGACACCCGCACTTTGTGTTGCGCGCTTTGCAGTGACTGCCGCCACTTTGATTGATTACAAAATTGGCCTGGAATTCCACAAAATTAATAAAGCACTTCTTTTGTGAGGCGAACATGAAATTGATTTTGAATGCATAAAGCACGTACCAAAAGGCACACATGCACACATATATTTAGTTCTCGTCATACAGCCACGCAGTCACACATACACACGTAAAATGTGCAAAGTCATGATTTGATAAGTTACAAATAACGTCGGTTTTAGGTCAAATGCAGACATTGGTGAAAACTAGCCGATGAGGTTATAGCTGAAGTTAACGATTTTCTGTAGATACATCTTTACATACAGTGCATTTAAATGTTTTATTTATCATTCGAAGATCTGCAATTTTTTCAGAAAATTTCAATTGAAAAGTCCTACAAAACTTCATTCCATAATGGCAAATAGAAGATCTGAAATAATAAATGTTTTTTCATATACCAAAAAGTAGTTATAACACTAAGACCTAATAATAAATTTGCTTTTGGTGTTAACAAAAAAAAATCGAACCACTCAACATGTCAGCTACAAACATTTGTTTGGCAAATTATTTCTAATAATTTCTTAATTTTATTTGACAAGCGCTTAAGTCAACGAAATATAGCAATCAAAATTCCTAATTAATTTTGATTAGGTGAAATAAGCTAGCCAGCAAAACTACTTATGTATGTATGTCTAGCTAATAAACCAAAACAGAACAAAAGACTTAAGCGACGAACTTCTTAAGTATTCGCTATTATACTACTGTGGACAACAAAAATTCGAGCAAAAAAACGAAAGAAAGTGGCCTAAACGTAATACATATTTTGCATATTGGGATGACATATCAAAAGGATTTTGTTTGAAGCGCTATAGCATACCGATTAAAAAGAAAGAAAGTAATTTCAAGTTTTTCTTTTTTTTTTTGCAGAACTGCTGACGGATCTATGCAGATACGGTGATAACTTGTATTTCCAAAAACCCACATCAATATAGATTTGAATGTTTACAAATTCAATTAAATTAATATGCGCATAATTTGCAAAAACAATTTGTTAACACGTGCGAAATTATCAAATAAATTTGATAATTAAGTAAGACAAATACAATAACCAAAAAAAGTGGAAAATATTTATTTTTTGAAATTTATAACGACGAGGGAGCTAAAAGATTTTAATTTAGTGTATAAATAAATTTTCTTTTTGAATATAAAACCTATGGAGTAATTCACTCAACTCTTTTGTTCTGTAAATATTTAAGTTAACATTTATGCAAACTTTTGTTTACTGCTAAGCTTAAAGCAATGATTTATCTGAGCCGAAGTTGTACAATTCAAATCAAGGAAATCGATATTTTTCTATTTGAATGTAAGCGACTAAAGAAATGTGTTAGAGTAGAAATCACAAGCTTGTTGTGTTGTAGAGAAAAATTAAAAGAAAAATTATAAGTGTTAACACTCCTGGTTTGAAAAATTAGATAAAATAAAATAAAATAAAATAAAATAAACAAAAATAAAATAAACTAAAATAAAATAAAATAAAATAAAATAAAATAAAATAAAATAAAATAAAATAAAATAAAATAAAATAAAATAAAATAATTTGTAAGTTTTTGCAAGCTCGAGACCAAATAAACAATAATTCGTAATGAATTTAATTGTCAGTTTTTTGGGAAAAATTGATAATTGGAGAAAATTACAAAGGAAAAATCAACAGCGATGGATAGGATTACATGTTTCAGAGTTTCCAGGCTCATCATCAGATCCCTTTTCGGACACGGATTCGAACTCGTGTCTGCACCAAAGCCGCTGTTAGAAAATTCCAACACTAAGCAATGATGCCCTGTGACGTCACAATGCACTTATCTCCACTTCAATTAATTCCCTTTTGTTTGTTTGTTCTTGCCAACTGTATATACAAAATTTCTTAAGACATGCAGCCTATATGTTATGATGTATGTTGGTCTTGTTGTTTGTACATATTTACATATGTACGTAAACCCGTGCTATGGTTTCAATGTATTTTGTTGTTGGATTTTTGCGGTCTATTTTGTTTACATATTTGTAAGTTTTTGCAAGCTCGAGACCAAATAAACAATAATTCGTAATGAATTTAATTGTCAGTTTTTTGGGAAAAATAAAATAAAATAAAATAAAATAAAATAAAATAAAATAAAATAAAATAAAATAAAATAAAATAAAATAAAATAAAATAAAATAATATAAATAAAAATAAAATAAAATAAAATGAAACAAAATAAAATAAAATAAAATAAAATAAAATAAAATAAAATAAAATAAAATAAAATAAAATAAAATAAAATAAAATAAAATAAAATAAAATAAAATAAAATAAAATAAAATAAAATAAAATAAAATAAACAAAAATAAAATAAAATAAAACAAAATAAAATAAAATAAAATAAAATAAAAATAAAATAAAATTATATAAAAAAAAAAAATAAAGTAATAAAAAACATTTTTTTTTTTTTTTTTTTTTTTTCAATAAAATACAAAACTGAGAGCGGAAATTCTTTAAGCTTTGAAAGAACACTGAAACTAAAGAGAAGCAACCGATTGCAAAGAGCGCAAATATAAGCGTTTCTATACACGCTACGGTAAATGTTAACCGAAATATTTAGTCAGCTTATTTTTCTAGCCAAAAGCTCTTTGAGCATTCGCATTTACTTCTAATCTCTTTTTTACTACTCATAACATGTAAATTATTGTATTTGCTGTTGCTTTTTGCTTTTGCCACACACCTGCCGTCTCATAAAAGCACCCCGAACAAGTTGCTTGTTGTTGTTTAGAAGTTTTTATAAGATTAGCCGCCGCTTAGCTTGAAAATAAGCTTAGATATGTTTAGCGATAAACGTTGAGAAGCATTTAGTAGTAGACTCAGTTTAGCGTCGGGGCGCTCAAACCAAAACTCACAAAATTTGTCTATTCAGCTGGAACTCAGTTTGTGCTAGACAGTATGTATCTTACTCGAATAGCTTTGAACTAGCGCTGATCTAATGCTTTGTTGTTGCTATTTTGTTGCGCTGTGCTAGGTTGTTGTTGTTGTGTGTTTTTGGCTTAAAGTCACTATTGCTGTTGTTACTTCCAGCTGCGGCTTCGGCTGCTGTTTCTAGCCGTTGGTCAGCAACTTCTTGGACTTGTTTTGTGTTTTAGTTTAGTTTTGAGTGTGGCGCGTTTCGTGCACGCCAACCGCTACATATTTTGTCGGTTGAATTCGGGTTTTACGTGGTTTATTCAAATTGTTGTTTAACTTGAAAGCTTCTTGAACTTTTTCGTTTTCGTTTGCTACGGAAATACGTATGCCGGTCGCACGTTTTGTAGCGTCAGCGTAAATTGTTTTCGCCGGCGGTTTTGTGATTTCCGTTTTTTTGGTGGCAGTTCAAAAAGGTGCAGTGCAGCCATCAAATTTCTTTTGATCGAGATCAATTAAATTGGAAATTCTAAAAATGTATGCATTTCCGCCTGTGGTGAAATGATTTGTGTTAATAATTTGAAACAAAAATTGAAAAAAATATATTCAAGAAATAGCAAATTTAGTTACTGGTGAGCTTAAAGCCTTTGTGATATATGAAGCTAAGCAATTTTCAATGGGCATAGCCTAATACCTCATTAAAAAAACTGTTAAAATTTTTGGAATGAAAAAATTACAAAACGTTGTTCTAGAAATAAACAACTAATTAATACAAATATGACAAAAATTCATAAGAAAATAAGTGCAAAGTAGAATATTTAAAAATATGACAGAAATTGTATAAGAAAATAATGCAAAAAAAAATTTTAAAAATATGAAAGAAATTTATTAAAAATTTTGGAAACTAAAATAAAAGTTGTGAGCAACAATAAAGCTGTGACAGCCTGTTGTAAGTGCATTGTAGATAAAATTACTATTTTAAGAATTTTCGGAGTGCTGAATAGACCCTATGATAAAAAAAAAATATAAAAAGGAGAAATAACAAGTAAGGAAAGGGCTGTATTCGGCTGGTCTGAAGGCTTTAAACCTGTCAATAATACATACATATAATGTTTTTAAGGGTCCGATCCTTACTTGCAATTGGTGCAAACTATTCAAAATTGTTAATTTATTAGATAAATATGTGGGAGCTATATATTATATTGGCCCGATCTGTGTGATTTTCACTACACACATTAAATTTATAATAAGTATAAAACTTGAGAAATTTTATATTCCCAGCTTTTCAACTGCAAAATTTATAGTCCGAAATCCGTTTATTGGTACAATCGGATCTTGTTGTTGCCGATAAAAGATTAATAAAATACGAAATAGCGGTTCCAGACCAAATTTTGCAGAGATACTCTCAGGGACTAGTTTACGTTCAAACAGACAGAATGACAGACGGACAGACAGACGGACATCGCTAAATCAATTCAGCTCATTGCCCTGATCATTTTGGTATTCTTTATGATGGGACTTTCTCTGCTTTTTCTCATACCTACAAACATCGAACCAAAGTTGTAATACCATTTCATGTTCATGAAAGGTATAAATGAAAAATATTTAAATTTTTCTTTTAATTTTTTATTTTCTTAACTTCACATTAAACAATTTGAAAATGTAAAAAGTGAAAGAAAGATTCAAATATTTTTCTTATAAATTTTTTTATTTATTTTCACTTCAGATTGAAAATTCAAAAACTGAAAACTGGAAAACTGAAAATATATTTTTATACATTTTTTATAACAATTTTCCAACAAATGTTTTCTTTGGTTTATTTAAGTATTTTTTAGAATATTTCACAAAGTATTTATTTAAAATAACCAATTTATATTTAGTAAACGGACCATTACTTAATTTATACAAAGGCTCAAGCCCATCAAAAATAATTTTATGAAAATATTTTTTTATGATTTATAATTATTTGTATCAGTTGAAAAATTTTTGTTTACTTTAATAGAAGGAAACAATTTAAGACAAACGAAATAGTTATTCTTCTAGAAGCTTTTCTGAAGATGTAAAATTGTCAAATAATTGGCAACGACCACTTCCGATTGCAACCAATTTTTATGGGGTGTTCGCTTGTGTCATAAAATGAGGTTCTGAAGAAGAAGAAAAATTATTTTTTTCAGAAGTTTTGCGAATACAGGATTTCACTTTTACTCTAGTAAAACCAAAAAAAATGTGGAACTTTCAAACTGAATACAAAAAAAAAATGTTGGGAAAAAAAAATTTTAAATATCTAAGATAAGAAATATTTCAATTTTTCAAAGTCGAAAAAGTTAAAGTTCATCAATAAATTTTGAAGAAACTTTTTTTTCCTATTGCACCTCCGGTATATCTAAAGATATTCTGAAAACTTCAATAGGGTATGTTTTGACTTTTTCGAGGAAAATATGTATGTAACTGAGAAGGTATGAAATAAGGTAAAAAGAAAAACTATTTTCAGTAGCAAACACTTTAAAACAAATAACTACAAATAGCAACAACTAAACAAACTAGCCAACAATTAAAATCCGTCTTACTTAAGCAACAACAATGCAACGAAAAAAAGATAATAACTGGTATCTAAAATGTGTGAATTTAGAAAATAACAAAATGTGATTAATTATGCGAATGTTGAATATAATTTTTTTCTGCTTCTATTCTAAATATTTTTGAAAAATGTTTTCGAAATTTTGAGAAAACAGTTTAACGGGAAGTTCCTCAAAAATCGCAGAAAAAAGGGGATTTAAATGATTGAATCGATAATATCACATATCTCAAAATTAAGAGACTTGTTTCAATTCAAACAGACCGACTTTCATTCTCAATCAAGTTTTTATATACCATCAAAAGCTAAAATCTTTAGGCCGTAGGCCGTTCATAATCAGCGATTTATCAATAGGGATATAAAATGATTAAGATACACAAAAATAAGAAGCAATTAAGTAATTGTTGCTTCCTTCTTACTTTTTATTCAAATACAAAAAAAAATTTAAATTGTTAGCTATAAAATATTCAAATTTCGCTATTATGAGTAGAAACTCCTTTTTGATTAATAGGCTTGATTTGGTTACTTTATTATTTATGAGCTTCAAAAGACGTCAGCAAAACTAAAATTTGTTTAAGCCCATTTGACATTTGCATTTCTGGATTTTAATCAATAAAAAAAAAAAAACAATTTTTTTTTAAATAATAGCAATTCAATAAAGTGCGTTTTTCGACTGAAATTAAATACTTTAAATCCCTTTTTTTATTAATTTGTCATAACTAAGCTACTTTGCTTCTGTGCGACATTAAAACTTTTAAGTAGTTCAAATAAGCAAAAAAACACAAAAACAAAAAAAAACTTCAAGGCAAAATTTTAATCCTCAGAACAAAGGCTCTTGTCTGCTTGCACACTGAACTCGATATGATGAATATATTTCTCTCAAGTAACCGACTATAACAACTGTATGCGGAGCTTCTCTTTTGATTAGTACCGTGCTAGTTTTAAAACTCTAAAGTTTAAATTTTTCATATTAGAAATGCGCTGTTGAGGAGAGCAACGATTGGTAAGATGATACGGCGGCTAACTTACCATATTTATTCTTTTGTAAAACATTCATTCCAACAACGAATCCTAATATTACTATAAAATTTTAAATATAGGCTATCTGCTACATTTTAAGCTCATTCGAAAGTTTTATTGGATTGTGAAGAAATCGTAATTTGAAAAAGTGATTGTCACTAGGAATTTTTATTAAAATTTTATAGAAGAAGATAAAAAATAATTGGCTCAGAAAGTTTAACTTACTTGCCGTTCATCGATGAAAAAAATTAGGGAATAACAAAAAAAAAATAAAAAATAAAAAAAAAATTAAAAAAAAAAAATTTTATTTTTATTTTTGATTATTTTTGATTTGTTTTGATTTTTTTAACAATAGCGATTGTTTGATTACTTTTTAATTAATTGGAAACTAATAATTAAAAATCTAAAGTAGTGGTAATTTGTCATTAAATCTCTTCTGATGAAAGTAATCAATCAAACCGATAATCATTACGATTAGTAATCATTATTTAACAGTTCTAATTTCAAGTTACATTTCAAACTAATGGAACCTGTTTCGGTTTCTAAAATAAAATCAGCTTTGATAATTTATTTTTTATGAATTATCGATTTCTTGGACCGATTACAGAGCAAAATAATGATAAGTATGAATTAGTATTTTTTGAGCTACATATTTTTTTTAAAAATCGATTTAATGGCACAAATCGATTAGTTTTTGCTAAAAATCGATTATTGTACACAAATCGATTTTTTCGATGTTCAAATCGATTAATTCCTTTTAAAATCTTTTTTTCGCCAAATTTAGTTTTGACCGATTTCAAATTAAAACTAGTAAGGAAGTCTAAGTTCGGGTGTAACCGAACATTAAATACCTAGTAGTGATCTGTTTTGGTATCCCAATTTACTCAGGTCTATTTTAATAACGGAGAAGTTGTTATAAAGACAACTGATTGTTTTCGATTAAAAACACTTCTTTTGTGAGTGGTAAATTCAATTATCACTAAATAACAAAATATAAATAGCTTTCCTCATGTTCATGAAAGGTATGAAAATAAAAAAAATTAATTTAAAACTAGTAAGGAAGTCTAAGTTCGGGTGTAACCGAACATTAAATACCTAGTAGTGATCTGTTTTGGTATCCCAATTTACTCAGGTCTATTTTAATAACGGAGAAGTTGTTATAAAGACAACTGATTGTTTTCGATTAAAAACACTTCTTTTGTGAGTGGTAAATTCAATTATCACTAAATAACAAAATATAAATAGCTTTCCTCATGTTCATGAAAGGTATGAAAATAAAAAAAATTAATTTAAAAAAAGGCAGTAGGGTGTTAACTACTTGCCCGTAAATCTTGCTTGTTTGTTATTCGATTTGCGTAATTTTTGGCAGGAGTATACTACATACTATTGGGAAGCATCTCACAAAATTTCATTGAAATACATTCTTGAAATTCCAAGCAATCGCTTTTGAAAATAGCAGAGCTTTTATGCTAAAAAGTGGGAGGCGCCACGCCTACTTCACCAAAATACACAAAATTTTTTTACAGTTTAGTTTTGTTTAAAAAGGCTAATATGTGTGTAAAATCTTATTTATATAACTTATACAATTATGGAAATATCGCGATTTTAATTTTACGAAGAAATATTTTAGAACTATGTTCAAAAAGTGGGCGTGTCCGTTCACCGATTTTGTTTATTTTTTCAGCAAAGAGTTAGCTTTATATGTTGAACACTTTCTCCAAATATCGTTTTAATAAATCAATTTTTACCGGAGTTATGGCATGGAAAGTTTTGTGGAATAATCCCCCATAAAGGGGCGGGGCCACGCCCATTTTCCAAAAATTTTGTGCTTTCGACTTTCTTTGCCCACGAACACTTTAGAGGTGAAATAGAAATGATATACAGCCAGTTTAAGCAAAGTTATAGCATATTCAATATATCCATGATCCTTTTCAAAATCTTTCGTATAAAATAGGGCGTGGACCTAATCCGATTTCGCTAATTTTTTTTCGAAATATTTCCTGTATTAATATAAGTATGTGTGCTGAATTTTATTTTGCTATCTTGAGCGGTTTTTGATTTATGATTAATAATATTTCCAAATTTGACTTAATCAAAAGTGGGCGGTGCCACGCCCCTTTTTAAAAATTTCTTCAAAAATTAATTTTTTGCCTTAACGCTAAAGTGCACACCAAATTTTATCCTTATAGGTTTATTATGTACTGAATAATCACTCTTTTTGTATTTTCGAAAATATTATATATATAGAAAGTGGGCGTGGCTTTTAACCGATTTTGCCTATTTTCAATACCGTTCAGAGATATGTAAAAAGGAACCTGCATACCAAGTTTCATTGAGATATCTCAAGATTTACTCAAGTTATCGTGTTCACAGACGGACGGACGGACGGACGGACGGACGGACGGACGGACGGACGGACGGACGGACGGACGGACGGACGGACGGACGGACGGACATGGCTCAATCAATTTCTCTTCTCCTCCTGAACATTTTGATATATATAAGTCAATATCTATCTCGATTCGTTTATGCCGTTACATACTACCGTTAGGCCAATGAAGTTAATATACCTTGTGTGCGAAGCACTACTAGGTATAAAAAGGCAGTAGGGTGTTAACTACTTGCCCGTAAATCTTGCTTGTTTGTTATTCGATTTGCGTAATTTTTGGCAGGAGTATACTACATACTATTGGGAAGCATCTCACAAAATTTCATTGAAATACATTCTTGAAATTCCAAGCAATCGCTTTTGAAAATAGCAGAGCTTTTATGCTAAAAAGTGGGAGGCGCCACGCCTACTTCACCAAAATACACAAAATTTTTTTACAGTTTAGTTTTGTTTAAAAAGGCTAATATGTGTGTAAAATCTTATTTATATAACTTATACAATTATGGAAATATCGCGATTTTAATTTTACGAAGAAATATTTTAGAACTATGTTCAAAAAGTGGGCGTGTCCGTTCACCGATTTTGTTTATTTTTTCAGCAAAGAGTTAGCTTTATATGTTGAACACTTTCTACAAATATCGTTTTAATAAATCAATTTTTACCGGAGTTATGGCATGGAAAGTTTTGTGGAATAATCCCCCATAAAGGGGCGGGGCCACGCCCATTTTCCAAAAATTTTGTGCTTTCGACTTTCTTTGCCCACGAACACTTTAGAGGTGAAATAGAAATGATATACAGCCAGTTTAAGCAAAGTTATAGCATATTCAATATATCCATGATCCTTTTCAAAATCTTTCGTATAAAATAGGGCGTGGACCTAATCCGATTTCGCTAATTTTTTTTCGAAATATTTCCTGTATTAATATAAGTATGTGTGCTGAATTTTATTTTGCTATCTTGAGCGGTTTTTGATTTATGATTAATAATATTTCCAAATTTGACTTAATCAAAAGTGGGCGGTGCCACGCCCCTTTTTAAAAATTTCTTCAAAAATTAATTTTTTGCCTTAACGCTAAAGTGCACACCAAATTTTATCCTTATAGGTTTATTATGTACTGAATAATCACTCTTTTTGTATTTTCGAAAATATTATATATATAGAAAGTGGGCGTGGCTTTTAACCGATTTTGCCTATTTTCAATACCGTTCAGAGATATGTAAAAAGGAACCTGCATACCAAGTTTCATTGAGATATCTCAAGATTTACTCAAGTTATCGTGTTCACAGACGGACGGACGGACGGACGGACGGACGGACGGACGGACGGACGGACGGACGGACGGACGGACGGACGGACATGGCTCAATCAATTTCTCTTCTCCTCCTGAACATTTTGATATATATAAGTCAATATCTATCTCGATTCGTTTATGCCGTTACATACTACCGTTAGGCCAATGAAGTTAATATACCTTGTGTGCGAAGCACTACTAGGTATAAAAACGGCTATTAATACATTTTTCAAAAAAAATCGATTTGAGTAAAAAAAAAATCTGATATTTTCGTAAAATTCCATTTATAAACACAAATGGATTATTTGTACCGAAAACACGATTAACGGACGCTAATCGTTTAATTATTATTATCTCTAAATAAAAAATATCGAAGTGTGAAGTAGGAATCTTTTGTTGAAAAAATTTAATGATATATGTTTGAACTAGCCAATTTTTCAAATTAAAAAAATTCATATAAATATCTTAATTTTTTTAAAAAGATTTCTGCACTTTTTTAAATGTCTAAATTTTTTATAAAAACATTTAAATTTTAGGCTCTTAGTCAAAATTGAGAATATATAATAAAAAAAAATTGAGGAATAATAAGAAATAATTTTTTGGTAAAATTTTGGGCAAGAGAATGCTTGTTACAACAAAAAATTATTAAATTCAATGTACCCAAGAAAAGAAAGAAAAGAAGGAATTTTTTTTTGTGACTTTAAATTCAAAAAAACATCAAAATATTTTTGTTAAAATATATTTACTTCTTCGGAAAAAAGTAGGTACCACTTTGAGTTTCAAGTCCATCCGTAATAGCGCATTAATATGACTACTCGCACTACCTCTGGCCAGCCCAAGCTTTTTTTAGAGCCACAAAAAATCTTTAAAAAAATTGCAAAATTGGGCAAGAAAATTTAGCAAAAATAAACTGTTGTTTTAACAAATTAGCTGGAAGTAAAAAATGATTAATTGCTTTATATGCGCGGCAAAGCTAAATTTAAAAAAAAAAAGTTAACAAACGAAAAAAGTATAGAAAAAAAACATGAAACAACAAGAAAATTTCGGAAGCCTGCAAAAAAATTAAAACCAACTTATAAGCACAAAAACAAAATAAACCAATGCAAGCGCAACAGAAAAACTAGAAAAAAAAGCTTTCAATTTTTGCTTAAACAACGCGGCATTCTATTGCTTTGCATTTTTTGTCATTTTTTCATGTTCTCTCTGGTTTTTGTTTTTGTTTTTTTTTTTTTATTTCAATTGTTATTCTACTTAACGCACAATGCGCGCTCCAAGTAGTTTAAAGAAGGTGTTGCCGGAAGATTATTTCTGCTAAGTCGTCCGCCTCTCATGAGTTCAACTAATATTCAAACTTTGCCACGCCGCCACAAATGCCGCGCGGCTAATTCAATACAACCGAAGCTCAAATGGCACGGCGCCCCAAAAAGCTGATATCTGTAGTTTATTTTGTATGCGAGAATGTTTGTGTATGTGTGTGCGCGTGTGCGAAATGAAAATCACAATACCCGATTTAGTAATCGCCTGGCTAATTAGTTAATTACATGCTAAATTAACTTGCAATTATTATAAATGCGCCATTGAAACAGTTCGCTCGTTTGAATTTTTTTTTATGTATTTGGAATATTTTGTGCAATGAAAATTTTCGTACTTTTTTGCAATATTGGTTTTTTGTATTTGCAGTATTTGCTGTGTGTTGTTGCTGGTGGCTAATTGATGTTCTCAAATGGCAAATACATACATACATAATTAGCAAATAAAAATTGTAATGCATATACAAGGGAAATTCTTAAAAAAAACGCTAGATATTTATACCAATTAGTAAGCGATTAAGGGTAAAATAGAGTTATTAAAGTCATTCTGAATATCATTATAAATAACTTTAACCCCTTAACGTCCACTGTAGATGTTTTTGTGAAACATGCGATGCGAGTTTTTGCGATCAACTTTGACATTATTGGACTTTCTAATTTTTGTGTTTTTCAAACTGTCAAAAAAAATCTGAAAAAAATATTTGAAAAATTTAAAATGAACTTTCTTAAGTTTCGTGTCTTTTAAACTGTTTAAAAAACATTTTTTCAATATTTAAAAAACAACGAAAATTTAGAAATGCGGAAAAAAAAATTTGGAGAAATTTAAAATTAAAAAAATTGAGAATTTGAAAAAAAAAATATTTTATGTAAAATGGGATTCGTGTCTTTTAAATAGTCTAAACAAACATTTTTTATATTTTTCAAAAAATAATTTGTAAATTTGAAAGATGAAAATTTTGCAAAATTTAAAATGACCTTTTTTTAAATTCTCTGTCTTTTAAACTGTCAAAAAAACATTTTCAAAATTTTGAAAAAAATAAAAAAAATTTGGAAATTGGAAAAAAAAAATTTGAAAAAAATATTTGAAAAATTTAAAATGAACTTTTTTAATTTTCGTGTCTTTTAAACTGTGTTAAGCCACATTTTTAAATTTAAAACAAAGTAAAAAAAATTGGAAACTTAAAAAAAAATTATGAAAAATTAAAAAAACAAAAAGTTTTTGATAAATTAAAAAAAAAAACAAAAATTGTAATGCGCATTTCCTTTAAAATTTAAAAACAGGAAAAAAATTAATTTTAGTTTCTAGATCTATTATATATATTAGAGGGATATTTCCAAAAAAAAATATCTTTTTTGTTAAACCACTAGGGTTTCTTAATTTAATATTTTGTTTTTATAAAAAAAAATGTTGAGTGTCATATAAAAATGTTAAAGTGTATAAATATTTTCGAATTCAGCCTTAAATAAATTTCAAGTTTATTCCCTTTGCACTTCGCATTATGTAAATTTAAATCAACGTCTGTCTGGCATTTCTTTAGCGTTAGCTTGTTAGTCTTTTGCATTTTTATTGTTGTTACAATTTCGTTGTCTAGGACGTTCCATAGTAATTCACACACGTAAATGAGTGTAAATTGGGTCATTCACTAGCTTCTCTTCAATTTAATTTCAAGTGTCGTAAATTGTTGTTTACGGCTGAGAATTTTTTTTGATACGCTTAAGGTGGCACAACAATAAATAAAAACTCTCTTCCGGCAGCTCTTTTGCATTTCTTAAATATTTGCTTTTGTTTTCATTTATATATACTCCTCCTTGGTTATGATGTATGCGCATATCTAAGACCGCTAAATATTTTATACTTTATTTTTACTTGTAGCTACTCATTAATGATTTCGTTTCTTATTTTCATTTTTGTTCTAAGTCTGTTTTGATACATAGCTACTCTAATGAGGTTGTCATAAATCTAGCACTGTTTGTAGGTGACAGTGTGACTCTTTAATTATAGTTCAACTTTTGCCAAAGCTTCATGTACTTAAAACGATTTAAGCCGATTTCGCTGGAATTTTTTTGTTTTTGTTCCATTCGCTTTGTTAATTTCCTGTTAATGACCTAGTTGTTGTTGTTGTGCGCATGAATTTTTTCCACACTTTCTTTGTAGTTATTTAAGTTTTATTTTGTATTTTTAATTCACTTTTAACAACTCCACCAAAGTACTTACATTACACCAAAGTGCTTTAAATTACGTTGCAAGTTTGTTTCTTAAGTCTTTTGTTGGCCTAGTCAAAATTGTAAAAGAATTTACTTAAGCAGCAGGTGCACATGTATTGTGTGCGTGTGGGAATGCCATTAAACAAATGATAAAGTGGACACTTACGTAGTTTATTTGAAGCAGTAAAACGCCGAAAGAAAGTGGAAGTGGTTTTTTTGGTGCTACTTGGTGCGTTAGAAATTAAAGTGAGATGCGGTTGTTCATATGTTGAGTGTACTTTTAATGAGTTTTTTTTTTTGCTATGTAAAAAAGAAAATTATCATAATTAATGGTCACTTTCAATTCTAATTACAGTTATTTTATTTTATTTTATTTTGTTTCATTTTATTTTATCTTATTTTATTTTATTTTATTTTATTTTATTTTATTTTATTTTATTTTATTTTATTTTATTTTATTTTATTTTATTTTATTTTATTTTATTTTATTTTATTTTATTTTACTTTATTTTATTTTATTTTATTTTATTTTATTTTATTTTATTTTATTTTATTTTATTTTATTTTATTTTATTTTATTTTATTTTATTTTATTTTATTTTATTTTATTTTATTTTATTTTATTTTATTTTATTTTATTTTATTTTATTTTATTTTATTTTATTTTATTTTATTTTATTTTATTTTAGTTTATTTAATTTTATTTTATTTTATTTTATTTTATATTATTTGCTTTTTTTCGAGTAAAATGCATTCATAATAAAACAGTACCTCACTATTTTTGAGTTATCAACAAGAGGAGGCCATACTTCATATACTTGAATCTCAGTCGGATTAATTTTACATATACTCCTATTTCGTGTGAGACAGCAAAATGCCAAGCTGCGACCAATCAGACAACCTCAAGAAAAGTGATGTAAATGAATTTATTAAAAAACAGAGGGAAGTCAGTGGCACACACATTTGTTTTTTTTTTTTTTTTTTTTTGTAGTAAATGGAGATATGTTTGAATGATTTTATAAAAAATTGTAGCATCATCAAAAAAGCAGTAGCAGCAGGTAGCCTACAACAGCAACAAAAATATGGCATTGTTGTGTTGTGCTGACTTCCAAACTATTGCGCTGCTTTGAAGTAAGATTTGGGTTAACAAAATTTCGAATCAAAAATATAAAACCAGATAAAGGGGAGAAGTTACATTTGTTTGCCACAGTGACGACATTCAACCATGCCATCAGCTGACTGCAATATTTTTTACTTACAATGCGACTTACTCTTACTTAAGTTTGCGCAATACGTCGCTTTAAAATTATTTGTATTATCAAACTTCAAAATAATTTTCCAAAGCTATGAATGAGTTATATTTGCTAAGGTCTTGTTTTCTCTACGCTGCTCATTATAATCTACAAATTTATTAATTATTTTTTTTTTTTTGTGTCAGCTGTTTTGTGTTGTTCAACTTCAACATGTTCATCAACCAGTTGCTTCTTCTTTATATTTGGAGCTCTTCATAGTTTCTTTGTATGTTTCCTTGAGTGAAATTTATCTACACATTAACATACATATATATTCATAAGTATATGATTAACTACATATCAGGCTGCTATTGACGTAGTACCCAACCAGTTTTTTTTTTTTTTTTTTTTTTTGTTGGCTTAAGTCGCACACCGACGAGACACTAAAGCAGTCAGCGCGTACATAAATGTCATCTCATTGATATGCTTTCATTTCAAAAATAAAAGCGTAAAGTCTGAAATATCAAAAATTTATTTCATTATGCTGCGTTGGCCTTTTGTTTTCAATCTAAACGATAACTGTAATTTTTATAATAGTTATTAGGGCAATAAAGTGTGATGTTTCTATGTTTCGAAAAGATATTTTGTATAATTTGTGTGTTTAAATTTTTTTTATTATTGAAATTTTCTACCAATAATTTGCTGGTGTTTTATTTATTTATTTTTTATTCTTTTTCAATTTTTTTAAATTTTCGGTAGCCAACCAGCAATGTTTTTGTTTTCCCTAATCTATTGAATTTGTATTGTATTTAGATCTGCTTTTGTTACAAATATTTCGATTTCTACGAATATTTCGTGAAATATTTTTTTAAATTTTATTTTCAATCACAAACTGAATTTGCTAAGCAGTCCAAAATATCACTAGTTCCCAAAATGTATTCCTCTAAATGCTCGGAGCAGTAAAATCTACCCAACCATTTAAATCTTTAAAAATTGAATATAATCCCACTCATAAAATACTCATTAAACTCAACAATATACCGTGTAAAACAAGCAGCTTCCACAAAATACATAGCTAACATATCAAATATAAATTAACCATGAAAATTAATTATTATATTTATTTCATTAGCACGCGCCACATACACAAAACATTTTCACCTTTTTTTTCACGATCACTCAATTAATTCTATGCAGCTGTTTGCCATTTGTAATTTTTTTGTAGAATGAAAAATGTTTGATAAACTCGCATACCATAAGGACCGCTACTAAGCCATGAAATTTTCTATAAATTAAGCTTCATTAACGCTTACTTAGCTAATGTAAATAGCCATTCAATATGTTTTCACTCGTTTGCCAGCGCATTGTTTATGGTTTTTTGTAAGTGAAAAGAAGAAAATTAATTAAACATTAATCAAAATTAGTCAGGGTAGGAGTTTTGCAAGATGAGCATGAGTTTTTTTTTTTTTTTTGATAATTCTTCAAAAAATTAAAAAGTAAATATGAAATATACGAACACTCATTCATTACGTGATTTTGGAGTTTATTTAATTAACTCTGGTGCGCCATTTCTTTGGCTTCGGGCAGTCTGCGTATGCTGTCAAATTTTTTCACCACTACATTTTTAAATGAATTTCTGTGAGAAATGAATGACAGCTGAAGAGACGCATGGTTTTTTTTTTTTTTTTTGAAATTTTTGTATATGCAATGGAAGGTAATACAGTGGAAAGTTGCGCCAGAGCCACGAGTAGGTTACCATTGGCGGCACTTCTTAAAGCTTTTTAACACTCACATGCATCCTTGCTTCAGCAATCCTCTCACCAATTCAACGCAACAGTACTGATTATTCGACTAGCCCAAAAGAAAATCATTTCAAGGAACTACCTTCACCACTTGATTAGTTACTTTTTTGCTCAATTTCCGATTAGCCAAAGAAAGTTTATAAAGCTCTTTAAGCTTGCCACAGTTAAGTGAAAAATAAGCTAAACAAGTTTATAGACCAAAATAAAATTTAAATTATTTCCATAATATGTACTTTATTTGGTAAATGGCGCTGCATACCGGCTTTATGTTTTCTCCATATTCATGCTTCACTTCTGCTTTGCGGTTCTTTTGATTACAAACAAGCAGTCAGTTGCCACAACGCCTACAAAATTTTACAATTTCAGCAACCGAATTGCCGTTTGTTCATATAATTGCTTCTACTTGCACCGCATGTGTCCACATGGATGAAATGATGTTGTGTCCCAAGCAACTACAAAATATAAATAAATACAATGAAATGTAAGCGTATAAGGTGAGTATTTGTATGTAGTTTATGCTAAAGAAGGCACACACACACACATACACAAAAAAGTGCCAAAAGTCACTGAATATTCCCTATAACGCACACAAACACAATGAGAGTTACCAAATCGAGTTCGTTGCTTAAGTCTTTTGTTCGTTGAAATACAACTTTTTTATGGATAGCATTTCTTAGCACTTTGCCGTTTTAATAAAACATATATATGCATTTATATAACAAAAATTCTTCT
>OX608079.1:9699386-9734386 GCA_951509765.1 Sphenella marginata | reverse complement strand
ACACAAAACTCTTCTAGTTGTAGTCACTTCAACAAACAAATTTTTATCTTTGCAGTATCATAAATATATATTTATATTGACTACTTTGAACTAGCCTTTGATATGAGTTCACGTTTAGCCAAATTTTTTTTTTCTTTTTTTTTTTTAATTTTGAATATGCAATATAACTTTAAATGATTGTAGCAGTTTTTGATTAGAAAACATGTCAAACGAGTTAGCATTTATGTTAGACAATTAAATAGAAGATATTCATTTGTCAAGCTGAAATTGAAATTTATGCATTTGAACAGCAACACAAATCAAAAAATTTAACTACGTTTTTGGCAATTTATATTAACTAATGCTCTAGACTGATCAATTTATCAAAAGTATTTAAATAAAATTATTGTATAATTAAGTCAAAATTTTAAATACGTGTCAAAATTGAAAATTATAAGTTTGTCGCGCTTGTAGTACAAACAATAGATAGCATTGACTAGATATGAGTGTTAGTGCCAAATTTTAGACGAGATTTTCAGTTGCTATAGAATACTCATTTGAATAAATTTACCAATTTTAAATATCACCAATGAAATCACTCAAAAATATTTTGATTAGAGAAATCTGTGAATTTTATTAATCAATAGTTTAGTTAGTTCACTACGCGTTATATGTAGCTCGATAAATCCAAAACCGGTCAATCTATCGAAATGAAGTATATCTAAAGTTTAAGTTAGACGTTTAACAACAAAATAGTGAAAGTTTGAATAAATTCTATGCATCGGTTTTTCATTGATGCGCACACAAACATACAGGCAAACAGACAAATATTCTAATAATGATCCAGCTAATCAATTTTAAAAGAATATCTGCAATATACACGTGTCGACAGGATACATATTTATTGTATGTAGAGATATTCTTTTTTAATCCAATAATCATATCAATAATTTTCGAGGCATGTGCAGTTTTTATATCTACACTGCATCGACAAATATCGATTTAATTTTTTTTTTTTAAATATTTTTTTCCAATTTTAATGAATATCTTTAACTCACTCATCCCATCTTCTAGCGATTTTACTAAGTGAAAATATTTTTAATTTTATTTCTCGATAATTGCTTGTGAGTTGTCGATTTTTATCGATAAGTTACTTAAAAGCTTATCGATTATCTACAAATTACTTAGAAGCTTTGTATTGCTTTTTATTGGTCATCATCTAGTTTTCCATATTTTATGAATCGAATATCTTTTTATAAACTTTTGTTGATTTTATGTTATCGAGTTTTCAATTTATCGATTCCTATTTGCCACATTCGCTCTATTTCGTCTACCAGTGAATGAGCAAATACAATTTTACCATATACACTCTTTTCGAATTCGCTTTTCATATCGTTTTTTATTTTTAATATTTCGCTTTCCCTGATTATATCGATAACTCCTTAGCACTTTTACAGTGTATGCATTGTTAACGTCTCTTTATAAATGTCAGTGAAACTAAAAAAAATAATATCGAAAATGCTTTTGTTTAATTGTTTTGTTAAATTACAATTTTTTTACAGTCGATAAATTTTTTTATCATAATTTTTTACTATCGATATCGATCAATTTTTACTATCGATATCGATAATTTCTTATTATCAATATTTAAATTTTTATAAATTTTCTGTAATATTTTGGCAAATCTACTGACTCTTGTGGCCTAATAAGTTGTATTATTCACTTCACTTTTATATCGTTTAACTTTTTTTTGCATTTTATGTCACTTATCGATAACTATTCTGCCGATTACTCTTTATAGCTTCTATTGAAGTTTTTTCTTGCAATTCTGTTGAGTATTTTGAATTCATTTGACCTATGTATGTATATTGAATATATATATGAATCTTTCATATATACTCTTACTGCTACCGATTTTATTGTCGTAAATTTTTTTCTTGTTGTATTTTTATTTCTTTCATCGATATTTATTTGCCGATAATTTTTACAAGCATCTTATAGACGTTTTAATATTTTTTAATGATTTCCGCTTTGCAATCTTTATTAAACTGTGCCAAGTAGTTGGTGCAAGTCGCTGTTGAACTAATTTAAAAATTATTATAATTGTATATTTATCAACTAAAATTATTATCAACTAATCTTAAACAATAAAAAATTGCAAAAAAAATAAACAAAAACTCTTAGAAACTACTTAAAATTAGCGCATTTTTTATCGACTCACTAGCACACGATAACCCGATAACACATTGCTCTCATATGCAATTTTCATGTGCGCTTGCGCTCCATTCAAATCTACGGTTCTCTCCCTTCATGTCGGCAACACCTTGACATTTACTAGCACTAACTTATTCGTTTGAAGTTTGAACTAATTGCTAAAGGCACCATTCATTTTGATCTACTTCCTTGAAGCAATTTGTATACATATGTACATATGTAACATTTAGTTTCACTGGTGTTGTTGTTCTTGCAATTGTCAAAGACAATTTAAAGCAATTAAAGACCACAACAACACAAAAGCACAGCAGCAATGAAAAAGCTTAACGGACATTTTGTGAAAAACCAATTGGTTAGCTGGCATTGGAAACAAAAAGAATTTATAACTTCATTTTTAGTGGCAAGGTCAAAGCGGAAAACAATATAAATGTATGTATGTATGTATGTATGTACATATGTACAGCCACATATGTTTTGGAATTTGTAATAAATGCGAAGAGAAACCAAAATAAAAATGTTTGAATTGGAATTTTTGCATTTATTGCTTGATTTTTAGCTCATACGATTGCTGTTGATTAATGGCCGTTGTTTGGCGATATTATTAATGTTGTTATTATTTTTTTTCTTTTTTTTTTTTCTTTGTACTTTTGTTACTACTGCTACTGTTAACCATAAAAACGTTGCTGATTGCTTTATTTTCATTTGGCAGCGGAAACGGTTCTTTTCATTGTTGCCGTTATAATAGGCGCTTGCGGCAAACGACACAAAGACCACTTAATGAAAAACCAGCGGTGGCATCTTAAACGCAATCATTTCAATCTTGTCTTTTTTGTTGCCATACAAGCGTTTAATAAATGATATCTACAATTCCCATACATGGTTTTGTATTTAATTTCTATCAAATTATTCAAGTTTTCCTTGAGTTGGTGTTAATTTCTTTTTCCAAAAGATTTGGGTTCATAATAATTGGAAGGAAGTCAAAAGTTTTGTGGGAATAAAAAAACAGTAAACTAAATCGAAAAACCTCTGCGTGGCCAGCACGGAAACTTCAAACATGAAATTTATGGTAGTAATAACTTTTCCACGACTTTAAAGTGACGCCATAGTGACACCTTAATTTGTACTAAATATAACTTTAATATAACTTTTTATAATAGTTTACAAGTTACTGCCGCTATAAAGTAATAATTACTTTGAAGTAGTGAAAATGGCTTCAAAGTTATTTATCCGAAAACTCTCCACTTTTTATAAAGCTTACATTCCTATTAAATTTATCAAATATTTTAAGTTACTGATACTATAAAGTAATAATTACTTTGAAGTCATGCTTTTTGGTGAATATTACTTCAAAGTTATTTTTTAAGTACCCATTTTTCCAAATCTTAGACCACCATTAAGTCAATTAAATAATTTAAATTACTGACACTATAAAGTAATAATTACTTTCAAGTCGTTCTTTTTGGTAAATATAACTTCAAGGTTATTTATCCGAAAATACTCAATTTTTAATATATTTTATATCACTATTAAATTCATTAAATAATTTAGGCTACTGGCACCATCAAGTAATAATTACTTTGAAGTAGTACTTTTTGGTGAAAATTACTTCAAAGTTACTTATTCTAAGAACCCACATTTTTAACTATATTCTACAAAACAATTAAATTTATTACATAATTCAAGTTACAGCCACTATAAAGTAATAATTACTTTAAAGTCGTGCTTTTTGGAAAAAATTACTTGAAAGTTATTAATTATGAGATACCATACTTTTTATAAATCTTGAGACACAATTAAGTTAATTAAATAATTTAAACCGAATTACCACAATTTCTGCACCCATTTTAATAAAATAATTTTTAAGTCCGAAAGAATTTCGACCAAAAACATGCAATTTTCTTCCACGTTATCAAAAACTGCAAAAAAAAAATATTCTAATGAAAAATTTGTATGTGGTCAGTCTTGGACTTCTTAGGCTTTGGTAAATTTTAGCATCGAAGGCTTTCCCAACTTTTTTACATATTGCAACACACTGTGGCTCACAAAAAAAATAGCGAATATCCATATTTGATTTTATTGTTGGCACTTTTGTGCAATTTAAGCCAACAGCTTAGGTCATAAAAGTTTATTGAGTGACATGCAGTAAGCTTGACTGATTGCTTGAGCCGCCTGCTAGAGTAGTATAGTACTTTGAAAGCAATCGTATTGGGCTAATTTTCATGCGCCTGTTCAAGCCTTTAATAACGCAGTGGATCGTAAAATAAATTTGGGCAACATTTATATCCAAAAATTGTGGAGCAATCGCAGCGGCATGTATTTGAATAGAAATTCCTATCAAAAAGAGAAATTCACCGCTTTTTTATTGGTTTGCTTGTTTTAGAGGAAAATTTATTGCTGGGAAAATTTGTATACATCTAAAAAAATTGTATTTAAAAAATTTTAGAGATAATTTTGTATTATTTATCACCGGTTAAGCTTTTATTTTGTTTTGGTTTTATTTCATTTTATTTTATTTTATTTTATTTTATTTTATTTTATTGTATTTCATTCTATTTTATTTTATTTTATTTTATTTTATTTTATTTTATTTTATTTTATTTCTTTTTTAATTTTATTTTATGTTATTTTATTTCTTTTTTAATTTTATTTTATGTTATTTTATTTTATTTTATTTTATTTTATTTTACTTTATTTTATTTTATTTTATTTTATTTTATTTTATTTTATTTTATTTTATTTTATTTTATTTTATTTTATTTTATTTTATTTTATTTTATTTTATGTTATTTTATTTCATTTTATTTTGGTTTATTTTATTTTATTTTATTTTATTTTATTTTATTTTATTTTATTTTATTTTATTTCTTTTTTAATTTTATTTTATGTTATTTTATTTTATTTTATTTTATTTTATTTTATTTTATTTTATTTTATTTTATTTTATTTTATTTTATTTTATTTTATTTTATTTTATTTTATTTTATTTTATTTTATTTTCTTTTATTTTATTCTATTTTATTTTATTTTATTTTATTTTCTTTTATTTTATTCTATTTTATTTTATTTTATTTTATTTTATTTTATTCTATTTTATTTTATTTTATTTTATTTCATTTTATTTTTTGCCAGATATATTAGATCATCTGTCAGCTGCTTATAGCTTATCAAGTAGCTTGTTTGGCGAGAGAACATACTTAAACGCTCGTGCGTCAAAGAACAAGCATACACACAATCAATAATTTATGCTGAGCTTACCGAATTTCTTTTGAAATGCCGAAATAGTCTGCTGGTCTAATTGAGTTGTTGTCATGTTATGTTTTCAAGTCTTTTCGTCTGTCAAAACTTCTTTTCAAATATACTACACCTGTTTTAGAAATTTATAGCCAAATATATTTATGTGTTGTGTAGGCTCTATAAAATGTAAATACTATAGATAATAGATTATAATTTAATGTTGTAATATACATAATATATCGGCTGCGTGTTAACAACACGGATTTGTATCACATTAACTTTGACGAGTTATGCTACTTGCCGAATGGGCTAATTTACATATGCTAATACTACATATGAAACTCTTGTAAATTTTTAATTTTTTTTTATTTCTTAGGCTTTTCGTGCCTTGCTAGCGGTTGCATTGGGTTATTAAATTAAATTATGGCTATGGAAATGTATAATAATTATGTGCTGCGATAATGAAATTTATAAACAAAGTAGGTATATTCTACCACCGTTTCATGTTAGCCTATCAAGATGGGGAAAACAAGCAAAAAATTAATAAAACATTTTGAAAATAGATTTTAAACAAATATTAATATGCAATTAGGGAGTGTCAAATTAAGTTATTTTATTGTTTGAGCGACACGGAAAATTACAGTTTTAATTTATTGTTTGCTTTTCAATTTAAACAAATTCAAACAAACAAAGGCTTATTATAGACTTCAGTTATGTTTGACAAAAATAATTTATTTTAAAATGCTAGAGCTGGCATAATAAGTGGACTGATCTGATTCATGGTTAGATGCTTATAAGTTGCTGTTTTGAATATAATTTTCCTTCTGTGGGATTCAGATTTAGTTTCGTTTGGATTTGTTTTTTACTGCTTTCGATTCAGACTAAGATTTTCAGTATGTTTCTTTTCCAATTGGAAGTTTACGTTTGGGCTTCGACTGGTTCTGGTGTCAGCTCTAGCTTCGATTCCGTTTCCAGTCCTTCGTGTCCTTGTGTTCTTGAGAGTAGCTTTGCAAACGAAAGACCTCCTTGGTATAGCGCTTCATGTATGTTAAGCTAAAATATTTCAACAACAATTTGCTGTCCTTATGCAGCTTACTCGCTTACCTTTAGTCATTTGTAATGACTTATAATATCATTAGAGATTTTAACCCATAAATGGTATGCAAAATTTATCACAAAGTTTTATCAAAGTTTTCAAAAAAACACAAAAATAAAAATGCTTGAATAGCCAAAAAAACTGGCTATGACAAATATGGCAAATGGAAGTACAAGCATTAACTAAACAGAAACACTTTAAAGAAACTCAAAAAATAAAAATAATAAAAAATAAAAAAAAATAGATAACATTCAGCAAAGTATTACATAAACAGTAAACAAAATCATAACAAACTGAATTCATAAAAAAATGGTCAGCAAGTCATACCAAGATAAAGCAGCGCACGCTAGCTACATCAAAACCAAAGCAAGTTGCTGAAAGCTCCAAACAGTTCAAATGCAGTGAGCTTTAACTACGCCCGCAATAGCACAACAACAATGTGAAACCATATAGCAATCAGCAATTTACGAGTCAAATCAAGCCGGGCAACTAAGTCACACGACGTTAGGTCTCTGCCAGCCAAAGTTAAGTCATTGAAGGTGTGTTTGCTGACGGAGACACTGGCATGCAAATGCGCAGAGCAAAACCAAAAACCAAAAAAAAAAAAAAAAAAAAAAAAAAAAAAAATGAAATCAAGCAAAACGCGAATATTTTGTGATTCGCAAAACCATTGCAATGACTTGGTTGGTGGTTGAAGGCGTTTGCTTGCGTACCAACAAATGTGCGCTTATTGATCAAGATTAACGTCAGGTTAAACAGACAAACAATGAATTCCTTCAAAGGCCGTTCAAGCGAAGTGTACAAATGTTAACACTGCAATACAAACGTATCTACATAATGTAATTTATAGGTAAATATGTGTGTTATATATGTATGTAAGTATGCAAGTGTAGGTGGTGTGCATGTCTGCGCGCTGTGATGTATGCCCTGCCGTCATAATGGCTGGGAAAAAGGTAACAAACATTAAACGTTGATACGCTCACATATATACTATGTTTGTAGCTACATATATCTATGAACTCATAACGACTTCTTAAATGCAATGCACCTTTTGTATATACATACATATGTATGTGTGTAAATGTTGCATATTTGGAAAAAAAATTAACTTCATTTACAATGTAAGTATGAACTTTATCAGCGGCGAGTCACTAAAGTTTGCGCATGCGCAACTCTATGTTTGATTTATGGCATGTCCGTACATTCGGTAACTGAGTCAGTATGGCATATGACCATAACAAAATGAGATATTACTTTATTTCGGTAAATACGTGAACTTTGCATTTTAATGTTGTTAGTTAAATGTACTAGGTACTAGCTATGGGTTAACTGTTTGAAAAAGCTCATTAAAAAATATACATAGCTCAAAACTAGTTTCACTATGCCAGATAAATAAATATAAAATAAATATAGAATAAAATAAAATAAAATAAAATAAAATAAAATAAAATAAAATAAAATAAAATAAAATAAAATAAAATAAAATAAAATAAAATAAAATAAAATAAAATAAAATAAAATAAAATAAAATAAAATAAAATAAAATAAAATAAAAACAAAATAAAATAAAATAAAATAAAATGTAATAAAATAAATAAAAATAAAATAAAATAAAATAAAATAAACAAAAATAAAATAAAATAAAATAAAATAAAATAAAATAAAATCAAATAAAATAAAATAAAATAAAATAAAGTAAAAAAAAATTAAAATAAAATAAAATAAAATAAATTTAAGAAAAAATAAAATAAAATAAAATAAAATAAAACAAAATAAAATAAAATAAAATAAAATAAAATAAAATAACTCAAATTAAAATAATATCAAATAAAATAAAATAAAATAAAATAAAATAAAATAAAATAAAATGAAATAAAAATAAAAAAAAATAAATAAAAATAAAATTAAATAAAATAAAATAAAATAAAATAAAATAAAATAAAATAAAATAAAATAAAATAAATTAAATTAAATTAAATTAAATTAAATTAAATTAAATTAAATTAAATTAAATTAAATTAAATTAAATTAAATTAAATTAAATTAAATTAAATTAAATTAAATTAAATTAAATTAAATTAAATTAAATTAAATTAAATTAAATTAAATTAAATTAAATTAAATTAAATTAAATTAAATTAAATTAAATTAAATTAAATTAAATTAAATTAAATTAAATTAAATTAAATTAAATTAAATTAAATTAAATTAAATTAAATTAAATTAAATTAAATTGAATTAAATTAAATTAAATTAAATTATATTAAATTAAATTAAATTAAATTAAAATAAAATGAAATATATTAAATGAAACAGCTTTTTAACCTATGGTAAGACGACCATAATCTAAGGATAACCGTGGAAATTATTAGTACTCAACTCTCTTAACTGAATGCACTCACACCGCCAAAAGTAAAATAAATAAGCAAAATTTAGCAATCCCAAACTCATGCTAAAAAAAAAAATTAAGATGAAAATTACTAACATCTATGTAGAAGATATGAACATAATTGCTTAATTACTAGTTAGTTTATACCCGCTAGATATGAGCTCCCACCATAAAATTATATCGTCATTTGCTCATCAGCAGAGAAAATATTTACATTAGCATAAAAGGCGTGTGCAAAGTAAAACATAATGAAGCGAATAGAAAAATTAACAGACAGAAATAAAAATACATAAATTCAAATCAAAATGCACAGCACATATGTAGTTGCAGACAAAGGCAATAGAGAAGCTACCAAAAAAAAACACTTGAAGGTAATTTGTGAGACAAAAATCATAGCCAATGGCCAGTCGCTGTGTTCCACAGACACATGTATGCAAGTACGTATTAATTAAGCAAACTCTATTACTGGCTGACTAAAAACGTTAAGTGTCAATGCGCGTACTTTGACTGCGCAGCAAAACGGGTTGGGCTTCTGCTTTTTTGCTCATGTGGTGTGTAATTTCGTTTTCTAGGCGTTGATATCACATGTGACAGAGATGATTTACACAAAACGAAATTTATATTCTTAAGTTTGTTTGAATTTCCCCTGTATAAAAAAATTGTTTCATCCAACTTTTATTGCCACCACTGTTTGCACCGAAAAGGTAATATTTTCGTGAAGTAAAATATATGTTAAACTTTTATTTGGATACTTCAAAAGTCATCTGCAAAAAATTCATTTGATCCTATAAGTGATTTTCAAATGATGCGCGAACAAACATACAGACTGACTGACGAAAATTTGATAAACTGTTGTTTTCGCCTTTAGACCCCTATCAAAGACTCTGAATACTGCCTTGTTTAATTTTCACTACGAGTTTAAACATTTTTTTCACCAACTTTTATTGCCACCACTGTTTACAGCGTGAAGCTTATATTATCGTGGAGTAAAATGGATCTTTTTCTCTTACTTGGATTACCAACAAGTCATATGCAAAAAATTCATTTGATTCTATAAAGTTATTTTCAAGTGATGCGCGAACAAACATACAGACAAACCGAGGAAAATTTTGAAAAAGTTTTATTTTGACTTTTCTAACACTTTCAAAAACTACTCTTATGCATTTAGACTAATATTAATTATGTCTGTACATCGCTTTGTTTGAGTATAAAATTATTTTCAGCCTAATTGTATTGCCACCACTGTATTTAATGAGAATAAAATATTTGTGTATATTAAAATGGATCTCAAACTTTAAGTTGGATAACTCGCAATACATCCATGTTACCCTGATGCAATGCTATAAAAGAATTTTCAATTGATGCGCGAACAAACATACAGACAATTTTACGAAAATTTTTAAATGTGTTATATCGGCATTTAATACTCTAATGAAACCTCTCTTTTATGCATTTTGCATTAATATCTGTAATAATTATACATCGGCCTGTTACCAAATAATAATTTTTTTTGTTTACTATTAAACTACAAATTAGAAAATTTTTTAAATAAATTATTTTCCCTAATTGTTTATGCATAAAAAAGTTAGCCAATCAGCCAATAAACAAATCAACGAATCAACTAATGAACCAATACGCCCAGCGCATACACGCCACAAATAACAAATTGAAGAGCCATAACCAATAACCAAACGACTTAACAGCCAATACCGAACGTTAAATTCGACTAACCAATTAGTGAGTTGGCTACTGTTTGTGTGGTAGATTTGCAGTTAAACTGTTTAATTAAATTTTATAGCTAAGTTTAGGCGTATACCCATTTACATATGTAGATAAATTTACTAATTTAATGTGTGTAGTTGGGAGTACATGAAATTAATTTTTTTTGGATATTAAATTCTTTTTCACGAAGAAAATATTTAAAATAATAAAATCAGTTATAAATGGCGCGTATTTAAATAATTTGAAAATAATTTTGTATGCAACAACTAAAAATGCAAACAATGTCTTTACAGTTGTGAAAAGTGATGGACCAAACTTTGTAAGAACGCACTGTGGCGCCTTTTGAGTTTTTTCTTTGCAAAAATCATAACTTTTGAGCCGATGAAGATATTTTTTAAAATTTAAAAAAGCTAATGGGAGCTAATTTTTTTTCTTTTTGTTTAAATCTTAAATTAAATTATCTTTAATGGCTATACAAAAAAAAAACGATAATACACCGGCTAATTTACTGACAAAACCATTTTAAATAAAACGAGAAAGTACAAAAATTTAAATTTGTTGGAAGCTGGTCAATTTTGAACGGCTCTACCTCGTAAACTATAATTTCCTGTGAAAAAAAATTGTATATTCCTGATTCCTGGAAAATTCTCTATTACAAACAAATATTAGATTTAACGAACGCTTTCATGATTTTTTTGATTTTTGCCATGCTTTGGCAGCAGAGGCGCCATAGTGGAACGTTGTGATGCCTTCAAAACAGCTCTGGGAATATTGTTGTAATATTTCTTCAATTAAAATTGATTCCTTATATTGATTTATATGTGTTGAAGTTATGCATTCAAATTGTGTTTAAACTGCATAATTTACTTTGCCGGCTGCAAACTGCTATTTCCTGAACTACATAACTAATTTTATGAATACATCATAAATTCATATCCGCGTGAAAACCAATTTGTTATTGTATTTACTACATTTACTCATGCTACTTATACATATTTAAATTGTCAATAGCGAAACTGAGTCAATAGTCACAACAAAAAACTCGTTGGAAGTCTATTTAAAAAATTTTTTTTGCAAATGTCCTAAGTTACAGGCTGTGTAGGAGTGAAAGCTTCACAAAAGCTTGTTTCTTAGTTTCCGAATTCTAAAAAATTTTCCATGGGTACAGTGATTAAAAAAGTATATATTTTTTGTTTATGATGGGATTTAAAAAAAAAAAATTTGACTATCCAGTAGTGAAAGTTTCATAAAAGCTCATTTATGAGTTCTCAAGATCGTTGAATTCAAACAGACTTTAATAAACTGCTCCAAAGATTAAGGCTTTGAAAAAAAAAATTTGCAAACGTCCTAGGATACAACCTGTTCACCACCGAAAGTTTCATGAAAGCTCATTTCTTAGTTTCCGAGATCATTGAGTTCAAAACGACAAACAGACGAAAAAAATTTTAAAAACTTGTACCATAGGTAAACTGATTAAAAAATATTTTAGTATGTTTGATAGGATTTTGAGAAAAAAGAAATTTTTTTCAAAGGTCTCAAATTACAGGGTATTCATCAGTGAAAGTTTTATGAAAGCTCATTTTTTCGCTCTTGAGATCATTGAGTTCAATCAGAAAGAATTTCAAAGGTTATTTAAATCAACTCCACGGTAACTTAAATAATTTTTTATAGAAATATTTAATGTATAGCAGCTTTTCTAAATTTGTATCAAGTAACGATAAATTTTTAGGTAATATTTTTCACGTTTTTGGGTTTAACATTAGACTGTGCTAAAATTAAAATATAATTTTTTTCTCAATTTTATAATTATATTATTTTTCAACTAAGCATAATTCTGTCGGAAATGAAATGCCTTGCAATTAATAAAAAAAATCTCATAGCATTTTCTCCATGAAATTGAAAAATAAAATCAGAATAATTTAAAGAAAAATTTTTTTTCATTTTGCACCGTCTTATGTTCATCGAGATTTATTAACTTAAATGAGCACAGTTCTCGTAAGAAATACATGTCATTTATCGCTATAATTATGAGCATTGCAATTAATTTATTTACGCTGAAAAAATACTCAAAGTAACGCAAAATCATTAGCAAGAATTGACAAATTAAAATTTTAAAAGAATGCAACAAACCTGTTGCTATTGTTGAGGTAGGTTTCAATGTACAACAACTGCAATTACACAGTGTTACAAAAAAATTGTAACAAGAAAATGTTTGAAAAGTGATGCTGTTCTGTTTGTTTGTGCCAGAAGAGTGAATGAAGCAATGAAATAGTATATATCCTAAGGATTACGCTCACGTTAAAAGTAAATAAATTAATTTTATGAATTAGTTAAAAGAAATTCAACTCAATAGACTTGTTCAATATTATTTGAATTATTGTTAACTGGCCTTGAACTCATAAAACTAACAAAAATTATATTTTGCAAAATATTTTATCTCTTCTTCGAAATTTAAACGTTTTATTATAGATTACTTACATATATAACAACATTGGTTATAATACCCGGAAAAATATTTATGTCACACAAACCGGCATGGTTATCAAAACACAGCTGTAATATGTATATATGTATGTATCTAATTATAGTAACATATTGAAAGATATAATGGCAATAACCGACAAACACACCCCATTCTCGTTATAAACAAAAGCAACAAGTAAACTACTTAATACTTGGGTGTGTTGTATGCTTACAGTGTTTAATAAAACTAATCATGTATGAAGCACTTTTAACAAAGCTGAAAGTGATTGAAATATTTTTAATGAAAAGTTGTTGGATAAAAATAATTTTAGGAAGGTAAAAAAATATATTTCAAAAGCATATTAAGGCTTAAACTTTTTCGTAAATTTTGTTTAATTTAAGGGATTGAAATTTTTTTTTATTTAATTTTTTTTTTGGTGTTTTTTACACTTACAATTTTTTACTATTATTTTTATTATTATTATTATTATTTTTTTTTTTTTTTTTTTTTTTGAAACCGAAGTTTATTGCCTTTTGGGAATTTTTAATTATTAGTTACGAAATATTTTTTTTCCTCTATGAAACATTACATAAAATTTTTTTTTGGTAATTTTATATATGTAAATACATATACCTATGTATATCTGATATATTTTATTTCAAATTCTTTCTAAATATTTTTTTATCCCACTGTAATACCTATTATGATTTTATATTAAGCGCACGATATTTAATTAAATAAATTAAATATTGCATATAAAATATAACAAATTAAAGAAAGCTGAATTTGTCAGCTAAGCACTAAATCAATTAAATAATAAATATCACATATATAATAATAATAAAATCAATTTCTAATATACCTCTGAGTAATTGAAAAACAAATTTTCTTTTTCAATTCCCAAATTTTGATGGTTGCTCAAAATTTCGCCTACAATTTCGCAAACCTCATGGGCTTTTTTGTAATTTTTTTATTTTTTTTTTAATTTTACAAATACAAAATAACAACAATAAATTTGTATCAGCCTATGAAATATTACATGTTAGCGGAACTAGCTGTCGCTTGGTAGCTATAAACGTTGGCGTTGCATTTGAGTTGCAGCTGTGCTGTAGCATTGCTTCAGACGAATAGATATGCAAATAACTGTAACTATGCAAAATACATGCAGGTAAATATGTACATATGCATATGAATAAGTGATATAAGTACATATGTAAAATATGTGCTGCTTGAAATAAAATTGCAACACCTCGCCTTGTTTGGCTTACAACAAGGATGTCTTTGACCGATGTTAGAGTTATACCTATAATAACGCCCAACCCAATCAATATTTATTTATAATATTTGATTTTTGTAACGGATATAAATGTGCAAATTAATTTAACAACGTGTTGAGAACTTAGAATTAGAGCACACACCCACCCACAAACACATACACTCACATGAAGCCAAATGCGCTGAGTAGGAACAGTTGAATGGCAAACAGCGGTGGTCTACAAGTTTTGTTGCCAAAAACGAAAAAAAAAATAATTTTTTGATATCAGTTACTTTATTGAAATAATTTTTTTAATATGATGATAAATTTATAAAAAAAAACTATTAGAAACAAAATAAAAAAATTATAAATTTAAAATTTATTTTCAATAAAATTTTTATTTTTTTTAATAAATTGCAATTTTATTTGTTATTATCATAACCGATTTAAAAAAAAAATATTTCACACAAAATTAAAAAATATAAATTTAAAATTTATCTACAATAAAATTTTTTTTTTGAAATTTCAATTTTATTTGTTATTATCATGAAAGAATTACAAAAAAAAAAAATATGGCACACAAAATTAAAAAATATAAATTTAAAATTTATTTACAATAAAGTTTTGTTTGTTATCATGAACGAATTGCAAAAAAAAATATTACACACAAAATAAAAAAATATAAATTTAAAATTTATCTACAATAAAACTTTTTTTTTATAAATTTCAATTTTATTTGCTATTATCATGAACGAATTATACGAAAAAATATTAAAAACAAAATTAAAAAATATAAATTTAAAATTTATCTACAATAACAATTTTTTTTTTATAAATTTTAAAAGCATACTACTCACTCAAAATAATACCACTAACAATTAAAGCTTCACTTTGTATTTCATAAAAAATTTTAGCTAAGCAATAGTAGGCGGTAGGCGCTTATAATTTTTCATTCACTCTCACTAGCTGGCGCGTTCGTTGCTTAAGTCTTTTGTTGGCTCGTGTTGGGGCGTTTGATGCAGTGGCCTTTGGCCGCTTAACGTTTGTAGCAAAGATTTTTGGGTTTCGTTTATATGATTACAATTGTAGATTTTGTTTGATTTGATTTTATATGCATTGTGTGTGTGTGTGTGTGTGTGTGTACTCTGTGCATGTGCGCTTGCACTTTTTTTTTTTTGGTAACTTAAAGCGAAGGCGTTTTCACAATTGTGTTTTCTTATTGTTATTATTAGTTTTTTGAAGTTTTATGACTGCTTGCGGCATATTAGCAACGCCTTTGCCACATTTCTGTCTTGATCAAATTGATGGGTGGCCGCGTATGCGCAGTGAACAATATATGTTGTGCCATGATTAACCCTTGTATGAGTCGAGAAAAAAGATGGCACGAAAAGGATTACTAAAATCGACCGGTACTCGACAAAGCTCGGCGTATATTTCTGCCTTGAGAAAGAACTTCAGTAAAAAGAGATTTGAAGAAAAAATGTCGAAGAACTACATTTGTAAGAATTATTAATAAATATTACTTGCTTTTAGGCGAAGGTAATGTTGACACAAAATTTCTCAATCATGGGTCTTTAATAATACCAAAATTTCGCTGGCTAATTCAAAAAAATTTTCAAAGACAAATTATATAAAAAAATCAAAAAACAAAAGATCACAGCACTGTTTTCTATGTGGAAGAAATATTTTTAAACATTGCATGCTTTTAGGAGCAATGGTTTTTAACTCAGAACTCCTTCTTCGTCGAGCTTTGGTAGAGCAGAGTATGGTGCTTCATTTAAATAAAATTTTTAGAACGCACGACTTCAATATTAAATGAGTGGTATGTTGGAGCAATATTTTAAAGATTGCATGCTTTTAGGCGTAATTGCTGATTACTCGAAATTTCTTAGTCGTCAAGTTTTGCTACTGATAATTTCCACAGAATGGTGTTTAATTCAAATAAACCAGAACTCGCTAGTAAATAGTGCACAACAATGGTTGGTATATTCTTTATAATTGCATTGAAAATTTTTCTTATTATTGCATGCTTTTAGGCGCAATTGAAGCTAGACTATAATCGCTGAGTCACGAGAACTTAGTGGAAATAGTTAGAGAGTATGGTGGTTAATTCAAAAAAATTTGACAGTGCACATTCTTTGAAACCCAAATAGTCTTCACTAATTAATTGAAAGTTTCCACAATTTCCCTTTATTTTCCTCCAACAAAGGGTTAAAACTCAAAACACTTAAGAAAAAATATTAACAACATATGACAAAGTACGTGATAACTTGCTATTTTACAAAATCAAAAAAAAAAACGTAAAAACTCATACCAACTAAATACAAATATATTTACCTACATACACACATACAAAAGAAATCCACTTCTGACAAAAACAATCAAGATTATCGTTAAATTGGTTGACCACCCGCCGTGTGTGGCAAACATGATCATATTTTTTCAATGTTTATTAAAATTTTTGTTTATTGTCTTCGTGGGCTTAGGATTTTTTGTTTTGTTTGTTTTTTGTACAACAACACTTCAAACTACACACAAAATGCTTCGTCAGCACTCGAGATTATTAGTTATTTTTCAACTAAAAAATATTATTTGTGGGAGTAGCCAAGTATAAAGAAAACATTGCGGTACTGCACTTGTGCATGTTTTTTTCACAAATCGGAAATGAGTTTTGGTTATAAGATTAATGAAACAAAAATGTGTACCATGGAACAATTTGGGTTATTTGTTAAGAGTTTTAATGGTACATTCGTATAATCTCTATGTGCAATAATATTGAAAAGGGTCAATGTCTGTCTATCTGTATGTATGTTTGCGCACCCATCACTCCATACCCGTATCCGTTTAAAGATTCGTTTGAGTCAAAGGTTATTGTTCACCAGATCATTTTAAAAGCTTTGTTTTATTGTTTTTAGTTGTTGTAACATGGCAGTTATGCCAGCAGCAATCACGTCATAGACAGTTATGTCAAAAAATTACTCTTAGCAACATAATCACACAAAAGGGTACATACATGACATATAATTTTTTTTTGTAAATCATAAGCGTGACTCTGCAGTGAAACACAACACTAGTCAAGAAGGAAACTAGTTGGTAACTAGTTACTTTTTAATGCTGTTGAATTAATCCAATAACATCAATCTCGTACTGACAAAAAATTCAAAGATTTGTAGAATCTGGAGTAGTCAAGAATTCAAAGATCGTAGCTCGAGCCTTTGACCTCTCGCATGCGGCTTAAAATTATAGAGTATACCCGAAAGCCATTTTACTTTATAGTAGATACTTCAGCTTGTCTAGAGGTACGTCTGTAAGCAAAAATCCTTCTTCAGAAACCGTGAAATGTATTTCAGAATAGTCAACTGAATTTCAGAAAAACTAAAACGTCTCTTAAAACAATGAATTGTATTTCAGAAATAGTAAAAAGTGATTCAGAATAGTCAATTCTACTTCAGAAAAAGCCAAATGTATTTCAGAAAGGTCAATTGTACTTCAGAAATAGGAAAATTTATTTTAGAAAAGTCAATTTTACTTCAGAAGATATAAAATGTATTTCAGAAAAGTCAATTGTACTTCAGAAAACTTAAAATATATTTCAGAATAGTCAATTGTATTTCAGAAGAGATAAAATTTATTTCAGAATAGTCAATTACACTTCAGAAATACCAACATATATTTCAGAAAAGTCAATTGTATTTCAGAAGAAATAAAATGTATTGCAGAATAGTTAATTGTACTTCAGAAATAACAAACTGTATTTCAGAAAAGTTAATTGTATTTCAGGAGAAATAAAATGTATTTCAGAACAATCAATTGTACTTCAGAAAAAGCCAAATGTATTTCAGAATAGTCAATTATACTTCAGAAGAAATGAAATGTATTTCAGAATAGTCAATTGTATTTCAGAAGAAATAAAATGTATTTCAGAAAAGTGAATTGTACTTCAGAAATACCAACATTTATTTCAGAAAAGTCAATTGTATTTCAGAAGAAATAAAATGTATTGCAGAATAGTCAATTGTACTTCAGAAAAAGCCAAATGTATTTCAGAAAAGTCAATTATACTTCAGAAGAAATGAAATGTATTTCAGAATAGTCAAATGTATTTCAGAAGAAATAAAATGTATTTCAGAATAGTCAATTGTAGTTCAGCAATAGGAAAATTTATTTTAGAAAAGTCAATTTTACTTCAGAAGATATAAAATGTATTTCAGAAAAGTCAATTGTACTTCAGAAAACTTAAACTGTATTTCACAATAGTCAATTGTTTTTCAGAAGATATAAAATGTATTTCAGAAAAGTGAATTGTACTTCAGAAATACCAACATTTATTTCAGAAAAGTCAATTGTATTTCAGAAGAAATAATATGTATTGCAGAATAGTCAATTGTACTTCAGAAAAAGCCAAATGTATTTCAGAAAAGTCAATTATACTTCAGAAGAAATGAAATGTATTTCAGAATAGTCAATTGTATTTCAGAAGAAATAAAATGTATTTCAGAATAGTCAATTCTACTTCAGAAAAAGCCAAATGTATTTCAGAAAAGTCAGTTGTACTTCAGAAATAGCAAAATGTATTTCAGAAAAGTCAATTGTATTTCAGAAAACTTAAAATGTATTTCACAATAGTCAATTGTATTTCAGAAGATATAAAATGTATTTCAGAAAAGTGAATTGTACTTCAGAAATACCAACATTTATTTCAGAAAAGTCAATTGTATTTCAGGAGAAATAAAATGTATTTCAGAACAGTCAACTGTATTTCAGAAAATATTAAATGAATTTCAGAAAAACTAAAACGTCTCTCAAAATAATTATATGTATTTCAGAAAACTTAAAATATGTTTCACAAGTCCGCTACTAGTATATTTCCGTCCCAAATCTGGCTCAGTTTCTAATATAGAATTCATACTGCTTGTAGTATAATTTACAACAACTTCATTTCACTACAAGCAACACACAAACATTTATTTGTTTTTGTATGTATGTACAACCAAGTCTATGTTGCAATTTTTTTTGCATGCAAATTTTTTCCACAAAACTTCTTAAGTTGCCTTTTGCATTAGAGTTCTTAACAAAAACAATTTCTGCTATTGATTTTTGGCCCAATAACAAAAAAAAATTTCTTCTTTTTTCTTAATTTTTATCTGGCTAACTACAATAATTTTCATTGTTAGCGCAAGTTTCAAATCACGATTTTCAATTTCACAAAACAAACAACGTACAAGAACAAAAAAAAAACAAAAAAAAAGAACAATAACCGCGAAACAAAAACTCAAACAACTGTAATTTTCTAGCTGTCATATGCGCCTGTTGGCTGTTGACTCTAAAGGCCGGTATGTCGATTTGCATTGATTCCTCTATCTATGGGCACAGGCACAACGCAGCGATATCACAACAACAACAACAAATTTGACGAAAAATCACGCGCTGTATTTTTGTTGATTTCTTCATTTTTCTTCCTTTATTAAATTTGGCCACCCAACTAGTGCACGGCTGTTTCGTGCAAACATTGTCTAAGTACATGGTATGACAGAAAAACTATGACAACAACGACGACAACGACGGTGGCGACAAAAATAGGTCGGCGGCGCACGCGCGTAACACCAGTCGCCAGAAAAATGCCACAAAACCAAACGCCCCCAAAAACAAAAAAAAAAAAACAAACCCAAAACCAACAGTAATAACAAGCTTTGACAAAATTAGCTAGTTGCACCAAAAATGCCAAAACGTTGTCAAATAAAGTTTAAGATTTTTCTAGGTTTTTATACTCAGCTGCAAAGCTGAGGGTATGTCATAATGGCACAAGAGGAGCGCGTAGAGATGTAGTTTAATATATAATAAATTGTGAGAAAGGGAAAAAAATTATTGTGAATAGCTTGAACAAATTTTTAAAATTTCTGTCTGTATGTCTGCATGTTTGAACGCGCATCACTCAAAAACTGCTCACCACAATTAAAGCCAACTTTCACTGTTGCATTACTAGATGTCCAACATATGATCTTAGATAAGATTTGTTTCGATAACTCGATAAGTCATGTAGTTATCGATCAATATGTGGGCTAGGGTGACAGAAAATGTATTAGTACAATATGGGTGTCAATCGAAAGGTGCTAATGAGTGCTGCAATAAATAGTGTGTTTCAGTTGCATATCTCAACTGGTTTAAGAGATACAATGACTAAGGGTTTTCTAGTTCCATATGAAAATTTATTCTCTGAAACACAGATGTACTCCTCGATTAAAATGGATGTCAAAACTTTTGGTATTGTCAATGATATTTGATATAGGCATATCTTATAACCGAGAAAATTACGAGAATTATTCTTCTAAACCTCACAGCTGAGTATATGTTATGCTATGTTTGAGTGCGCTTGTCATGTTGCAATGTCGCATGGTTGCAGGCGCAAATCGTATTAAAACAAAAAAAACGTTATATCGTATAATTGTTTTGGGGAAGAATGGTGCAACACAGCCATTGTACTTAGCTTGATTACAGTTATAGGTTGTAAAGTGTAATCAATGCAAATTTTCTGTTTTTCTGAGTTTTTAATATTTTGACTTTTTTATGACAACGAAAAATGTCATTATTAAGTATTGCAGTCGTGGCGCGATTACAATTTTATGTTTTCATTTTTCGTTTTATTTGTTTTTATTGTTTGTTGTTTTTGAGTATTGTTAACATTGGTAGCAAAATTTTGCCTTTTTTTTTCAAGATAAAAAACTATTAAATTGTAACAACTCAGCGGAGAGAGATCAACTCGTGGCTACTGTTTTACTGTCGATACAATTTTGTGTGGCTTACTTTATATGCAATGCATTTTTATACCCAACGCCGTGTTGCACCGGGTATAACAATTACCTTTGATGTGGTTTTTTGAGTTGATAAAAATTGTCTAACTTGCCACTGTATTTATTCATTAGAAGATTCATAGCCTAATGTAAGATCTGAGGTACGGAAGAACAGGGCTAGGTCACCCCCGAAAATCACATGAAAACCACCCAAAAGAAATGTATTTCAGAATGGCCACTTGTATTTCAGAAATTTTAAAATATATATCAACAGTCACGTGTATTTTAGAAATCATAAAATGTATTTTAGAATAGTTAAATGAATTTCAGAAAAATTACAACTTCTCTCAAAATAATCATCTGTATTTTAGAATACTTAAAATATATTTTCGAATAGTCGGCAGTACTTCGGAAAACATAAAATGTATTTCAGAATAGTGAATTGAATTTCAGAAACCCTAAGCTGTATTTCAAAATAGTCAAGTGAACTTCAGAAATCCTAAAATATATTTCAGAACAGTAAAGGGTTGCCTCAGTGTCACACTACCTCTCCCTCTCTCTCTTCTTGTTTATATCTTTCTCCATTATATACATAGATCTCCCTCTTGCTTTTCCTTGTCCACTCCCTCCACTTTATATTTTATCTTCTCTTTCCTTTACCTTTTTGGCCTTCTCTAACTACTCACCTTCCTTCCTTCCTATTTTCTTCTCCTTAAGATATCTCTATCTCATCCATCTCAAAAGTCTCGTTGTCCACCAATTTCAACAAGCACTGGGTATAAAAAAACATTAAATCAAATATTTCCTTTTTTCATACATAATTCATTTTTCATCGCACTGGCTTATTGCTGTGTATTTGTTGTATGTACAATATAACATTACAACATAACATGGCATTTTAGTAGCCGCACTTTTATGTTGTTTTTGTTGTTGTTTTTGTTGTTGCTGTCGTTCTTGCTACTTCAATTTACCCCGCATTTTGTTTCAATGGCGCCTTAGGCTTTCACGAAATTAACTTGTTAAAAATTCAGATTTGCATTTATTTCATCGAATTTCTGTCGATATGTTAGCTAAGCGTTTGTGGCATGCAACATTTTAGCTGCATGTCGTATGTGGCAATAATTGGCCGGTGGTGGTAATGGAATATGGTTGCGATATTTTAAATTGTAACAAGCATGATCGTGCAACCAAATGTTAAGTAAGTCAATTGAAAAACTGTTACAACAGTATATTAAATTGAATTATTGAGTTGCATGAAAAAAGTGCTGAGGTCAAATATGCAGACGGAAAAGGTATTTGGTCAAAAAATTATTATTTGTTTTTTTTTTCTTTCGATTCCCAGCAAAAGTTTTTGCTACCTTTGCAAAACTAAAAAAAACAGCGACGTGTCATAATATCAATGGAATTAATGTCACTGACCTTAATTCGCATTTCAAAATATTCTGAGCACTAAAGTCAGTGACATCAATTCCTTTGCAAATGCGTATATGAAATGCGTATTAATGTCAGAGCCATTAATTTCATTGACATTATGTCACGTTGCAGTTTTTTAGAGAATACTGTGATTTATTTTTTTAATTCTCTTTGCAAAAGTGACTTTATTCCCATTGAAGTTATGACATGTTGCCGTTTTTTTTACAAAATATTTTGGAAATTAACTTCGTTGACATTAATTCACGTCGTTGACATTAATTCTCTTTGCAAAAGTGGCACTAATTCCATTAGTATTATGACACGTTGCCTTTTCTTACAAACTACTTTGCGAATTAACATTATTGACAATAATTCTCTTTGCAAAAGTGACTTAATGTCAGTGACACAAATTCCATTGACATTATGACACGTCACCAAAAAAGACATAGACACATGAAGTTTATACATCTAACTGACCCGGCAACCATGAACGCTTTTACAGAAATTCAGCTGAAAATGTTGGACTTGAATGGGATGCGCCACGCCCCCTTTTTTGAAAACTCCCACTTATATTTCCTATGTATGTTATTGATATCGAATATCTCCATAACAATTTTCAGATCAATTCCATGGACCCACGCCTCCTTTTCCTTTTCTACAACTCTCATTTGTTCTCTCCTGAGTATGGGTTTGGTATCGTATAACTCGACACACGACCTACCTTCAACCCTTTAGGAAATTGAACGTCTGTAAAATCAATAATTGCCTCGTTTAAACTACTCTCTAGCCATTGCGATCTCATTCTCAATGATGAGGCTGTCAGATTCGGGGACATAAATGGGAAGTGAGCTGGCTATTTGTTGTTGTTTGTTGTCTATATTGGTCCTGGAGTTTTTAAATAAATTTCTGTTTATCCTATTTTTTTCTCAGGACTTTTTGAAGCCTCTTTCCGTAGTAATTTCTAAACTTTTTTTCGCCAACGCTGAGTGTTCCAATGATCATTAAGTAGTTTTCTCAAGTGGATCTTTTTATACACGATAGTTCGAGTAGAGTCCTCATTAATGAAATATTTTACTTCTACAACTTGCATCGTAAATCAAACAGACACCTCAAGAGAGGCCATAACCTAAAAAAAAACATTACCGATTTCTTCCTCAAATATGCAACAACAACAATTGAATTAGTGTCCAAAAATGTTTCACACACCCACATACATACATTGGCGTTGGTCATTAGTTTTATCAACTCTTACAAAAAATACCTTTTAGCATTTTCACCAATAAATCTGTAAACTTATCTGCAATGCAATAAGCCATTTGACTGTAACATTTGGAAATTCCTGCCGCATGCCAGACAATACAAAAGACATTAAAATAAAGTGCACACATACATACGCACGTACATAACATACATTTCAGTGCGATAACCATTTGTGGGGGTTTCATCACTATTACTTCCTAAACCCCCATGCAATACCACGTATGTATGTATGTATGTATGTATGAAGTGATATGCATGTATGTATGTTCCCGCATGGCCCGATTGACTGAGCTCTAATGCTCGTATTTTGCATAAACATGCCAACAATTTGTTGTTGTTGTCACTTTAAAGCGCCATAAACATTTTGTCTGTAGTCGACAGTCAGTCAAATAGTCGCATAAACAACCAAAAACTGAATTTGAACATACACACTGACAGTCCAAGACTGTCAAGTCGCATATTTAACTGACGGACAGATGAACCGGCCATACGTCGTACAGCTGCAAAAAAAACACTCAAAAGATAGACAAAAGCACCAAAAGTACCATGTAAGCACTGACAACACTGTCATCCATCAAGACGAGCACCGTATGCTGAGCGCATGCGCACAAGTCACAAGTGAACCAAAAGTCAAGCAAATATGTATGTTTGAAGGCGAAAAAACAATACTGCGAACAGACATAGCGACGCAGAAAAACACATTGACTGAAACTAAGAGCTCAATAGAGCAAGCAAGTTAAACGCCAAATGTTGCATTGTTGTTGGCATCTTCATAAATTCAAACAAAAAAAAAATGAATGAAAAAATGAAAAGCGAAACAAAAACCCTGCATGTCTGTTGTCTGTTGTCTTTGGGTGCAGTGAAGCTGTAACTCGATCTCCAGCACTTCATTGCGATGTGGCAGCGTCAAACATCTCCAACATTTCTAACTACACTTGACTACATTTGCTTGTGCAATCGAACTGACTGACTGCCAAGCTGCCGTGTTGTTGTGCCGTCAAGCGGTTTTTGTGATGCCTTTTGTCAGCATTTGCCTCCCACATCACTAACATAACAACAATAACAACAACAACAACAACCGTAACAATGTGCACAACGCCACCAAACAAAAACATTCAAATTTTCAAAAGCTTCAATCAATGCCAAAAGCTGAGTGAAAAATCGACAAGATGCGCCTTGTGGCAAACAGTTTATAGACCAGTCGTCGTCGCATTGGGCCAGCAGGTGAAGCCACATAAAACGATTAGAAGAAAAGTAAGCTGCCACACATACAAACGTTAACAATAAATTAACAAAAGGAACAACAGAAATTTCGGCGAAAAAAACTTAAACAAAAACAACAATTTTTGACGACACGCTGGAGCAGGCTGAGGCGCAAACAGCGAGCGGTTAAAATAGAGAGGAAAGATGGGTGAAAAATGGAGCAGCAAATTTGTAGCCGATCATAGCTGAAAAGCTCGTTTCTACAAAAATAAAATAAGGTTGAAAAGGGTTGCCAATTGGTTGTAAAATAACAAATACAATTATAGTGATACATAAATATTAATTTACAGCTACAATTACAGTATAATTATTGCATTACTCACATAATTATAGATATAATTACAACTACTATTACAGTATAATTATAGTATATATAACAATTAAAAACACAACTAAAATAAAAATTGCAGTACAGTAATTACAATTTCAAGTACGATTACAACCCCAAAAAAAAAGTTACAATTATGATTACAGCTGCAAATAAAATTACAATTACAATAAATATTTATAGACATCATAATAAAAACTACAATAACAATTTTAATCGCAATTGCATTGACAAAACCATTTACAATTGCAGCTAGAACTACAATTACAGTAATTGCTTTAATCAAATTAACAATACAGTAGCAAGAATTCTACTTTTCACTACAATAAAAACTACAAATAAAGAATAATTTACAGTTGGAATCACAATAACAATTACAATAATAAATACAATTACAATCAGAATTACGATTACAATTACCATTACGATTACAATTACAATTACCATTACAATTACATTAACGCCATAGTTTCAAGGAAAGACCGGAATTACAATAACTATTGCAATTCAAACTATCATAATAATTGAAACTACAATAAACATTTTAATTACAATTATAATTGCTGTAATGAAATTAGCAACAATGAATAACAATAATTACAAACTTAATAACAATACAAATTAAATTAAAGTAGCATTTATAGTTGCGATCACAATTACAATTACATAATACATTAACAATTACAAGTACGAATACAAAAACAATTACCATAATCATTACCATTACAATTACAATAACGCCATAGTTTCAAAGAAAGACCGGAATTACAATAACTATTGCAATTCAAACTATTATAATAATTGAAACTACAATAAACATTTTAATTACAATTATAATTGCTGTAATGAAATTAACAATAATGAATAACAATAATTACAAACTTAATAACAATACAAATTAAATTAAAGTAGCATTAATAGTTGCGATTACAATTACATAATACATTAACAATTACAAGTACGAATACAATAACAATTACCATAACCATTACAATTACAATTACAGACGCAATTGTTATTCTAACTACTTTTACAGCAACACTCACAGTAACAAATACAATAACAATTACCATTACAATTACAATTAGAATAACAATTGTATTTACAGTTACAACTACAAATACAACAATAACAACTATAGTTGCAATTACAATAACAACTACAAATGTAAAGCTTTACTTCATTACATAAAAATATACTTCCAATATGGCAACGCCAATTCCATAAGAAAGCGCCATGCCCACTGCCTGCCAAAATATTTATTTCTTTTCGTATATTGCATGTTGATCGCTTACCTGGTTGCTCGTTTGTTTTGACTGACAGGCTAAGCCATCCACTCAGCTATTGTTAGGAGTTTGTTCATCGCGTTTTTTTTATTTTATTTTGTTTTGTTTATGGGATTTACTTCCATCATTGCTATTGTCTTTATTGTAATTCGTTGCTATTTTTGATGATGTTGATGTTTAGTGCATTTTCGCTGATACTTTTTGATTGAAATTTATTTTTATGCATTTTTTTTTGGAATTTTTTTAACTTTTTTTATTTCTTTTTTATTTTATTGATAATCCCTTGCACTGGCATCACTCACAAGGCAGGTGAGCTACTGAAGTGTTGTTAAATTTTTTTTTATGTTATTTTTTTTTATGTTATTTTTTTATTTTTAATTTTTTTTATACCTACTGAGTACGTGTCATAAAATATGTATTGCACGTTGTGCGATTAACTGCTAACAACAACAACAAGAATTGCTAGGACAACAATGTGCCTATGAAGCTTCCGTGTTGGAATTTTAATTTATTATATCGAAGTGGTATTATTTTGTTATTTATTTTGAGTGGAAAAAAGTTCACATTTTTTTTTTTTTTTTTTTTTTGGAATTTTAGCTATTCGCGGAAACAAGCTCAATACCTTGCGGTGTAATCAATTTTAGTCAGACAGAAAAGTATTAATCCTAATAATTTTAAAAGTCACAAAGGTTAAAGAACTCGATTATTTCAAGATGAGTTGAAGCGATTAAAATTGTAATTAATAATGCATGCCTTGCATGTAATTTGTAAAGATTTTGGACGAGTAGATATTTTATTTAGTGGAAGTTGAAGTTGGCTATTTTCTGTATTATTAGACTTCCTTGTTTGTTGGAACATTTGGTGCATATTCCTAGAAATTAAGTATAGGATAAGCTTAGAGATGGAAACCAGGAATTTTTTATGAGATATGGAGGACAACTTCTAGTCACAGCTCCTGGAAAATATGGAAAATACGATTTTTTAGATTTGGAAAGTCGGGGGTTTTGGGCCTGTGGATCCGCCTCTGCTTGTATCAAAGGTTGTTCTGATGTGGATGTCGGTTTTATCAGGATCAAAAAAAATAGAAATGTGAAGTTGTTTCCCCAAAAAAATAAAGTTATTTAAATTTTAAATTTTTTTCTTCGAAAAATTTCGAAACATTTTGATAGCCTTCTCTGTGATATTTTAGACTATTACCTAACTTTCATTTAAAAAAAAAAAAAAACATATTGTTTATTATTTTTTTCTTATTTAAATTTTAATTTTTTAACAATCTCTTTAATTTTATCAAATAAAATAAAAAATAGCACCACAAACCAAAGTAAGGTAAAAGACCAAAGTAAAGCTCCTTGAAATTAAAAATATATAATCACCGTTGCCATCACAATTTCTGCTCTCTACCAAAACAGTTAGAAAAACGAGCCTTACGGTAATGCATTCACCGTTAAATGGCAGTAGCAGCATGCAAGCGCATTTTACTGATTTGCAAGAAAAAGTTTTAAATACACTTGCAAAACTTGAATAAATAGCATATTAGTGATATTTGTGGAGAAAAACAAAAATAACAAACAGCATAGCCAAAAAAAAATAAAAAAAATAAATTTTATAAAAATCCGCAACTCCTTTGAGACAGGTGCACTAGAAGGCGCATCCACCATAGTCGCTGCATTGCGGCAGTAAATGTCGAATACTATTTGAATGGAAGATGTTTATCAGTGCACTTTTTATCTGCTTTTGTGCTTTGGCATAATTTTGTATTTTATGTTTATTATTATTTGTTATCTACCACATTTCTTATGCAAAAATTGTGAGTTTGAGCGGCAAAAAAAATTTGCTTAAATAATGTGCCGAGGCAAAGAAAAGGAATATGCAAATTTTAAGTGAATAAAATAAAAGTGGAAATAATAAAAAACGTCAAAGATGAATGTGTTTTCGAGTGGAATTAATAAATTTAAATTTGTGTGAAAATGAGTAAGCGTATTGTATATTAGAAAAAAATTATTTGTTTTTCGAAAATTGTATTCATGTTATTTTTAGAATGGCGCAAATATAGTGTATAATTTTTTGATTTTTATATTATTTTCAAGTGATCTGTCGTTGCGAGTTAAATCTCATTTTTTCTTGAAGCCTGATAAACTATTGAACTAACAAAAAGTACCTGCTTTTAGTTTTGTAGGAATTTTAGTTACAAAAAAAGAAAAAAATTGTACGAGCCAGCGTAGTCAAGTTGCGAGCCTCAGAGTACTAAATACTAGCAGATGCGAGTCATGCGCGCGTTGAAATAATTCAAAGTAGTATATTGTGCTTCCTTAATGCCTTTATATTCATAAACACTCATGCTATCTCGCTCACTCCCACCTTTATGACTACCTACCTATCTCTCTCTCTCTATCAGTCGACTTTTGCCAGTTTGCATTGAGTTTTAGGCTCTTTTCCCAGCTATCGACTTCGGTCTCTAAATTTAGTTTTTTTATTTAACCTAAAAAAATTTTAAAAAAGATTAATATGCTTATTTTTTTTTAAATTATTTAATTAAATTTTTTTATTAATTATTATAATTTCTTATTTAAATGGAAAATTAACTCACTTTATTTTTTTTTTTTTTTCATAAGCTTCTAGACTTCTTCATCTTAAAAATGTTCTCATGTTCTGCTAACCATTAGCCTATCAGAACGATGGATTGTTCCTCAGCTTAACCCATATTTCTACTCAATTTTTACCTTCCCGCAACGATATTGAGTTAAATTGTTATGACGCTCGAATTTTGAGTAAAATAAATTCAACTCTGTTATCTTATACATCAAATTATAGAACCAACTTTATTTCGTCATAACTCGACTTTAGCTGTTATAGCTTCTTGGTACAGAAACCTTGTCGTTGGAGCTATCATCATTCATTAGCTGAAAAACGCCTCGTTGTAGAAGTTTAGGATTAATTTTAATTTCAATTTCAATTTTTCACTTCCCGCCTCACCCCTTTTCACGGATTTTTTCAATTCACAATATTTTCCTCTACACACAACTGTTGCTGATTGCAGAGAAGCGCACTGGTAGCTATTGCCGGCTGTCGCATAGCCACAAGATAATCATGTTTGTAATATTTTATAAATTACATGCTGCAATATCAATAAAGCAACAACAACATTTTAAAAAGCAAAAACACAATAGCCAATAGGCCGGGACTTTTTTATTTATGCAAAATAGAGAAATGAAAATTTCAATTCCACTTCAATGTTGCGCTCTTCAATCGCCAGTCAAATGTTTGTTGATCAAAAAAGAATTTGTGTTGTTGTTGTTGTGGTTGTTGTACCGCCATCAATAGTATTTAGTGAAGCTAAAAAGCCACCTAGCAACAACAGTAGTGACAGCAGCTGTTGCGTATAAATAACTTTATTATGATGATTAAGAGTATTGCTGCAACAACAACAACAACAACAGTAACAATTGCCAGTTGGCGCGTGAAAAATACAAAATCTTCTCTGTCATATCTAGCAAAAAGTGAGGAGCAGAAAGGCGTGTTTGCTATTAGATTGGCAAACACACAATGTTAGGCAGGCAACACTTTAATGGGCGATTGAGTTGAATGATAGTCCAATCCAGCTGGCGCACAGTTTTGCTGATACGTAAATGGAGATATGAGCAGTTGAACCGATTTGAAGCCTTTGGCTAGACTTTTTTTTTTGTATTTTTTTTTTTTTCATTTTCACTGCAACTGGATGCATTAAAATCATAGCTACCATTTGATGGCCATCAGCACACATTTGCACAGCATCTAATTTCATATCTCAGTTGGCATCTGAGCAGCATTGTGTGGTGGCATAAATGCGCGTGCGTGCTTTGATTTGAATTTTGCATTTTTAGTGGCGCTTTAATGTGACTGCGTAAAAGTGTTTTGCGGCCAGGAAATGTTTTATTGTTTATTGTGCTGTTATATGTATAGGTGTGTATGTGTGTGAATGTGTGTGTGCTATGGCAATAAAGCATCACTTTTTTTTAAACTTACCACAAATTGCTACTGTTTACTGCCTTATGGCGCACAGTGTGTTAGTTTGTAAAAATTTTAATTGAAATTCAATACTTAAAATTTTTCAAAAATCTTTTTTTGCACTATTTCCAAGCTCCATAGAAATATTTTTAAATTCTTCTTACTCAGTTTACAAAAATAGTTAACACAAAAGTTATTATTTAAATTATTTCCTTCCAGTGGCTTTCAAAGTGACACCTTGCAGATTTCAGCACAACTTGTAACAATTATTTTTGCTTTTGTAACTATCCCGTTTTCAATTATTTCATCCCAACTCCAGGAATACACCTCAAACCCTTTTTAAAACATTTTTTTTTTTTTCAAAAGTGCAAAAAATGTATTTTTGGGACACTCTAATATGCAATAATTTTTAAAATTTTGTGCAAAAATTTTTCTGAAATGTTTTCCAAAACACTTAAGCAGCTTTTTGAGGTATTTCTAAGCTCTCTAAAACTCTGCTTACAAAAATACTTTGCATGAAAACCATTATTAAATTTCCTAACTTCCAGTGGCTTTCAAAGCGACAGCCAAAAAAACGTGAAAAAAATATTTTTTCTCTGGTAACAAGGTAGTTTTCAGTATTTATTTCGAAATCGAGGTGACCTCATCAAAATATATGGTGAGTTTTTTTTTTATTTTTTCTCCAGAAGGTACAAGAAAAATTTATTTGCTAACCACCCTAATGTATACCAAATTTTTAATAGTTTTTTTAACATTTTTCAAACACTTTAAAAATTTGTTTAGATAAATATTTACAAGCTCCCTCAAAAATTTTCCTTACTCATAATACGAAAAAAATTATTATTGATCTTACCTTCCATTTATCGAAAAATCCACCCAAACTACCCCACTATGCAGTATTTCTGTTTGCAATATTTGATTGCATCCAATTGTTATGCAGTTATGTGGTAAACAAAATTTATTCGCCTTCTAAAAAAAATATCAAGTGCCGTTTGCTTAATTAATTGATGTGCCAATTTAGTTTTAGCTTGGGATTTCATCTTTAGCCTTTCTTGTGTTGGTTTTTGAAAGTGATCGCCTTTGATTGGATACTCATTATTTGATAGTTAAGTATAAGTTCATTACAGTTACTGCATCTAATAAATCTAATGGGAATTGGAGAGCGATGAATCTCATTATAAGTTGTTTTGATGTTAGATAACTTTCCGGCCATCAAATCGAAATTATTAATGTGAAAAATGGAATAATGGCTAAACTTTGAAAGTGTATCTACTTTGAAATATGCTTGCGAAGTTAAGTTATAATTAGTAAAAAATTTTTTTTAGTTTTTATATGGTTGAACAAAAATTTTTTTCAATTTCTTATCTATTTGTAGTCAAATTTCTTAAAAAATATTACAAATATTAAGTGTCCATGAAAAGCTCTTCAATTAAAATCTATAACCTACAAAATTCCAAATTTTTATTTTACTCATCAATATAGATTGGTTTATGAATGATCTCAATTTCTAACTAAAACCAATACCATTTACTTAAATCCAAAAATGTTGATTAAATTGTTATCCAAGCAACTATAAATTTTAAAAATTAATGAAATATTAAGTATGCGTAGCACGTTTCATAAATCACACAACAGTGACTAATGAGCAAATTAAAATTTTAATCAAAACTATAAAAAACTCAGCATTGCAATATGCCAAAGTCATAAAAGGGTAAGCATACTTGATTAGAGCACAGTAAACGCGAAACAAATATGCTAGCTAGCACACAACGTTTCATAGCAACATTGTGAATGTTAATCAGAATAATATGCTACAGATATTGAGTGTGCAAAAAAATGTGTTAGAAAATTATTAATTTAAGTGTATTATGAAGCTGGGACCCAAAACTAGAGTTAAAGAGAAAAATTTCGACAATAATAATAATGATAATGATAATGATAATGATAATGATAATGATAATGATAATGATAATGATAATGATAATGATAATGATAATGATAATGATAATGATAATGATAATGATAATGATAATGATAATGATAATGATAATGATAATGATAATGATAATGATAATGATAATGATAATGATAATGATAATGATAATGATAATGATAATGATAATGATAATGATAATGATAATGATAATGATAATGATAATGATAATGATAATGATAATGATAATGATAATGATAGTGATAATGATAATGATAATGATAATGATAATGATAATGATAATGATAATGATAATGATAATGATAATGATAATGATAATGATAATGATAATGATAATGATAATGATAATGATAATGATAATGATAATGATAATGATAATGATAATGATAATGATAATGATAATGATAATGATAATGATAATGATAATGATAATGATAATGATAATGATAATGATAATGATAATGATAATGATAATGATAATGATAATGATAATGATAATGATAATGATAATGATAATGATAATGATAATGAAAACGAAGGCGATGATTATGATCATATTAGTTTAAAATTATTCAACTCATCTCTTCTCCTAAATCAATCATTCTACGACCATTTTATTTCCTTGTGAGTTATCTTAGAGCTCTGTAAGTTTGCACTTGAATGAGTCAAACGAAATTTGCAATTCTATTTTCATCATACACGAATTAAATGCGCGCACAGTTCTAATCATTTTTAAATGACCTGCCAAAGTATATAAGAATCAGTGAGTTGAGTCATGCGTGTCGGAATGCGGAGCAATTATTTAATGCTACTAACTTAAATAGCAGCAATAAAAAACTACTAAGCATATACATTTGTGTGCATGTATTAGTAATCTATATGTATGTAGCTTAACAGCTACCGCGTGCTATTTAAGTTTTACAATTCCGTATTTACACAGGTGCACTTAGCAAATACACGCGAAAAGTCGGAGAAATTCTATACGAACGCGAAAGACTTAAGACACGAACTTGCACAATTCTATCGACATTTGACTTGAAGCACGGCAAATGACCGGCAAATTACAATTGTAAATCGCTAACAATTATTGAAAGCTGCAATGGCAGTAGTGCGGTGGTAAAATGCAAAAACAAAACAGCAAAGCAATTGCAATAAAACTTGTCAAAAGCTGGAATACAAACAAAACAAAATATTAAAATTAAGCTAGCAATGTTTGGAGCAATGAGCACTCGCTATCGCATTAATGGAGAATGCGTAAAAAGAGAGTAATTTGTTGTAATACGTGTGCCGAGAAACTGAGGAAAAGAAAAATCTACCAAGGAATTTGAGAGATTATATACCCAGTAGTGAGTGATTTTAGTTTCAATAAATCTGTGGATCGTTCCGCAATGGAATTCAATTTTTAGTAGCTAGCGAAATCGAAAGCCGTATTCAAAATAAATATAAATTATCTTTAAAAGTAAATCGATAGCTGAATATTATTCTAACTTGATAACATATCAAAATAATACAAAGATCATCCTGATTTAAAGATAAAAATATTTCTGAAACTAATTTGGAAAAAGTTTTTATAATCAACATATAAAAATATTCAGTAAAGAAAGAGTTCTAAATACCCACAATAATAACCAACATACTCTAGACATTGCCGCTACTGGGTATAAAAATTCATAACTATAAGCTTTCAAGCTCCAATCAGTTCTTAACAGCTGACGGTAGAAAAAAACTATAACAAGAGAAGTAGTAGCCACAGCATCAAAAACAACAACAACAACCAAATCGTGAGCAATGCTGTCCAAATCAAAAACAATAACAATAATAACAAATCGTTATGGCACGCATTCTCGACCACTTAACCTGGAAAAATGAGTTTAATAGTGGCATCAATGTTTGCGGTGGTTACAAAAGCGGCGCCACCTACACCAACACACACGCATACCAACATATATACAACACGCACTCAAACTTGTAAAATAACAGTAAGCATACAGCAGGTAGACGCATGTACCACATTCTGTCATGCGTACCTGGTCTGCTATGTAAACGTAACACTCACAGCAAGACGTGCTCATAGGCAACTTGCAACGTGCCACATGACAATTGCCAGCAAAAATTATATATACATATATATAGTACTAGCATGTTGAGATAGAAGCACGCACGCATCGCTAGTATCCTCCTCAAAAGTCTGTCTGCAGCACAGGTGCACCAATGAAGGCGCACTACTGATCGACAGCAATCGCATTTGTGATCTTAAGCGATCTGTGAAGTTATGCAAAACTAATGGCAAGCAACATAATAGCAGCAACTTCACTCTATTCACAATCGATGTAACTGTAATGTAAACAGCAGGAATCGGTTGAGTTGCAAC